>ML778650.1:400028-416537 GCA_009831015.1 Picea engelmannii | reverse complement strand
CTTCCTTTTCATTCATCTTCAAATTTTCAAATTCTGCTCTATGTCATTGAAGCTTGACCTGCTTAACTTTTGGATCACCTTCGTAGATATTCTTGAGTTTGTCCCATACCTCTTTAGAAGTGATGCATCCCATCACTTTGCTATAATGGTTGGTGCCAATGCTGCTAGAATAACATGTATGGCTTTTGAATTACAACTCATAAGCTTCTTCTCATTTGGATCGGTTCGAGCATTATTTGGGATTACATAGCCATTTACAATTGAGTACCAAATGTCTACTCCCAAAGCCGTTAGGTAAGTTTTCACTCTATCACTCCAGTATGCATAATTTCTTCCATCAAATTTTTGAATCCCATTTGAAATGTGCTCATGGTCATCCATCTCTTCTCAGGATTTTCCTTCCAGTGGTTAAACTGTTCTGAAGGAAACCCGCTCTGATACCAATTGTTGATACCGAGAGGGGGGTGAATCAGTATCAAGTACAATTTAAAACCATTTTCAGCTTATACTTAAACCATTCAAATATATCCAATGAGCAATGAACAATAGTATAAGAGTTACACCAATACACCACAATACACCATGCATAATATATGAGAAATAATCAATAGTTATTGTTCAAGGGAAGTAATGACTTCCAAAGGTAGCTACAACTTCCAAATGTAAAGGGAGGGATAAACCTCCAAGAGGAAGATACAATCCTCCAATATCAAGAGAGAGTTGAACTCTCCATCCTTTCCCCTTCCTTCCACCCAATAATATATGAGAGATAATAAAACTTTACATTAAATCATCACCATCAACCAATCATCACATAGAACCTGATAATGCTTCCCGAGACTTCTTCAATTTATGTAATTCTTCAATTCTTGGAGTACTCTGATCCTGTAGATAATATTACTCAATGTATTCTCTGAAAATCCTCCAATTTTCACTCCTTGAACCCTCCCCAAAAAGAGGTTATAGAAAGAATGGTAGACTTTCTTTAATTCTGGTCTATTCAGGAGAGTGAACTTGCACAGAATTCCGCACGCTCAATAATTAACATCCGATTCTAAAACTCACACACAAGAAACTACAGTTCGTACTCTTTCCAATGAAATTTGTCCCACTTCATTTGGATTCTCGATGAATAAGTTATGACTGTTTTACCTAGAAAACCTGTTTATTGACTAGCTTTAGGACTGGTCACAAACCCTATCTTCCACAGAGTGTATCTCCATAATTATAGTGAATCAAGAGCTGAAATTTTTACCAAAGGTACCTTGATATGTATTCTCAATACCATAGTGATTTTACCATCTGAATCATTCTAGAAAAAAACGTTATATCAAAAATGGTAAGATGACCTGAAAATAACATACCTTAGAACACATCACCAAAATACTTCATCCTCCCTTGAAATTCGGCCTTATTTTATTCTTATTACCTATGAAATTCAACTTGTATCAAATGAATGTATAATGATGTTTATTTATACCATTTATGTCACTTCCTTTTAACATTAGGGCCAACCTGACACTTTCTTATTTTGTAATTCTTTTTTTTTAATTATCTTCAAGGCCTGCATGTACTTCCTTCTTCAATTCACTTTGTCATCTTCAAAAATTCATTTCTCATCAACCATGAGGATCCATGTGACGTGCCACATACCGTCGGAAACAACATGATGTATATTATCCATCCATGGGTGTTGTATTTGCATGTGCATTTTCCTTCATGTCAAAATACCTTCATCAATCTTGTGGTCCAAAAACCATGACTAGGGTTGACATCAATGACAACAACCAATCTTCCAAAATAGTTACAGGAGTGAACTACCACCTAGTTTAGTCTCTTGGGAAGTTACGGTAATGAACTGCCACCTAGCTGAGTTAACTAGTCAACCAGTATTTAGTTAACTGACTGAAAAATAGTGAAGTGAGCAGTAGATCAAGGAATCATGGGTAATGCGCTAGTCTGGTGATGATACCAAGGACAACACGCATTAGCTAGTGATGATCCCAATGTTGCATGGTGACAAAATCAATGCAGCATCTAAACTCCACTCAACTAGTCAAACTGAAGTGAAAATTGAAGAGAATATTCTCCTAGAGGAATATTCTCCTTAAAATTTAGGATACTGGATAAAGAATAATAAACATAGGAAAAACCTTAGGAAAACAAATCCTAGGTGTGTGTGAAGTAACTCCAACACCCTCCCTGAACATCACTATGGTGAAAATAAAGAATGGGTCCCAACAATGAGGCCATGTTTGGTACCCAAAATTAAAAGATACACCAAAATAAAGTGAGGAAAGAGGGAAAACCTCATGGGAACCCCCCCCTCAAGGTAAAATGTATGTAAACAAAAGAACTGACAGTTGCTAGGAAACTATGCCCTTCACTCCAAGACGACTTCGCAGAGAATCAATCTTTTTCTTAGTGAAGGTCTTGGTGAAGATGTATCTCGTCTATTCTGCTGACGAAAAAAACTGCAGGTCGATGATCCCCATGTGTAATAAGTCTCAGATGTAGTGCATGTGGATCTCGATGTGCTTTGTCCACTGCCTCTGAACTGGATCTCTGCAGAACTTCAGAGTGATCTGGTTGTCACACCAAATGACGATCGATCGATGAAATTGAATGCCCAAGTCAATCAGAAAATGTTGTAGCCACATAGCTTGAATGGTTATGTTAACTACCCCTTTGTACTCTGCCTCAGATGAAGATAGATAAATAGAAGCCTTCTTCTTGCTCAACCAACAGATAGGCCTGGAAGCAAGACTAAGTGAGTAACCAGATGTGGAATTGCGATCACTGCTATCACCAGCCCAGTCAGAATCAATGAACGCGATGAGATCTAATGTAGAGTCTGTTGCATAATGAATCCCAAAGGTGATGGTTCCCTGTATGTATCGAAGGATACACTTTGAATCCTTACAATGTAGCTCATGTGACTTCTACATGAACCTATAAATTGAACCAACTACATAGGAGAGGTCTAATCTGTAGTGTGTGAGATACAACAAAATCCCCACTAGCTTTCTATACAATGTGATGTCAACTAGTGGAGTTCCCCCACCATCCCCAAGTTTGAGTCTTGATAGGAAAGGAGTTAGATCATACTTGCAGTATGTCATGTGAAATCTCTCAAGGAGATCTCGTGCATACTTGGCCTGAGACAGTTTGATGCCTGATGCATCCTAACTAATCTCGAGTCCAAGGAAGAAGTGTAGCAGACCCATGTGCATCATCAAGAACCTGTCATGTAGAATCCTATTGCCTGCAACAATTTATGAAGTCGAGCAACCGGTTATCAACAAATCATCAATGTACAGAACTAGGAGTAGAAGTGAATCAACCGTCTTGAGCATGTAAACATTCAAGTCTGATTTACAACATACAAAGTTCTGTGATAGTAGGTAGGATTCCATATTGGCATACCATGCCCTCAGAGCCCTCTTGAGGACATAACGATATTTCTTCAGTCTACAGACCAAAGAGGAATCCGACATAAATCCTAGGGCTTCTCCATATAGATCTCCTCAGAGAGATCACCATGAAGAAATGCATTCTTCATGTCCATTTGATGGAATTGCCATCCCTTGGCCTCCGCAATGGCAAGTGCCAAACATATGGAATCCATCTTCGCTACTGGAGAAAAGGTCTCATCATAGTCAATGCCATGCACCTACTGGAAGCCTTTGGCAATAAGCTTGGATTTGTATCTGCTAATCTATCCATCCACTGTGCTCTTGGTCTTATAGACCCATCTGCACTTGAAAAGTTTCCTTCTAGAAGGAAGGGGAACCAGATCCCAAGTTTGGTTCTCGAGGAGGGATTTGTACTCCTCCTGCATGGAGGATTCCCAAAAGGGATTTCCAGCAGCCTCTCCATAATACTATGGATTTGAAGATTGAACCAAGAGAACATGCCTAAAGAGAAATGGTTCAGTGGTAGTGAGTGAAATAAGAGGCTCCTCGAAATCAATTCAAGTCCTCCTAGTATTGGATGGATCACCAACAATATCCCCTGCATCCTGAAGAGTAGTATGGGCCCACTTGGGCCTCTGCTCTGGCTTTGCATCTGCATCTAGATGCATTGAATCTGCATCTGAATATACTGAATCTATATCTAGATCATCTGAATCCTTTGAATCAAAAATCTTGTCTGAAGAAGAGTCGACATGTGCATGCTCATCGTCTCACACAGGTGGAAGAATGAAGGTGTCTGCATGTGGATGTTGAGGTACATGCGAGACACTTTCCTCGAATTGGAAACTTATCTCAATGATGAGATGGTCCAAGGAAATATCAATAAGTCTATATCCCTTCACACCATCGGGGTATCCAACAAAGATATACTCTTTGCTCTGTGGATCAAGTGCCTTCCTCTTTTCAGAGGGAATTTGGGCCCATGCATGTGAACCAAAAATACAAAAGTGGGTCACTTCTAGTTTGAGGCCGCTCCAACCTAATAGGGGGTCTTATCCTTGATAGATCTATGTGAAGATCTGTTTTGGATGTAGGTTGCACAATTAAGTGCTTTGACCCATAATCTCCGTGGAAGTGACTTTGCATGCAACATGCAAGATGCCATCTCTTTTAGAGATCTGTTTTTCCGCTCAACAACTCCATTTTGTTGCGAAGTATAGGGAAATGTGTGCTACAACTGAATCCTTGTCTCATGACAAATATTTTGGATCTCATGGTTGAAATACTCTCCCCCATTAGTTCAGAGGAATTTGATTTTCTTTCCTGACTGTGTCTCAACTAGGGATTTGAAATCTTTGAGGTGTTGAAAGACCTTTCATTTTTTCCTGAGAAAGTAAATCCATGTGAAACATGAGAAATCATAAAAAAAATGAGAACATACCTCGATTTTCTGATTGATGGATACAAAAATCGGCCCATGAGGTCACTATAGATCATATCTAAAGGAGAGGAAGCTCTCTGAGTCTTTCCTTTGTCGAATTTATCTTGAGTGTGTTTTCCAAGAACACATCCCTCACAGATTCCTTTGGAGAAATAAATGGCTGGTAGACCATCAACCAATATTTTCTTGCTAAGCTGTTGCATATATCTGAAATTCAAATGCCTGAACCTTTCGTGCCATATATTACTGATTTCATCAGCATGGGTAAGCAGTAAAGCAGAATCTGGTTCAATAAATTCAGAAAATATATACAATCTAGATTGATGATTTACCTCACCGGTAGCAACCCTAGAATTTGTTTGCATGCCATAGATGTCCATTGCATTAGGTTTGAATATGAATTTATTTCCGGTGCTAGAATTCATCATCTGATACATGGAAAGAATATTGAAGGAACGTTTAGGAATGTGCAACACATTCTCGAAGCTTCCATTGGTGAGTTCAATCCTTCCTTTGTTGGTGACCTCGACTAGAGAGTTGTCCCCCATAATAATAGGAGGACCTTTGCAAGCATCCAATGAATAATATACTACTTTTTCAACATCCATGTGATGCTCTTTAATCTATGATCCAAGCATCGAGAGAGGAGTTGATGTAAACCAAGGCATGGCTAGAATTGCCTTTCTTGGGATTCTGATCTTATGGATTGTTTTTCTTAGCACCCTCGGGAATGCGATCTCCAAGGATATTTTGTTGAATTATTTGAGTCATTAGATCTATTTTTTTTCTGTATGCATGCATATTCTGGATGGAATCCTTTATGGAAGTATGCACATTTCTCCCCTTTTCTTCCCTTTCCACCTTTGGATCTAGAGGCACCGGTGAAGGGTTTTAAGTACCCTTCCTTATTCAGATTTGCATGAGATTTAATTTTTTATTTATATTTATATCTCTAATATTGATAACTGCCATCTTTCATAGTAAATGCATTCGCCTTTGGGCCTTTGACTTTTCCCATGTTGTTGAGATTGGTTTTCTCTTATGTCAGGGATTCGATAAATTCCTCAAGAGAAGGCATCTTCCAGGTGGCCCCAAAGGTGAATTTGAATGAATTGAATGTGGATATGAAAATGGAGAATTCAGGACCAAGTTTGGAGAGAATGGTGAGAACCATTTGTTTCTCCTCCTTAGATTTATCAACCCCGGAAGATTTGAGTTGTGAAAAAAAATCCTTGTATTTTGTAAATAAATCTTGGAGATTGTCGAAGCTTTTTGGATCCAATGTGAGAAATTCCACCTCAAGCATGTGTCCCCTCATCTCATCCTATTTTCCAAATATCCCTTCCATGGTGGTCCAGGCTTCATTGGGGGTTTTACAGGAAGATATGTGAAAAAGGAGATCAAGAGAAATGAGACTGCAAATTGTTCTGAATGCTTCATCCATTCGATTTAGATACTTGGATTTTTCTATGGATGATGTTGGTTATGTTTCCTTGTTCATGTTTGACCTGTAAAATCCTCTACTTTGAAGATGCATTATTATCCTCTCCTTCCATGCAAAGTAATTGTAAGGTGTAAGAATGAATTCTTTTTGGAATTCCATTTTTCCTCTATTTTCAATCTTTGGTACTTGCAAAAATAATTCGGTGTGTATTTTTCTTAGAATTTCATCGGTTCTAATACCATGTAAATGTGTTGAACCTGCACAGAATAGATCTAGCTATAAAATAGCACACACATTTGCAGAGAGAAATTGAGAAAGAAGAAGCAAGAGAGAAAGAATGGAATAATTCTCATTAACCGTAATGAATAATGAATAATTTACACATGATATAATATTTATAACTCAACCAATGCTCAATGGAGGTGAAGAAAATTCACCATAGTGGTGTTATAGAGTGATATGGACACACACCAACAGTTACATGAGTGAAATTGCACCTAGTTGAGTTAACTAGTCTACCATTCTTCAGTTAATTGACTGAAACATAGTGAAGTGAGGAGGAGATCAAGGAATCATGGGTAATGCGCTAGTCTGGTGATGATGCCAAGGACAATGCACATTAGCTGGTGATGATCCCAATGTTTCATGGTGACAAAACCAATGAAACATCTAGACTCCACTCAACTAGTCAAACTGAAGAGAATATTCTCCTAGAGGAATGTTCTCCCTAAACTTTAGGAGACTGGATAAAGACTAATAGACATAGGAAAAACCTTAGGAAAAAAAAATCCTAGGTTTGTGTGAAGTAACTCCAACGTATATATATATATATATATATATATATATGGAAAATTCAAATAACTGCTATAACATATCTGGTCTTGGTCTAGCCGATGGGATAATCTGCATATCTACAACAATAACGGAGGCCTGGTCTGTAATGGAAGGTGATGGATGATGAATAAGCCATGCCTGCTCATGTAGATGAGGTGAAAGAGGAGGATGAAGAATGGGTTCAACATTCTCATCTAGGTGACATGAAAGAGGATCATGAGGAATAGGTCTGGCATGATCATCTAGGTGAGGTGAAAGAGGATGATAAGGAATAGGTCCAACATGATCATCTAGGTGAGGTGAAGAGGAGGAGGAGGAATATGTGCTTCATTATCATGATCTTGGTGAGGTGAAGGAGGAGGAGGAGGAGGATGTGGAGAAGGATGATCATGACCACCCTCAACAATCAATGGGGTATTGGACGAATGGGCCGTACAAGAAGAAGAGTTGTTCCTATCATTGTGAGCCCTCCTCGATGCTAGTATCCTGACGAATTCGATGATATGATGCATAAGAGGAATGAAATCACACATAATCTCCCTCCAAATATCCAAGAGCGTAGGATCTTCCCTAATGTCTCTCATTAGGGCATGGTGGACTCCCACCTCATTCAAAAGTGCATAGATTCAGTCGCCCAACTACAACTTAAATCTTGTATCGATCCTATGATGCATGCCACCAGGTATCTGCACCCGAGGACCTTGACCCACTGCGGCGTCAGGCATCATCTCCTCATTGTCATCTACTAGGGAAGGAGGAGCGTCCCTAATTAAAGTGCCAATATCTGCAAAATATATAGTAAATAACAATAATTACACAATTAATTCATTAAAAAATTTAATAAAACAAGGTAAAGAACGTGTTATAATTAATTTTGTTCTAATTAAGTAAGACAATAAAATGAAACTATGTTAATTTAAACAAAACATTAATATTACCTCTATCATCTGGTGTGAAGAGGATGTTCAAACATCCTATGCAATCCAAACCCACGTAAGGACATGACACCATGACAAACATGTGATCCACCACACTGTCTAGTATCCCTAGTACATCCGGTGCAATTCTGGCCCGAAAAATTCGGCTGACCCCTCTTGGGAATCATCCCCCCCCCACATGCGCATCCACACATGAGTCCTCAGCCTAGCAGGCTAAGGGAAACAATTTGGCCTCGTCTTTGGAAACCTATCAAAAAATAAGAAAAACAACTCTGAGGCAAATGGGAAATTCAACCTCCCACGTATCATAGCCCGACATTTTCCTAGCACTATACAAAACTGCTGCAAAAAAATGGTAGACCATATGATACATCGTGGCCCCTGTACCAAAGAATATAAATAATACAAAAGAGGGCAGCTAATGCACTTCCCATCACTGGTAAAGTGGGCTATGGTAGTCACTAAGAGTGAGAGGCACCTAACCTCCTCTACACTGAAAGAGGTGATTTTCAATTTTCCACCAGACACTTGAAAATCAACAAGGGATAGTTCCTCAACCCCAATATATCGTTGAGATTACATGAGCTGACTCTTAGTGGAAATACCTACTGGGACATCTGGGAATTGGGGAAAATCCTTCCCTCTCTTGGATAGCCCAATGATAAAGTAAATGTCCTCCTCAATGGGATGGTACCACTGATCCAGACCCACACAAAAAGCATGTTGATGGACATCCCATTGATAGATTAGATGCACCAACAACACGGAGTACCCATTAATGGAGTAGCCTCCTCATAATACTTAAGGACACCTACATCCTCCAAGAGAACATGAGTCGCTGCAGTAATAGGGAAAGGGTACAAATCCCTCTCCCTGTCCCTCGCCTCCCATTCCCATACAACATTGTACATGACCACCCTCTGCTACTGTTGTTGTTGTTGATCTCTCCTCTCACGTCTTTGCATGATTAATATATGAAATACATCAGCCTCACTCATACATAAAACATAAAAAAAAATCTATTGAATAGTAAATTTATTTATAAATACAGAAAAATAACTTCCTTAAAAAAATAAGTTAATTGCATTAATGGTGCGCCCAAAAAATAGTCACACACCATCGACGGTGCACATATATATATTGTGAGCACTGTGACCAGTGTGTCAGTGTAAGCTAACACACCAAACAAAATATGTTCTACTGTGTTATGCGGTGCATTGGAAAATGGTACTGCACTAGGGCTCTACACTATAGC
Source organism: Picea engelmannii (assembly GCA_009831015.1). Taxonomy (NCBI): domain Eukaryota; kingdom Viridiplantae; phylum Streptophyta; class Pinopsida; order Pinales; family Pinaceae; genus Picea; species Picea engelmannii. The sequence goes on along the minus strand of ML778650.1, from coordinate 407,209 downwards.
ACATATGCCCCGATGCATTACATTTATCCTACGCACCGCTTAAACCAAAAAACAAATTAAAATATTAATGCACGTAAAACATTATTTAAAAATTAGAAAAAAAGAAGTGTGTATACATTCACTACATGCACTGGTGTGTGTAACTAACGTAGACGCACCATCACATAAACTTTTCCAAATTTTCGAGTACGAATTTTTTTATGGTGTGTTCCATTGTTACTATCATATCACGTATGGTGCCCCCAAAACATTTACTAGGTGCACTGCAAAACAATGTTACATTTCTTGGTGGTGCATTTGGTAAACATGAAGGCCCTTGTGCACAAGTTTACCAATGCAATGTGTAAAAATATATCTGATAAGGGCGGTGCACCATGTACTTTAACGACCTGATGTGTTATATATACTTTGATGCACCACCCCACTAGTTATATGATTTTCTTTGACTTGATTTGTTAAACATACATGTCCGTGCATTTATCTTTACCAACGCACCGCCGAGAAAGGTAACAAGGTACATGATGCACCTTGTAAATTTATAGGTCGCACCGTAGGCAGTGCGAGCCGAGAGCCTCAAATGCACCACACATTTTTTTTTTTTTACACTTAAAATTTCACTCAATTTTAAATTTTAATCTGGTGAAAACTTAAGTTATGAAGAAACAAGGACATTACCTGGACATTTTGTCATCAAGGAGGCATGGTTTCGACGTATTAAAAGAAACTAAATTTTCCCACCATTTGGAAAAATTCGAATTTCACCCACCAAGCAACAGACTAAAGGAAGACGACCAAGGAAATCACCGATGGAAGGGCGCTTCAGATAGGAAAAGGTTGCACTAGTGCTTTTGAGCTCTACAACACTGGAAATGGTAAAATGATTTTTACCGTCGGTATTTTTTTTATAAAACCCTATTCCGGTGCACCCGATGAACAATTTCACCGAGCCATACATGTTTAATGGGTGCACCATTTATATTAAAAAACAAATCCCTAGAACGGTGCACGTTTTTTTGGGCACACGTGCACATCAATGCGTATACTACTACATAGCTCACCACCATACATTTTTTGAAAATATGCAATAGTGTGAAACGTTTTGTTTAAGAATGACACGGTGCGGTATAATACTAGACGTCCGGGTGCGATTGGTTTTACATAGTGCACTGCCTAAATTTGGAAGTTAACCCTAACATGGAGTGCACCAAAAAATATTTTTTGACACAATCCTACATTGGTGCGTAAATGTTTTTTATTTAACCATATAACTTTTCACTCTACTAATAGCGCACCGGTGCTTCCAGTGTAACGTTACACACTGTAGATTTTTAAAATAACGTTATTACAGTGCATCATTATTTCCCAGTGCATCCTTATTTTTGTAGCACGCCATAAAATATTTTTCTTTATTTAAAATAACCCTGCTATGATGAGCTACTTTTGAGGGCACCGATGCACTTGTTGTATAAAATGCACTGGTACATTATGTACTTATAAAATCACTGGTGTAAAAAGATCCACTAAAAACTATGTCTGCTCACCTTTGCTAGTATCATCTGCTATAAATGTATTTTTGGGATATTTTTATAGGGGCATTCGTAAAAATCTTCGCTAGAGGGCCTTTTCCTTGTAGTGTACCTATATCTCAAGTCTATCTTTGAAAATATCTTTTCTCCTCTTAGCTGATCAAAGAGGTCATCAATTCTGGGTAGATGGTATTTTCTCATCATAGTGGCTTTATTCAGTTGTCTAAAGTCTATACACAACCTAAATGTTTCATCCTTATTTTTGACAAAGAGTACTGGTTCTCCCCAAGGTGAAACACTTGGACGTATGTACCCTTTCTTCAACAACTGTTCCAACTGCATTTGTAATTCTTTCAATCAAGGTGTACTCATTTTGTACGGTGTTTTTGATACTAGGGAAACTCCTGGTACTAAATCAATAGAGAAATCTATCTCCCTCTTTGGTGGCAATACTGGTATTTCTTGGAACACATCTTCAAACTCTTGCAATACTGGAAAATATTGAAGGCTTGGCCTTTTTATTTTATTTTTTGTATCGTCCACATGAGCTGCATACAATCGACATCCTTTCCTAAAACATCTCTTTAGATGTAATACTGAAATCTCCCTTATAGAAATGGGTCTTGGGATTCCTTTCACATTGTTTTGTTTTCCTTCTTCATCAAGACATGTAAAGGTCTTGTTATGAAAATCTAGGACAACATGGTGCTGGTCCAACCAATCCAGTCCAATTCAAATTTCATACGATTCTAATGGGATTCTATTCATATCAACAACTGTATTTACTCCATTTATATTTATTGGACAATTTCTGACAACCTTATTGATCCTTCTTTTGGTTCCAGTGGCTAGCTGGACCAAACTTGACTTTTCAAGCTTACTTTTATCCAAATGTAATATATCCACTATTTTAGGACCAATGTAACAATGACTTGCTCCTAAATCAATTAAAATAGAAACAAGCTAAAATAATGATCTTACCTTCCACTTCGATCATATTGGAATGATACTCTGTTTTTCGATCTTCTAAGGATGCATATATCTTTCCCATGTTCTCCACTGTTGTAGCCTCTTGGATGTTGTGCATGGTCTTCTCTTTATCTCCTCTGTGAGGGAAATCCTTGTATAGGTTATTTTCCTTACACCCCCAACATTGGATTGGTGGTATTCCTCTTTTCCCCAAGGAATCGTGTTTCTAGGATTCATCCTTAGCAGACTGATCTTGTTGATTTTTATTAGGGTTGTTTCTATTGAAAGGAGGTTTGAACCCATTCCTCCTCTGATCAAATTTCTCCTTCTTCTTATCCTTGCAATATTTCTACATGGATTATCTACCCTTTCCTTTCCCATACAGGTACTTAGCCTTCCTAATGGTCTCAGTCAATTCCCTAGGCTCATCATATTGAATATTCTCTTTATAAAAGGATGGAAGTCCACTTAAAAACCTCTATATCTTCACTTTTTCATCTTTGATAAATCCTACACACTTCAGCAATCCCAAGAACCTCTTCTCATATTCTGTCATGGTCATGCGTCCCAACCTTATATCAAAGAACTCTTGGATCTTCTTTTCATAGAAGTGATCTGAAAGGTACTTGTTATGGGTCATTTCAAAACAACCCCCTCATCTTTCTAAATTTTATGGGGCCCCAAAAAATATTTTTTTTCCTTTTCTTTTGTGCCTATCTTCTACCCTACAAGACATGCATCCTTACTTCTCTAAGGAAACCTAAGCTCAACTCAAATATGTTTTGGAATTGCGTTCATCGGAGTCCTTTTTAACGTGTTATTATAGACTCCGATCTTCATACTCCGATCACTCTGGATATTACTCTTTTTTGTCTCGCAAAACACCAAAGTTCGTGATGACCTGTCAAACGAACACCCCCCCAAGTGGATTCCCAATATTGGACTATTAACTACCCATTTTGTCGATTCTGCAATGAGTTGTTTTTACTGCTTTTGGGACATAAAATTGTTTCTAAGGCATCTAATAAATCAATAACATCCTTGTCGGGAGCCCTTTTAAGAATTATCTTATCACATTCTGAAAAGAAAACTACAATGGCCTATTGACCCTTCTCGTGCATGTCCTGCACTTTCTCCTAGGATAAAAGAATATTCTTCGATACCATTGTCGTCGGGGCTCAAAATTTTCCATATCCTTCAAACTTCTGATAGCCAAGTCCCGAAATCCTATAAAGCACATAGTTTAGTGCACCTTTCTAAAAAAAACAATGAATATATTTTCGATACCTTCCTCTTAGGTTCTAGTTTCTCCCTCATCCTGATTCCCCCTGATGCCAACACCCCGACGGGTCCCACCTCTTTCTGTATCACTATTCATTGATTGATGTGCTAGGCCTACCCACTTGTCCACATGCAAGGGAATACACCTTTGATACCTTTCCCTTCAGATTTAAAAAAATCCATGATCTTTCATACTCCACAAGCTCAACCCCGATAATGGTCGTATTCAAGGATTTGGGTTAGAACTTCCCCCAGTGTTTTAATCAATGCACCTATCCTACATAATAAGATTTAATTATGGAAATGACGTGCATTAAAAGGAGAAGTTAATATCAGACTTGGAAAGATCCTCGTACACACCCGAGTTATGGCATACTCATGCTAGTTGGATGTGCATTACGAGTTATAAAAACACCCTTTTAGAACACATCTTGCACCGTAAGTTTTAGAAACTCAGTTCGTGAAGTTTTATTTTCGCCTAGACTCTGTCGCTTACTGATTATGATTTCTCCATTAAATGCAACTACTTGTTTACCGGTAACCTTTGTTTTCTATCAATTAACCAAATTTTCATTATTACAACTAATGCATTATTCTTAAGATAAGTTGATATTCCTTTTAACATGTTATTGCAGATTAATTTGGTCATTCATCATGGCGATCCAGAACCCACAAATTTCTAGGAGCTCAATGTACTTCCGGGGTTCCGCAGGCCCCGAATCATCATCTTGTTCGGTCAAAACTATGATTACTGACACAATTCCTCATACTGGTGAGGACCATTGCCCCGGCTTCGAAGAGATCTACATAATATTCGACTCTACATATTTTCCTCAAGATGGTGAAGTTTTAGAGGTGTATCAGAATATCTTGAAAAGTGATATTTAATGGGTAGTTGCCATGCCTCAACTATTCCCATACAACAAGGCAACACATTGGTGTCTTAGGAAATTTGATGCTTCCACATAAAAAATCATAAGCAAGTAGGGGACGTGAGTAACTTATCTCATACTAGATGATATTAGCACCAAATATCACCTTCTCTCTCCTACTTGCTAGCTGAATGAACCTTTCCTAAAAGTATTCACCCAAGCCAGTAAAGGATTGGAAAAACAAATGAAGCATTGGTGGGTGGACGAGGATGAAACCATTAAGAAAGGTTAGAAATTGGTCCCCACCCATGGGATTAAAAATCCTTACAATTTTTTGGTGGCCATGCTCTGCCATTTATACAGGGAAGAAAAAAGTACACACTTCCAAATTCATTGGTTACCTTTGGCACACATCGTCGTGAGAATGAGACACATCTTCAACTGGGAGAATATCCTAGCCTTTAACATAAGTATGCATGCAAAGAATCTCCGAGATACGAAGAAACCATGTTTTTATATGTATTCTTATATGATATAGGCCATTTGTTCCTCAATACACTTTCCCGAGATGGGATGGAATTGTGACCGAAGCTAGCCCCCCATTCATGTCTATTGCTCCCAATTATGGAGCATAATTTTTTTTTTTTTTGAGATTTGTAATTTATTCCTCGCCCCTCTACACTCTGTCCTTTTCGGCTTCCCCAGACACAAGATATACTTTGAGGCTAGAAATGGGATGAAAGGGGTGGATTATTGGTTTTTCTACAAGTACTATTCATTCATCAGAGGTTACAAGACCACAAGGGCCCCACATCTCTTTCCTTATTTTGTCCCGAACCGACTACTAATTAGGGAAATAGGATACCAAACAATGGGGTCCGGAGTCACCAAACTATTGAAAACCAACAGTAAAAGACTGTGGCCAATATTCCCTCTCCACATTGGAATTTATTCCATCTCCAACGCTCAACACGTAAGGAAGGAAGCTGAGACCTTATAGGAATTAATCTTTTGCTCGGGTGAGCCTAAAGGACACGATCCTCATGAGCTGGCTATCAATCATGTTAGCTCTATCAACCTCACTCATCAAAATATTCATGTTGTTTATTTTGAAGAGGATAAATTTAAAGGAGTACTCTCGTATGATGAAGTCTTTCACTAGCTTCCCCACGATGCGGCAAAGCGAGAACTTGATATTGAACAAGGATAATTAAAGATGGAAAATTTAGCTCAATTTGAGAAGTTGTGTCAGCAAGAGAAAGATACTGGAAACACCAAATAACATGAGAAGACCCAAAAAGAAAATCACCTTGAGAAGAAAAGGATCCAAGCAGAGCAAGATTATCAAATAAGGCATACTGAGGAAAAGATCAGGCTGAAATGTGAGCGTGCGACACATAAAGAAAATTTGCATAAGAAGAAACAATAAGAAGCTAAATATTTGACAAAGGATAAGGAAGCCAAGAGGATATCTAATAAATCACAATCTAGGAAACTGGCTGAAGAAGTAGAGGCGAAGTGATTGGCCGACGAGGTTGAATCAAAGAGAAAAGCTTATGAGTTTTTAAAGCAGAATTTAAAATAGAACCTAGGTATTTCTTCGACACCAACCCTAGGCATTATGAATATACCTCCTCCAAAGTATACCCGCATAATATCCATACCTAGGGATTTCTCCCTCTCTTCTCAAGCTCTCAATTTCGAAGGATCTGTAGTCACCATTGGAGACTACTATTTTGACAACAGAACTAGAAGTATCGAGAAGAGATCAACAAAAAGAAAAAGAGGAGAAGACTCCAAGTCAAAGTCACATGCAAGAAGGATTTTGGAATGGAAGTTCGGACCCGATCCTGAAGAGAACACAATTCAAACAACTTCAATGCTCAACACCTTCGCAGGATTAAATGCCTCTATTCTGGAGGTAACAAATTCCTTGAAAATTTCTAGGACCCGAGTAATAGAGATGGAAACAAAGTTGAAAGATGTAAAAGACAAATTAAACATAGATTTCCAGGAAGTTGTCAACGCAACTGGAATTCTAAACTCAGGTAAGATCAATGGTGCCCTATAGGCACAAAGAGACCACTTGAATGAAGAGTTTGAAAAGAGGATGCAAATCCTATGGGAAACCCAAAGGGATGAGTTGGAAGTGGAAAAACATAAACTTAATTCCACTCTAGAAAATACTAGCGCCTCAATAGGTACCGTGGAGTCCATCAAAGCACAAGCATTAGTTGTCAGTCAAGATCTAGCTAAGGTAAAGAACGAACTCCTTGGTTTATTGATTGACATATGAGTAGAGCAGAAAGAACAATTAAATCTACAGAATACTATGATTGAGACTCAAGGAATGTATTGGGAAGCTAGCTGTAGCGCACCCTTTTTCTGGATACCAAGGTTTAACCGCTATTAAGAGAAGGTTATAACACCACTCTATACATAACTCATTTAAGCACAGAGTAAAACATATTATTTACTACTATAATTAACAATCCATAGCATTCCATATTAATTCATATACACAGCGGAAATC
>ML778650.1:365551-377842 GCA_009831015.1 Picea engelmannii | reverse complement strand
TGTGTTTCTCATATATGTGTGACTGATGCTGAATGTGCCATTGTTTATTTCCCTGCATTAATGTGATCATCATTCAATGTTTCTGCAAAGAGTTTAAAAGAAGCATAATTGTTTAAGCATGGTAACAACTGATTCACCCCCCCTCTCAGTTGTCCAACAATGTGCACAACTGTGTGTTGACGATAAAAATCGCAACGAGGATTTCTCCCGCAAAGTATTTCTAAAACAAAGCCTATTATTATAAGCTAATGATATATAAATAGTTAGTAGGTGGGACCCCCTTTTATATTGGAAGATCAGAGATAATCTTGTTATTCATTTTATGTCATTGTTCGATGATGCCTACAGGGCCCTACATGATATATGATGAAATACTTGTTCTTTTTGCGAAAAATAACATATGGATAATGCATGCTATGTGTCGGTTTCGTTACTCTAAATTGTCAATTCCATGTCTTGATGGCTTATGTCAATTGTTATTTCAAATGCTATTGGCGCCATGATCTATTACATTTTACACCTGCACAAAACACATGTTAGTCATGACAAAAGATAAAAGAAATATGGAATAAATCTAGAGGAGCTATCCTATACTATACTATGCTATGCTACATTATATGCAAAGAAAATTAAAAGGATTATTGTTAGTCCTATCTAACAAAGTTAATGGCTATACGATGTATTGAGTTATATGAAGGCACATTCGATATGCATTATGGTAGGTTTGGCAATGGTTAATGGGATATGGGTGGCGCACTTGGCAAGTAATCGATGTTAGTTTCAATGAATAGATTAATTGAATGGATTAATGGATGGATAGTTGGCACGTACTAAGTAATTGAATGAATAGAGGATGCAAGTGATGTGCATTTATTGCACGTCACTCCATACCTCTCCCACTGGATGTCACCCTAGCTTGGGTATTTTTCAATTGTTTTTTGTTGTGGTTAAGCTCCAATTTTCAGGCAAGGAAAGAACTCTTGGACCAAGCTCGTGTTTTTAAGGATTTTTGGTTACAGGTATGTCTTTTCTGCCATCCATGAACTCACTTTGGTTATGAAATAGATATTGGCTCGGTGATGTATTGGTATGTGTTTTTCTTGAGACTGGAAACTATGCAAACTTGTGATATTTCTATGGAATGGTTAGTTGTGTGTATTCATTGTAAATGAAAGGATTGGATGGTTGAAGTCACAATTTCATTGATGATTCTGTGTGGTGGAAGCCATGAAGGCTCTCTATTGTCTTATGGGTTTTTCTTGGAGGGTTTCATTCATTCTAGACTTTCTGTCCATCTCCACATAGTTCTTTTAAACATACCCAGTTGATTTTGAACCCCCATGGGCCACTGCTATCGTTTTTGCTTGGTCGTGGGTTCGTGTATGATAGCGGTTTCTTCACAGTTGGTTGTGATGGATATTATGCCAAGATGATTTCTTTAGGGTTGGTTTCTATTTTGTGGCTCTGTTTTTATATCTGCATTATTCGGGTTGATTGGGAAAACCATGAGGGTTATGCCTTGCATGTTCTTGGTGTTATTATGTGCCAATAAGAAGCCTCTTCTCCTCTGTTCATAGTCTCTCCTACCTAGTGAAATGTCACGCTATCTTGCAAACCTATTGGTGATATGGCATGTGTGTCCACCGTATTGTCTCAGAAGTTTCTCACATGCTATTGGTGGTCGACTCTAGTCTCCCTGTGTTGGCTCCATAGAGCGAACCCTTGATTATTCAAAGCTCATTTTTAATAAATGGATCTAGTTATATCCTGTTGGGTATATTGTTGAATGTTATGAGTGGGTGAAGTATCATCAACAATGGTTGATTGTTGGATCATCTCTGTTAATTCGTGTATGACAGTGGTTTTGATTATTGGTATCTAGTCACTGCATTATTTATTATAATAGTCGAATCGATAGCTCAAAATGGTTAATTGGTTGATTCGAGAAATAAAGTGGGCACATAGTCTCTACCTCTTGTGTTGTAACAATTCTATTGTTAACTCATCATTGTTTTATGGTTTGATTGAGAGTATGCCTCTTTGCGTTATGCGTTGGGTTGTTTGTTTCCTACATCATGGTATAAGTTGAAATGATGGTTTTTGTTAATGTGCGTTTTAATTTCCAATCGAGATTATTGCAATTTAAAATCGTGATAGTTGTGTCTTGGATGTCTGATGTGTATGTTTTATGGATACCGTGCATCATATCAGAGGTGGGCATGGGTTTTATAACAATATGGTCTCATTGCAATTTAAATTGTTAAATTGAATTGAGGAATGGAATAGGGCACGATTTTAAAAGAACTTGTGTCTATGTTTGATTTTAAGGATTAATTTATGAAAATGGTTGATGGTTCAGATGCTAAACAGAGTTGATACAAATGACTGTGTGTTCATTGGAATTTTGTTTAATATTAAACGAAAGAAATGGAAGGAAACATGTTTCTTTATACAGGTTGTTTGGGAAGCATATTATTTTGAGTATGATGTAACTGTGTAATAGAAAGTGTTAAGTATTTAAATGTGAACAATGAACAAGTTTAACACACAATAATGGTTAAATTATACACAAAGCAATTGTTAATTGATCACAGTAATTGGTTAGTGTTGGATCGTTGCATTAAATACAAAATGGTTTTATGGATTACTTAATTAGTTTTATGAACAATATCCTCTCTTTTTCCCTACCATTACTAATTACAATCCCCTCTCCTTCCCATATTCATTACTCACTCCCTATTCCTAAAATTTAATTACAGTTAAGAGGAGCTCTGTGTTGTGACAATTTAAGATCACATGGATGGATTACGGTGATATGTTCTTTGGTTTACAATTCAGTTGATTGTTTGTTGTTTGTGAGCAGTAACCATGTTATTTTTCACCTCATTTTAACATTTTTTCCTCTCAATACAAACCCCTCACATATCCCAGAACCTTTGTTCACCCCCTTCTCATTGACAACGGTTAAACAATTTGTATGGATTGGATTGCATGAGTGTGATATGTTACTGAGCCAAAGTTTATTTCATATTTTTAAAAGAGTTGTCATGTATGGTTGTTAAAGAAACTATTTTCTAATCAATTATGCATATAGGAATGAGATTTTTCAGCCAAGGTAGCCATGGCATAGGTAACTGTAACAACCCTGGTTGAATATATGCTTAGGGATTATTAAGTAAAATTAATTAGGTACTTAATTGTCCTAACATGGTTTTAATTAAACAAAGATTGGCATAATAATATTAATTAAATATTTATTAATTAATTAATTGTTATAACTTTTGATTAATTAATTAATTACCTATCACATTCAATGACATGGGTAATAAATTTAAGAGGGTTAATAATTTTAATTTGTTGAATTAAATGATTTATGTACGCGGGAGGGGATAAGACATTAAATATAAGGATAAAATATTAATAAGGGGACAATACATTAAATATAAGGATAAGATAATAATGAAGGGATAAGATATTAATGAGCGGGAAGAGAGTCGGTGGAGGGGCATATGACGGGAGGAGTCTTAGGGGAACGGGGATCATCATTTTTGGGGGAGGAAGGATTTTGGAGGGGGACGAGAGTTCTGGTTTCTTGGCTTGGATTTTTTGGTTCTATGGTGGAGTTCTGCAGTCTTTGAGTATGATTGCAGGGGGCACCGAGTTGCTAGGGGTTTTGGGCACAGGGGCTAGGATTCCTTTCAGTTTCCTGGAGCTAGGGAGCCAGACAAGCTGCTCCTAGCTGGCTGGGAGGTTAGTCGGTTTGGGCAGAGTTGGTCAGTGGCATCAAGCTGGGCAAGGCATCAGCATGAAGGACAACAAGACTAGCGGGATTTTAGCATCAGACCAAGGTATTTTAATTTACGTATTTGTTTTATATATTTAAGGAATATGAAGTGGTATAATGTTGTTCATAAGCTTATTATGTTCAGTTCAATAAATATTATATATGTTGGTTATTGGTTATGTGTTGGTTATGAAGTATTAAAATGTTAAGTAGCATTCCTTAAAATAAATTTATTTTTTGGGTTTTATAAGGCTGTGTGGACCAGAACCCTACACATGGTATCAGAGCCTTGGTTCAAATTCTGGAGCCAAGGGCCTACCCACCTACCCAAACCCTTAATTAGATGAAAATCCAAGCTCCAACTCCAGCTCCACCTAACCTGCAAGCCAAGCACATAAATTTTAACACAAATATAAAAATAAATGACATACATATTGAAAATATAAAGGAAGAAGAGGCCTTATAATTGCCAATAGAGATTTTGGATGCACTGCTATGATCCCAACAACACCAACTTTGTTAAGTTATTCCTTGAGTATGAACGAATTTATGTACAAGAACAAGTTCATAGGACTCTTTGACACTGAACATTAGAGTTTAAATTCTGCTTCCGGTATACCCAAACAAAAGTTAATAGTTGTAAAAAAAATAAAAATTATGGCACAATACATTAGCAAAAAAGAAGATAAAGACAACTCTCCCCATTAGCACCATCAAGGAATCTTCAGAACAGAGAAACATACATAAGGTCAGTCCAGTCACGAGTGTTCAAACTTCAAAGGCAATTACATTGATCAAGTAGGACAATAGTCAAACCTAATGGAAGAGAGATATCCTTAATTTTTATAATAAAAAAAAAGCTACTAAGTCCAAAGACCACACGCACAATGGACCCATCCAATGACTTCCAAAAGAGGAAACTCCAAAACCTAAAAATGGTTAAATAGAATTATCAGGTAACATTTCTGAAAGTTTCAAATGATCTTTGAAAGGTGCTCAATAATGTTATTGGGTTAAAATTCTTAACGAAGCGTAATAAAGCTTTAGACAAAAAAATAGAATCAATCTAAACTCATCGAATAGATTCATCCAGGAAAAATTAGCAAAGATATTAATCCACTAAATTTATCAGACTTTGTAAATCAATCAAACCTTTAGTTTAAATGGGTAATATAGTAAAGATTAGGGTTTCTGTTTAACAAGAAAATATTAGGGCAAAGATTAGGGTTCCGTTTAAATTAATAAACTTCAATGGCTATATATATATATATATATAATTTGGCTTTAACTCAGTGTGACAGGCCAGCATACAAAAACATTGCAAAACAGGCCTGTTATGTTAGCTACTCAGCCAAGAGTGTTCCTTTATGGTGCCAGATTAGCAAATAAAGCCAAAAAAAACCCGGCAAGGAAATGAAACCACAACACTAATAATAAACCCAATTATAGAAAATGCCTGTGACAGGCCAGCATACAAAAACATTGCAAAACAGGCCTGTTATGGTAGCTACTCAGCCAAGAGTGTTCCTTTATGGTGCCGGATTAGCAAATAAAGGCAAAAAAAAACGACAAGGAAATGAAACCACAACACTAATAATAAACCCAATTATAGAAAACACCCCCCTTATCATTTTTCGACCATTACCCATGTTTTGGAGGCAGGAAGAGAGCTGTAGTTGGTTTGTGTAAGCCAGAAAATGGCATGCCTTTGTGCTCATCCTCATTACATGAAATTCCACAAGCTAGTATGTTTCATGATGGATTCGAAGGCAGACAACTTTCTGCATGCATCGACAATTGTAACAAAAATTGTTTTGACTTTCTTACACCAATCTTTTCAAATCACAACCGAGAGTTGAACTCACCACCACAACATCTGAGTCTCAAGTGTAAAGTCGAGTTCATCTCAAGTGTCAAGTAAGCCGAGAGAAAGCACCCACAATAGAGCCCAGGAGTCCATTGATTGTGCACAACGCGTCAGACTGGACAGGTCAGTGCAAGCACAAGGTCACGCTGAGGAGTCCCGAGCTGCACAACAATTTTATTTATTTATTTATTAATACATAAAAAAAATATAGATATACATGCAAGCCAAATGTCCAACGCCATGCCACGACAACGCTAACGCCAACTAACACATAAACCCTACACAAAGAGGCAAGCTCCAAGCTATTCCTTTTCTGCATGTCTCACCAGTCTCGAACCCCATCATACTGAACCCTACACAAACCTCAACTTTATGTAGCAACCCAAAAAAGAGAATAATTTTTAAACCTGATTCATCATGGCTTTCAATCAACCAACACCTAACATCTTTGTATTCTTCTATATATTTAAGAGAATATCGAGTGGACGCAGTAACTTTATCTTTTATGTGGATTAGAAAAATGAAAGGACAAATATCCACGACGATTTGCACTCGAGTGAAATTTGAAACCACAGCCGTTTAATCAGTCTGCGGCTTATCGAAATCCCAAGGCCCAAATCTGCTCCATGAGGGGAATCTTGAAAGAGTACAAGTTGATAAAAAAAAATACGAATATATATGGGGCCAACCAACATCATTCAGTGGCAACAGGCCAATGACTGAGACAACCTCCGTGTCTTACATAATTCTCAACCCTAGCTCCTCTCACCTCCCTGAGTGAGACGAACTTCGTGTCTTACATAATGATCAACCCTAGACTCTCACCTCCCTGAGTGAGATGACCTTCGTGTCTTACATAAAGGGGATAAAGACTTGTTTGAAGGCAGAAAATTCCAATTCTCTGATAGTAACAACAATAATCAGTCACAGAATCAAGATTATGTCGGTGTGCAGTTTTATTCTAACTCTAGATTTTGACCTAGCCCAACTATATTTTCAGCAGATAAATCAATCTTTAGCACTCAATCTCGCCCATCTTTTCTTGATTCTATTACTCCATCTACACGTTCTCCTACGTTGCAAACTGCAGTGCTCGGGCCAGAAAAATCATCAGAAAACTCAAACAATGCAGAAGTGGGGAGTATTGTTGAGATGAGTGATGAAAAACGAGGAGGTTCTGAAAAGATAGGAATGAATGATAGGGTCTCTACACAATACTTGGAAAATTCACGTGATAATGAGCCCGAACTGAATATTTCTTCTGTAATTTTCTCTAGTTACACTTGGAACTGGACAGAACAATGGGAACAACAGTCCGAGGACAATCCTTACGCTCAAGAAACTGTGAACTCTTACAAACAGCTGCGAGACTAATAAAACAAAGTCACTCGGAAACGAACTCGAGAATTTCAGGTGACTTCGTTTGGGAAATGGATAAATATCTTATTTTCTTTATTTCGCCTGATTCAGGAAGCCAAGAGTATACCAAGCAAATGAAAAAATAAAAAAAGAACCGCAGGCTAATACATGACCTATTACCCTAAAACATTTTACAAACAAAAAAATTCACAAGCCATGACCAGACCAACACCAACGCCAAGAGCAGAGGGAAAAAGCAGAGTGGAGAGGCAGCAGAGGAAAGAGGCGGAAGTGAAGGAGTGTTAGCGTTAAGGAACAACTTAGGTTTTTGGTACTGAGAGTCGGAGGCCGGGCACGTGGGCCTCATGCCAGAAGCCTGACCTTAAAGGCTGCCGGCGAATGCCACAGAGCACATTAAACTCTCGTTGAATAAGACTTTTTTTGAATAATTATATTATTTTGTTTTTTGTAATATTAATTTTTTTAGTTTTAATTATTTATTTAAAAGTATTAATACGCTTGTGTAAATTTAAATTATTTAATATATATATATATATATATACATAATTATGAGTTTTAATTTAATTTAAATAATTTAATAATATAGGGTTAAGTATAAATTTTAGAGGTCCATGGGTTTTGAACCCAAGACCCCCCCACCAAGCGAAGCGCCTTAAGAAGAACACTAATGCCAACGCACCCTCATGAGTCTTTACAAATAAATCCTTATACTTAATTAGATTAACGGTAACAAAGTGTATTCCGAAGTATAAACTCTGATTATCCAAGTGTCAGGCTCACGAGACCTTACACACAATTCATTGAGCCAATCACCGAGCCATTTCATTCCATTCCACCAGTCTTCAGTAGAAGAAGCAGTGGAAAATGCGTGTTACGCAGAGGAACACATGAACTTGAATGGAGGTATGAGGTCGACCTTTCCGCATCGTCCTGGATTCGTTGGGAAGGCCCCTAGGACATTTTCCATGGGAGGGGGCTCAAGGCCACCTCCATAAGGTAACAGAGTCACGCCAAGGACCATAGCCACAGGGATTTCAATGGAAGCAAGTGCAACATCTCGTTCATCACCAACGACGCAGACAGGTCCACGACCATCTCAAGGAACAACTAGTAGGGGCAGGGGTTCCAGGGGAAGGAACTCATTTCAGAGACAATCACATAACAGTACATAGGTTCAATATCGTGTTACATGTTGGGGGTGCGTAGGACCCCATTACTAGCATGACTGCCCAAAGTTACAATCATGGTTCATGCATAGAGAAGGAAAGACACCGATGGGGAGAGCAAGTAGCAGCCACCAGATTTATGCAACGGTTAATAATCGCCAGCCCGAACATCAATCCACGATGGTGGAGTTAAAAGGTATGCTAAATCATGTCAACGTTAATATTTTATTTGATTTTGGTGCGACAGATAGTTTCATTTCACCATCTGCATTAGAAAAGAGTGGGTTGGCAGCCTACGAGCACGATGACTTTAAACAAGTCAAGATGGATTCGGGGGAAAAACAAGCGGTAGGACCTAGTGTTGATAATTGCATGGTATACCTGGGAGTGTGTACTACCAGGTTGAAGGTATACATCACTGCTCTCGGGGCATATGACCTAATCATTGGAATGGATTGGTTAGCAGCTCACCGAGATTTTTTAGATTATTTTGCAAAGAGGATGCTCTGTGTAGACGACGAAGGAAGGCCAGTAGAGATCCAGGGTGTATGGAGAAAAGTGTCATTATGCTTTATCTCAACTATGAAGGTTAAGCGATGCTTGAGACAAGGGTGTCGACTATATGTAGTGGAAGCAGTGAACGAAAGGAAGGGACCCTCATTGGATCAGTACCCGGTACTGTCATAATTTAAGGATGTTTTTCCGAATGAATTACCAGGGTTACCTCCTGCAAGGGAGCTTAATTTTACTATTGAGCTAAAACCTGGTGCATAACTAATTTTACTATTGAGATAAAACCTGGTGCAGAACCAATTTCCAAAACTCCGTATCGGATGACAACGCCAGAACTTTGTGAATTGCAAATGCAGTTGAAAGAGTTACTGGACTTAGGGCTAATAAGGCCCACTGTCTCACCTTGGGGTGCACCAATAATTTTTGTAAAGAAGAAGGATGGATCCTTACGACTGTGTATAGACTACAGGGACTTGAACCGTGCTACAGTGAAAAATAGGTACCCGATGCCACGAATAGATGACCTCTTCGATCAGATGAAAGGGGCATCAGTATTCTTAAAGATTGATTTGCGATCAACGTATCATCAGTTAAGGATTAAGGAAGGCGATATCCCAAAAACTACCTTTCGAACTCGGTTTGGACATTATGAGTTTGTCGTAGTACCTTTTGGATTAACCAATGCACCAGCAGTATTCATGAGACTCATGAACGACATATTCCAGAAGTACTTAGACCGTTTTGTACAAGTCTTTCTAGATGACATCCTCATCTATTCCAAAAATGAAAGAGAACATGAGGAACACTTACGAGTAGTGTTGTCCTGCCTTAGAGAGAACAAATTGTATGGGAAGTTGTCGAAGTGTTCCTTCTTTTAAAAAGAGATCCACTATATAGGTCATATCATTTCCGGTGAAGGAATCTCTGTAGACCCAGAAAAGGTAAAGGCCATTATGGAGTGGCCAGTGCCGAAAATTTCCCATGAGGTGAGAAGATTCATGGGGCTAGCAGGTTATTATCAGAGATTTGCGGAGGGATTCTCCAAAATAGCAAAACCCATCACCACCTTGCAGCGCAAGGGGGTCAGGTATGAATGGAAAGAAGAATGTGATAGTGCATTCATCGAGCTTAAGAGGTTACTAACTAGTGCGCCAATTCTATGAGTGTCGGATATGGAAGAGGACTTCACCGTTTGAACGGATGCCTCGAAGCAAGGGTTGGGGGCCGTGCTAATGCAGGATGGAGGAGTGATAGCTTATGCATCAAGGAAGTTGAAGAAACACGAAGAGCTATACGTGACTCATGATTTAGAGTTGGAAACTGTAATTCTAGCTCTAAAACTTTGGAGGCACTATCTTGTGGGGAAAAACTTTGAGCTCAAAATAGACCATCAAAGTTTAAAACATCTCTTCACTCAAAGGGATCTGAATTCTAGGCAAAGGCGATGGAGTGAGTTTATGAGTGAGTACAATTTTGGTATTTCGTACATCAAGGGAAAGGAAAATGTAGTCGCAGATGCCTTGATTAGGAAGCCATGTATCTTCTCCTTGGTACCCTTAAAGGTCAATTTGAGGGAACATGTGTTGACACAAATCCAAGGAGACAGTTGGTATTTAAAGGTTACTTCAAACCTCCAGAGCGGGAGGTAGTTAGATCCAAAGTATGAAGGATATAGTCTGGAAGCAGACGAACTTTTAAGATATCAAGGAAGGATGTACATCCCTGAGAATGGGGATATTCGAAGCATCATACTGAAGGAAGCCCATAGAGCACTTTATTGTGCACATTTGGGTGTGAAGAAGATGTACGCAGACATGAGGAAGCTCTTCTTCTGAGTAGGCATGAAGCGCGAGATAGTCCATTTCATCGCCAAGTGCCTAGAGTTTCAACAAGTGAAAGCCGACCACCATCACCCGACAGGCCTCCTACAACCACATGATGTCCCTATGTCCAAGTGAGAAGTCATTTCTATGGATTTTGTTGTGGGGTTGCCGCTCACATCTCATTGACACAATGCCATCCTTGTGATAGTGGATAAGTTAACCAAGAGTGCTCATTTTATTCTGGTTAGAGACACTTACGATGTCACTGATGTGGCACGTGTGTTTGTAAATGAGGTTATATGTTTGCACGGGATACCTAAGAAGATCATTTCAGATAGGGACTCCAGATTCACTTCTAGGTTTTGGACAAGTTTGCAGTCAGCGTTGGGGACTCAGTTAGCTTAAGCATAGCTTATCATCCTGAAATAGATGGGCAAATTGAGAGAGTAAATCAAGTCATGGAAGACATGCTCAGGATGTATGTCATGGATAATCAAACCCAGTGGGAGAAGTACCTACCTTTGGTAGAGTTTGCCTACAATAATAGTTTTCATAGCTCCATCGGAATGCCACCCTATGAAGCTCTGTATGGAAGGCCATGCAGAACACCGTTGAGTTGGGATAGACTAGAAGACCGAGTAACAACTGGGCCATAATTGATTCAGGATATGGAGGAACATGTGATTCAGATTAGGCAGAGACTAAAGGAAGCACATGATAGGCAGAAAAGTTATGCAAATGCACACAGGACCGACCGAAGTTATGAGGTGGGAGACTAGGTTTTCATTCATATCAGGCCTAATAAGAGTACCATATGGTTTGGGAAGGGGACAAAGTTGTCACCTCGATTTATAGAACCGTTTAGAATCCAAGAGAAAATTGGACCCATTGCCTATCGTCTGGTACTGCCACCACACTTGCATAAAACTCATAATGTTTTTCATGTATCTGTTTTACGTCATTATGTTGCTGATGAATCACATAAACTAAATTGGAAGGAATTGCAGGTATCGGACGTGGGAACTCTCACAGTAGAACCATTGCGCATATTGGACCACAGAGTTCTATAGCTCAGGAACCATCTGGTAGACCAAGTTAAGGTCCAGTGGGACAAGTATAGTCCAATATCTGCTACTTGGGAAGACGCCGAGACACTACGACGAGACTATCCCTCACTTTTTTTTTACCACCTCGAGAATATGTTTCTCGAAGGTTGGGTGTATGTAACACAACCTTTTGACTTAGACAGACAGTATTACCTGAGGCCTATATACTTTATTTTCTATTCACAGTGGAACTATTAAATGATACACTTAAACTTTAAAATGTATGAAATTTTATGAATGTTTAAATTATATTGATGATGATGTATATGATGCGATATATTGTGTGAATGTAAATTTATGAATGATTAAGTGTTATTAATGATGATGGACATGATGTGACATAATGTATGAATGTGAATCTTATGAAGGTTTAAATGCTATTAGAATGATGTTGGATATGACACAATCTATTTTGGTAAATGATAATCTTATGAATGGGTGTCGAAATTGAATAATGGGATATTATGGGATCTATTTCTAACTAGAAAACATTGATGTTAAGTTGTTCATACATGGATACCAAATTGAAATGATGATTGTATGCAATTACATGATCATAATACATAGAAATGTATGAGTTGTGTTACAGACTAATCTGCAGGTTATGGGCTATGAAATAGCCAAGGGATAATGATGATGAAAGTGGATATCA
>ML778650.1:342629-361878 GCA_009831015.1 Picea engelmannii | reverse complement strand
TAAGGATGGAAATTTATTTTAAAATGTAGAAACCTTGGCGAATCTTACTAATCCTTCATATGCCAACTATAAATGTTTTGCGATATTTTTGTAAAAATATTCAAATTTCTAAGGATTTTATATAGTTTTTATAAAATTTTGGCAATTTTTAAGGTAAAATAATTTCATCCTATAGAATTTGGGCGAATAATTTTTAAAATAGTGAATCTCGTTTTTGGAAAAACCATGGAAAATTAGCCCATGAGCGAAATTTAGCCCCTAAAATCATCCATGAAAAAGATACTCTGGAAGAAGCTTTTCAGGAAGCCCTTAAATTTGAGAAAAAATTGTTAAGTTTAAAGGGTAGTTCCAATTCAGAGCCATCTAAAGATAAAGGTAAGAGTAAAATATATGCATCTAAATCCGGTGAAGATAAAAAACCCTCTAATTCGATGTATATGGAATCCCTTCAAAAAATCATCAAAAAGATATCTAATGACTTAGTTGACCTGAAAAGAGGTAATGGAGAGGGATATTCTAATCAGAAAAGGTTTTTTAAGTTCCCACCCAAGAAATATAGTAACACTCCTCCAACCAACAAATCCTCGCTCTCTTAGATAGAAGGCATCAATATGGAAGATATTGTTCAGGCCCTTCAAACCTAGGCAACATAGAATATGGATGAAAACACTGATGAGGGAAATGGGGGTCAAGAACAACAAGAACAACCCCATGATTCTGACGAGCTGGTTGAACAATAATTAAATTGTTTTTGGGGCATATCTTTTGGATATTATGAAGAAGAAACTGAAGAAGTACACGTCTCACAAAACATCATAACCACTAGGAGTGTCGGTAAAAATATTCCCGATAACACCCTTGATATCCCTAATCATGTTTCTCCCACTACCTTTACTCCCAAAAAACCTTCTCTTTCAACCAATACTACCCCTAATTCATCTAAGAATACTTCCTCCAATCCCAAAACAATATATCAAACAATGAAATCAAATACTTTGCCTACATCCTTGGCCAAATTGGAATATGAATATTTAGAAGATATAAAGAAAACAAAATCCAACATTTCTTTGTTTGAACTCATGAATATTCCACAAATCCAAGAAAATTTCATCAGAATGCTACAAGGTAAAAATTCTCCTAGGTTTCATGAATCAAAGTCGAGAACCAAAAGGGTAATCACAAAGGTAACTTCACCTGATAACAATACTCCATCCAAAAGTCAGGTTGCGACTAATGCATCCTTAACAGGTCAAAGATCCAAGTCCATCACTCCTTTTCTTATCACTTTTGAAGTATTCAATAGGAATGTTCATAATTGCATGGTGGACTCAGGAGCTTCATCTAATGTCATTCCCCTTAAAGTTTTTGAGAATCTTAAAATCAAACCCGAAACACCTAACATTAAAATTATCCAGTTAGACAGAACTAAAGTTAAGGTGGTCTAAGAATTGAATTTTTTTTTGAATTGGATGTCCATAGATATAATAGCAGTGGACATTCCTAATAACTATGGCTTGCTCTTAAGTTGAGATTGGTCGTTCATGTTGAACGGTTACTTCGCTACCGAATGGTCCCATATATGGCTCCCTTTCAATGGTAAAATGAACCAAATCACTATCGACAGAGAAAGGTATATGAAACACGTAGTTACTGATTTGAATGATCTGAATGAACCAATGATGTTCAACCATTCCATTCTTGGGAATTATTCATTTGAGACGTTTTTTGGGAACTTCACATCCGAACCATCAACTCTCGTGGAATCTGATGCTAAATAGGAAATCCTTCATTGCACATAGATTATTGAGTCTAGTTGCGATATAGTTGACCAAACTAACAATCCCCCAGATGTACAAACTAATGTAGTTTTTAGAGATAAGTTAGAAAAACACATTGACTCTACTAACCTTTTGAAAACCAAAAAATCTGAAAATTCAAAAATACCAATTGAAATAAAAAAAGGTGATCCTCATATGTGGAAGTTATTCTTCGATGGATCAAAATATTTAGAAGGTACAAGAGCGGTTTGTATACTAAAATACCCGAAAGGTACTAAAATGTTAATTGCATGCAGACTGAAATTTCCTTTCACCAACAACACTTTTGAATACAAGGTCCTTGTATAGGGACTTAGGAAGGAAGATGACTTGAAAGATGAAAAAATCAAGGTATTTGGTGACTCTGAAATCACCATCAGACATGTATGAAACACTATTCATTGCCTTTCAAGCCACTTAAAAAATTATCAATCTGAGGTCTGGGAGCTAATTAAATCTTTCATTACTTTCAATATTAACACCGTTCCCCAATCATTAAATTATGACATAGATTTGTTGGAAAATCTGGCATCCATATTATTACCCTCAGACAGATTGATGCTTGACTTCTTCTCTGTTAAAATTTTGTACATGCCATCAATTCCAAACAATATCATAAGTTGGAGGGTCTTTGACGATGGCCAACAACTCTTCAATTTTCTACACCTAAAAGATACCTTCAAGTATTCTATCATAGATGAAGGAAAACATGACATGTTGATGAATACTGATAATAATGATGATAATGAAGAAGCAAATGCAACATGCCCATCCAACAATATTCCCAGGAGTGTGGTCAGGTTATAAAAATTCTACGACGTTCAAGACAAATTCAAAAAGGTCACTAACTGCAAGACCAACAACTCATACCTATAGTTTGAAATAGTAAACCTTGGATCATAGTTTTCTCCTTAGGACGTGAACTAGGAAAAAAATGTTCTCTTGAAGAAAGGCAGACATATGTCAATTTATTCAAATAATATAAGGACATCTTCGCCTGGATGTATGAAGACCTCAAGACATATGATACAGATATTATACAACATGTCATTCCCATGAAAGATCAAACCAAACCTTTCCAAAAAAAGTTGAGGAAGATGTACCCCAGTCTTGAACCACAGGTTAAAGCAAAGCTAAATAAATTGTTGGCGACTAGAATCATTTTTTCAGTAAGGCATACACAATGGATATCAAACTTCGTGCTGGTAAGAAAAAATAATGGGGATATTTGAATCTGTGTTTATTTCAGAAATGTAAACAGAGCCTCAGAAAAAGATAACTACCTTGTACCTCCCATGGAACAAGTTCCGCAATGTGTGTCCAGATCGGAAACACTCTCCGTGCTAGATGGATTCTTAGGATATAATCAAGTCCTAGTAGCTCGTGAAGACTAGCTTAAAACAAATTTCAGAACCAAATGGAAAACATATGCCTATAGAAAGATGCGTTTCAGACTGATAAACACTGGAGCCATGTTTCAACGATCCATGGAAATTGCCTTTAGAGGTCTCTTGGGAGAATGTGTGGTAGTGTACCTAGATGGCATGACCATATTATTGAAGAATAAAGAGGACCATATATCTCACTTGAAGAAGGTATTTAATCGATGCAGGAAATACAACATATCTCTGAACCCCAAGAAATCCATTTTTTCATAGATGAAGGAAAACTTATGGGTTTCATCATCTCCAAAAATGGTATATGGATTGAATCCGACAGGATTGAAGTGATCACTAAGATCCCTCCCCATCACAAAAAAAAAAACTATGCAGTCATTCCTTGGAGAGATAAATTTCATCATACGATTCATACCCAGTTTTGTTGAGACAGTAAAACCCCTACAAGATATGATAAATAAGAATTATCAATTTAGTTGGGGATATAAATAAAATGAGGCTTTCGATAAAATCAAAGAAGACATTAATCAAGTGTCGACATTGTTAAGTCCATATTTTCATCGAGATTTCATCCTCTACACATTTTCCTCCCATATTTCTTTTGCGACGGTCTTAACATAGAAGAAATCAGAAGGAGATGGGTTTCCTGTGGATTTTATGAGTTCAATCCTACAAGGAGTGGAGATAAATTATCCCAAAGTTGATAAACAAGAATATGTGGTTTTCAAAGTTGTCAAATACTTTCGTCCATTCTTACTCAAATCTAAAAATAAGGTTATTGTTCCTTACCCAGTTGTTAGGAACTCCCTGGTACAAAAGGATTTGGAAGAAAAGAGAGGAAATTGGATTACAAATCTACAAGAATACGACCTGGAGATCAAAATTGTGAAGATCGTTAAAGGACAAGGGCTATGCAAATTAGCTGCAGAATTCCATTGCCTTGAATCTCATGAAGATTATCTCTATCAAGACTCCGATCTATTTTAAAAGGAAGTATGCTACATCCCAGTCGGTTCAAATCCATGGTTTTATGAAATTAAATATTACATGACTCATGGATCGTCTCCACATTATATGAACCCTAAGAAGAAAATGGATCTAAGGATAAAATCTACCCAATATCAGTTGATACAAGGAATTCTATGTAGAAAAAATTATGATGGTGTTTTCCTTAGGTGCCTAGAGAAAAGGGATGTTGAGAAAGTCTTGTCTGAGCTCCATGACGAGTCCATGGGAGGAAATTATAGTGGTGATACTAGTGCACAAAAAATAATCAGATAAGGATACTACTCGCCTTCCATATTTAAAGACGCTCATGCATATGCTAGGAAATTCCAGCAGTGCCAAACCTCATCCAGAAGATAAAATAAAGTTTCTTTCCCATTACAACCTATCATCATTGAGCACCCCTTCCAACAGTGGGGGTTGGATGTTATCAGGGAGATCAATCCAAAGTCATCATAGTTTCATAAATACATTTTAACTGCCACTGATTATTTCACCAGATGGAGCGAAGTGATCCCTTTGAAATCCATCAATGAAAATCAGGTGATTTCGTTCCTTGAATCACACATCATTACCGGGTTTGGAATTCCAGAATTTTTAGTTTTTGATGATGTCAAGTATTTTTCTTCTCTTAAGCTAACTGAATTCACCCTAAAAAAATATCAAGGTTAAGTACTCAACGAATTACTATCCACATGGAAACGATCTAGCATAATCCATTAATAAGAACCTCATTAAAATCCTCAAGAAGACTATCAATGATAATCAAAGAAATTGACATCTTACTCTTCATAATGCTATTTGGGTTGATAGAGTAACTCCCAAGTCATCCATTGGTAACTCCCCCTTTTTCCTGGTTTACAAACACGAATCCATATTACCAACCCATACTTTCCTACCTGCTTTACAATTGGCCCAATCCATCCAGGACGAAGCATGTCTGATAATGCAAGAAATATTAAACATGTTGTTAAAACTTGAAGAAGAAAGGGAAAAAGCTAAGCTGAAATTGACCCAACACCAAGAAATGGTTAAAAGGTGGTTTGATAAATCAAATGTAGGCAATAAATATTTCCAAGAAGGAGATCTTGTTCTCAAGTGGGACAAAGCTAATGAGATTAAAGGAAAATACTCCAAATTCCAAAAACTATGGCTAGGATGCTATCTGATCCACCAGAAAATAGGCCCTGCAACGTTTAGTCTCAAAACACTATAGGGAGATGAGGAGGAACTCCTTGTCAATGGAAAAATTGTAAATTCTAACCTTGTACAATGTCTACTATAAACATATATTCAGAAAAGAACAGAAAAGATACAATGGAAAATACAAACATTACACAGAGATTTTTCCCCTGGAAACCCAAACCGGGAAAACCAACATATATTATATTCATTCATTGTGTTACATTGTTTACAATACAATATACATATAGAAGCCAATGACATCAAAAACCCTAACCCAATGACCTGGATTAGTTCAAAACCCTAATTCCTTAACCAGAAATAGAAAACCATCAGCAAAAACCATGTGCCGAAAAAACCACCTAAATACATGACACGTTTCCCAAGGTAGTTGTCACGTTTCCCGAGGCATAATTTTTTTTGAAGACATACTACTCGTGCAAAGAATATAACACGTACCCAACAAAAATATTGAAGAAATACTTCTCCTGATCACCTATGGTGATGTAGCCCTGTACATAATAGTTTTTCAGTTGTAGTTTTTAGTTTTAGTTTTTCTTTTCAATAATATGACCATTGTTTGATGTTATTCCTTCATTTTTCTTCACTTTTCTAGTTTACAATAACCCCCCTACCATTCTCTGCTACTCTGGGACAACCATTCTTTCGCATCAGAGACCCAAGTTTTTCCCCGTTAACAAATGGTAACCCAGAAAAGAGGGAACTTGTTCATCTGTACCAAAAGAAAATCTTCGGACCCTTAAATTTTGTACCTTTTGAAGAGTTCCATCTGTTATTCACTCTTATGTGACCACTCTTAGGTCTCGTTGATGTTCCTTTTCAAGTTTCCTGAAATATCCTGAATTCAGTGTCTTCCACATAAATCCAGTGTCTCTTCCCATTACTTCCCAATTTTAAAATGCATCGATGTTTCGTGTTTGTAGACCCACTAAAGACAATTTTTTGACTGAGACTAGCAAATGAAAATGACTCTTGTATCACCCTGCTTCCTATTTATCACCACCTATATTGCAGTCACAATATTTAAATTCTATATCTAAAAGGTGGATTCATAAGAATAATCATAAGGAAGTTGAAAACACTATTGAAAAGTTTGGGAAGTAAAAGTAAACCCGTCAAGGCTATGGACACTTACTGGAAGTGGGGCCATGCTTGTATGATACTGAGGTATCTTCATTGAGGATATGGACACTCGATGGCAGCGAAGCAATGTCAGGAAAGAGAGGTAAATAAAAAAATTCGATCTACAACAACATAATTAATTTTCTGCCGTGGTGTCACTTTCACAACTTCATTGTGGATTTATGAAGTTCCCCCCCCAAAAAAACCTCTTGAATTATGTGAAATATCATTGATGAAAGGTTCTTATTTAATTCTTTCATAAAGACCATTGAATGTGGGGTCCTTAAGTTTAAATCTAAATGGGATTTTAGAAAAGGTAAATGTTTCTTCTATCTAATTGAAGACACTTTCTCTTTTTTGAATTCAGAGATAACTGGTTCTCTCTAGTAAGTCGCCATTTGTTGTGGGTCATTTCACAACAACCCCCCCAAATATTTATAAATTTTATGGGGCCCCAAAAAATATTTTTTTTCCTTTTATTTTTCTCCTATCTTCTACCCTACAAGACCTACATCCTTACTTCTCTAAAGAAACCTAAGCTCAACTCAAATCTGTTTCAAAATCACATTCATCAGAGTCCTTTTATAAAGCGTTATTTAAGAATCTGATCTTCGCACTCTGATCACTCTGGATCTTAATCTATTTTCTATGACAGAAACCCAAAGTTCATGATGACCTGTCAAACATCCACTCCCCCAAGTGGCTTCCCAAGATTGGACTATTGACTTCTCGTTTTGAGGATTCTCCAATGAGTTGTTTTTACTGCTTTCAGGACATAAAAGTGTTTCTAAGGCATCAAACGAATCTTACCATCGATACCATCCTCGTCAGGATCCATTTTAAGAATTATCTTATCTCATTTCGAAAATAAAAATATGATGGCCTCTTGACCCTTATCATCCATGTCCTCCACTTTCTGTTAGGCCGAAAGAATATTCTTCGATACCATTGTCGTTAGAGCTCAAACATTTCCATATCCTTCAAACCTCTGATATCCAAGTCCCTAAATCCTATAAAGAACATAATTTATCACGCCTTTCTAAAAAAAATAATGAATATACTCTCGATACCTTCTCCTCAGGTTGTAGATTTTCCCTCATCCAGATTCACCCCAATTTCAAACCCCAACGGGTACCACCTCTTTCCATATCACTATTCATTTATTAACGTGTCAGGCCTACCCACTCATCCACATGCAAGGGAATAAACTTCAATATCTTTCCCTTTGGAGTTCGAAGAAACCACAATTTTTATACTCCGAAAGCTTGACCCTGATAATTGTCTTATTCGAGGATTTCATTTAGTACTTACCCCGATGTTTTAATCAATGAACCTATCCTACTTAAGAAGCTTTAATTATGGAAATGATGTGCATTAATGGGAGAAGTTAAGATCGGATTTGGAAATATCCTCATACACACTTGATTTATGGCATACATGTGCTAGTTGGATGTGCATTGCGAGTTATAAAAACACCCTTTCAGAACACAACTTGCACCGTAAGTTTTTTGAAACTTAGTCCATGATGTTTGATTTTCACCTAGACTCCCTCGGTTAATGAGTCTTCTTTATCTGTTACCTACAACTGCTTGTTTACCTGTAACCTTTGTTTTCTATCACTTAACCAATTTTTCATTATTAAAGCTAATGTGTTATTCTTAATATAGAATGATATTCCTTTTAACGTGTTATTGCAGATTAATTTGAATGTTTGTCATGGCAAGCCAGAACCCAAAAATATCTAGAATCTCAGTGTACTTCTAGGGTTCCACAGGCCCCAAATCATCATCATGTTGGGTCTAAACTCTAGTGACTGACACAATTCCTCATACTAACGAGGACCATTGCCCCAAATTTGAAGAGATCTAAAGAATATTTGACTCCACAGATTTTCCTCAAGACGGTGAAGTTTTAGAGGTGTATCAGAGTATCTTGAAAAGTGGTATTCACCAGGTAGCTTCCAAGCCTCAACTATTCCCATACAATGAGGCAACACATTGGCATCTCATGAAATTTTATGCTTCCACGAAAAAATTCATAAGAAAGCAGGGGACACAAGTATATTCCCTCATACCAGAGGATATTAGCACCAAATATCACCTTCTCGATCCTACGTGCTCGTTGAATGAACCTTTCCTAAAAGGATTCACCCAGGATAGCAAAGGACCAACAAAACAAATGAAACATTGGTGGGTGGATGAGGATGAAACCATTAAGCAAGGTCAGAAAATGGTCCCCACCCACATGCTTAAAAATCCTTACAAGTTGTTGGTGGCCATGCTCTGTCGTTTATACGAGGAAGAAAAATGTACGCACTTCCAAATTGATTGGTTAACTTTGGCACACAACATCATAAGAATGGGACATATCTTCAAATGGGCGGATATCCTATTCTTTAATATATGTCTTCATGTAAAGAATCTCCCAGGTATGAAGAAGCCATGTTTTTATATGTCTTCTTATATGATATACGACATTTGTTCCTAAGTACACTTTCCCAAGTTGGGATGGAATTGGGACCGAAGCCAACCCCTTATTCATGTCTATTGCTCCCAATTATGGAGTGTAAATTTCAAACAACATTTTTATGAGATTTGTAAATTATTCCTTGCCCCTTTGCACTTTTTCCTTTTCCAATTCCCTAGAAACATGATATCCTTTGAGGCTAGAAATGGGATGAAAGGGGTGGATGATTAATTTTTCTACAAGTACTTTTCATTCATTAGAGTTTATGAGACCATGGGGCCCCCAGATCTCTTCCCTCATTTCATCTCAAGCTGAATAATAATGAGGGAAATAGCATACCAAACAATGGGGTCTAGAGTCACTACACTGTTTCAAACCAGCAATAAAATACTATGGCCAATATTCCCTCTCCACATTGGAAGTTATTCCATCTCTAAAGCTCAACACGCAAGGAAAGAAGCTGAGACCTTGCAAGAGTTAATATTGTGCTCGGGTGAGCCTAAAGACCATGATCCTCATGAGATAGATATCGATCATGTCAATTCTTTCAGCCTCACTCATCCAAATATTTACATTGTTGATTTTGAAGAGGATAAATTTAAAGGAGTACTTTCATACGATGAATTCTTGCACCAACTGCCCCACGATGCGGCAAAGCGAGAAATTGATCTCGAACAAGAATGATTAAAGATGGAAGCTTTAGCTCAATTCCAGAATTTGTGTCAGCAAGATAAAGAGACCAACAACACCAAAGAATATGAGAAGACCCAAAAATAAAATCACCTTGAGCAGAAAAGGCTCCAAGCGGAGCAAGACTATCAAAGAAGGTAGACCGAGGAAAAGATTAGGCTGGAATCTCAACGCGTGACACATCAGGAAACTTTGCAGAAGAAGGAATAATAAGAAGCTAAAAATTCAGTAGAGGATGAGGAATCTAAGAGGCTAGCCAATGAAACACAAGATAGGAAATTGGCTGAAGAAGCAGAGGCGAGGCGATTGGCCGACGAGGTTGAATCAAAGAGAAAAGATGGCAATTTTTTAAATCAAAATTTAAACCATACCCCAAGTATTACATTGACAACAACCATAGGAAATGTGAATATACCTCCTCTGGAGTATACCCCCATAAGCTCCATACCAAGGTATTCCTCCCTCTCTTCTTAAGCTCTCAATTTCGAAGGATATTTAGTCGCCATTGGAGACTACTATTTCGACAACAGAACTAGAAGTATCGAGAAGAGATCAATGAAAAGAAAAATAGGAGAAGAATCCAAGTCAAATTCACATGAAGGAAGGATTTTGGAATGGAAGGTATGCCCTGATCCTAAAGAGAACATATTTCAAGTAGCTTCAACGCTCAACGCCTTCGCAGGATTAAATGCCTCCTCTATTCTGGAGGTAACAAATTCCCTGAAAATTGTCAGGACCCTAGTAATAGAGCTAGAAACAAAGTTGAAAGACGCAAAATACTAATTCGACATAGATGTCCAAGAAGTTGTCAGTGCAACTAAAAGTCTAAAGTGAGGTAATATCAATGGTGCCCTACATGAACAAAGAGACCACTTGAATGAAGAGTTTGAAAAGAGGATGCAAATCAAACGGGACACCCATAAGGATGAGTTGGAAGTGGAAAAACATAAACTTAATGCCACTCTAGAAAATAATAGCGCCTCGACAAGTACCGTGGAGTCCATTAAAGCACAAGCATTGGTTGTTAGTGAATATCTATCTAAGGTAAAGAATAAAATCTTTGGTCTATTGATCGACATATGAGTAGAGAATAAAGAACAATTAAATCTATAGAATACACTGATTGAGACTCAAGGAAGGTATCAGGAAGCTAGCGAAGCTTTTGAGGAGATGGTAAATTGGAAAGACAGGATACAACCAACACCTACCTCCTTGCCAGTTTACTTGAAAAGCGAAAGTCTCGGGTATCGAATGTTGTTTGACACCAACAAACCTCTCTTTGTGAGTGTCTGTTCCACCCAAGGGGTGGTTGTTGACACATGTGCACAACTGTGGAAAAATGCTATGGATATCGTCACAGTGGAAGGGATACAAACATTGCAGTATATAGATGAAGCAACTTCTGTTAGCACCAGGGCAGTTGAGGTGGACATTATAAATAAGGCCAGTTAGATAAGCATTCAGGATTTGATGCCTTTTTATGAAAAATTAATTGATGAACATCTGTTGTTTCCTACCTTGCTCACCCATAAGATTCAATCCTTTGTAAATGCCACAGTTGAGGGGTTACAACAAGAAGTGGCCGCAAAAGTCTATAGCAAAGAATCAGTCTTAGAGATATTGAAATCCAACAAGCTCGAGAGAATTTTTAACGACTACTCCACTTGGAAGGAACACCAAGACCAACAACAAAAGCATACCACATCATGATTACAAAATTTCTCATTTCTTTCCAGATGTTGTTTTCTTCTGATATTGTAATATTTTCTGGAAAATGAAGAGTCCTTTTTGTGAAACGACTCTAATTTATGTAATTACCACAAAAAAATGATTGTAAAGATTCACCCCCTCACTATATAAAGGGAGTTTTTCCCATTTGAAATGGATTTTGGGTTTTGGAGGCTAGTAAGGCGATATTTTTGCTGCAAGTTAATTTGAATCCAAGAGACACTCTAAATTGGAAGAATATGGTATTGATATGTGTGAATGATTTTTTATTTATTTATGCATATCTCTATTTGTAGCCTGCGAATATTAGTTAATAAATTACTTCTAAATCAATGTTTTCATTTTATAGCTATCATGTTCTTTCAGGATGAGTACACCAATAGTATAATGTCGTTAAGTTTATCAATTCTTTGTTTCTAATAGATGATGCTATCAAATTCATGTATCACTTGTGTCACAAATTTATTCTACTCAAGTTATGCATATTTTTCATTGTATTCGTTAGTTTTCTCTTGATTAGGATAGGTTAATTTAAATAGTATTAGTTTAGAGATTGCATCTTAGAATAATAACCATTTTTCTTCGTCTAATGTTAGTTAGATGTGCTTACTCCTTTTTCTCATATTTTTAATTGTTATCAGATTCATATTTTAGTTAGTATTTAGTTAGCATTTTGTTAGTGTTTTAGTTAGTTGGTAACCAAGCCAAAATATGGTCGGAAGCGCTATACTAAATGAGGGTGGGTCTATTTGGGACCCATCATCAGGAATTTTCCCTGAACTGATTGAATGGGTCAATTTTGACCATCACTAGTAATCCTTTTGAAAATGTTTCTTGAATTGTTTCCAAGTGATCCTTCTCTCATTAATGTGCTCAACTTGACTTAGTTCATCCCACCACATAGCAACTTTCCCATGTAAATGGTATGTGGCAATTATTGCTTCTAGGTTTGAGGAGTATTTATGCAATTGAAAATACATCCTGAGTCCAAGAAGCCATGCTTCAACATCATATTCCCTTTCTCTGTCACCATCAAAGGAGGGTGGCTTAAGCTTCCTCAACTCTCCTTGCAAACTATCCAATTCATGCCTTCTTCTTTGGTGCCTATCAGGAGACACTTCTAGACTACTTATGGAGTCTTCAGATGCACAAAATTTCCTTGCTGAGTAAGGAGATGAGTGATGTCTATGATTTCTTCTAGAACTTCTTGAATGAGAATCTCTTTTGTAGTCACCTCTTCTTTCATGATATCATTTTGCTCCTCCTTCCTTAAGTCTAATCCATTCCTTACTTGCCTATGAAATTGATTTAGGATTTTCATTACTTGAGCATATATTTGATTTTGTTTTCTCATCAACTTCTCATTGTCTTCTTTGTAACTCTGCAATTCTATTTTCAGGTTTCTCACCATCTCTATTAAGGTTTCTTGTTCCCCTTTGCTCCTATGCCCATTTGATTTTGTCTTTGCATTACCAACAATGATATTTTGACCTTTTTATTCTCTATCATGACTAAAGGATCCCTCTCCTTCCTTCATTTATTGAATATGAATTCCTATATTGAACTGATATGGTTATACTCCCTAATTCTGCAAAATGTTCAAGCAACTATTTTGTTAGAATTTTAATTTTTTTTCCAAACAATGCTACATGTCCCTTTTCTGCTCAATTCATGAAGAAATATATCATCATTCTTCAAATTATAACAAATAAATGTTATTCTCCTATGAAACATCTTTCTATTGACTATTCCCATGCCCCAATCCGATCTTTGGGTTGGAAGTTATGGCTTCCTGAAAAAGTCACTTTCACCCTTTTTGTGCAAACATGATATTGTAGTGGAAATGGAATGGTTGTGTGCCAATCTTGTCAAATTATTCCACATGCTCTTTAAACTGGTACAAAATTCAATTCTACATAGGCTCTTCCTGCAATCCACTTTCCATGTGACCACGGGCTCGAAACCACAGATTTGTTCACTCTAAGCGATGTTCCTTTAGCACTTTTCTCTTTATTCTTCTACACATGACCTCGTTCGAAAATGTCTGCGAGATTGTTTACTTCTGGCCCTTAATGTCTCTAATAAACCCCTTTACCTTATCATGTGACCGACTTTGGAACCAAGTCCTCCGGACTTCGGTCTTCGGGCTATTCTTCTGTTTCTATGTTCCAATTCTCCGAGAGTTTGACATGTCGAAGTGGTCATAAAGTGTAGGTGACTGGTGGATGTCGATTAACATTCCTTCTTACTTTTTCCTCCCACTTATTTATCGAACGACCAAGAAGGATCCTACCTAATCTTGATCTACGATTCTCAGGATTTCGACGCTTCATGCTTCGTTGTTTTTATTTTGGAGTAATACTTCCCAAAGTAGACTTTGTTTAAGTACTTATATTATCTCCACTATGATATCAGACAGTTTATATTTAATCTCCCATTGATTGGACGATCCTATGTCATATGGAGGCTTCAAAAAATCAACGATCACGAATTAATCAATTGTTGAGATGGACAGTCCTTATTATTTTGGGGCTTCGACACTCCGAGACTCTGGTATATTACAACTCTCATGTTGTTCAACTCCCCTGAAGTTATACCTGTCGAAGTGGTCATAAAGTGACGATGAATGCTTACTGTCGGTTAACACCTCCACTTATGATATCCGTCCACTAGATTAATCCAATGACTATGACTTAATCAAGTTTTGAGATGGACAATCCTTATTTATTTTGGGACTTCGACACTCTGAGACTCTGAGATATTACAACTCTCCTGTTGTTCAACTCCCCCATAGTTATACTTGTCGAAGTGCTTATTCCATCCTTCCACTGCTTGATTTAACGGTTGAGAAACGTATTGAAGGGATCTTAGATCGATGTTCTGCGTGATTTCATTACTTCGGCCTTCAACACATTTGCTAGTAGAATAAGTTGGACATTTCTAGAGGCCATAATCCCATAGGTGACATGGACTTATGGTATGTGTGCCACATGTCACTCAGAAATGGATATGTTCAGGTACAAAATGCACTAAATTCATGTGACACATGTCCCCATATGGAACCCCTTCCATGTGGCATACGAAACATCATCAACCAAATGGGTAGTCCACATTCCTCCACTCCAGATCCGATGGCCTACATGATTTGTGACTTTGTCTTGCACTTCATAGATTCAATACTTCGCAGCTTTGACACTTCGCAACTTCAGCACTTCGTGGCTTTGACACTTCACAACTTCTCCTAGTCTCCAGTAATCTCCAAAGTGGCGAAGTTATAGAGTCTTGAAACTTACACTATCATTCTACTCTTGATCTAATGGCTCACATCACTCCTGAATTATTCCCTCAATCTAATAGTTGGTGGGATTTTGAGGTTGTGTGGCTTTAGGATTTCATGCCTCTGCCTTGTCTCTAATAATTGTCGAACTGGTAAAGTTTCAAAGTCCCGAAACTTATGCTATCCTTACATTCCTAATCTAATGACTCACATCACTCCCAAATTCTTCCCTCTATCTAATGATCATGATTCCATGATCCTTGACAAAGGATCTCTCTTTGCATTGCACTTTGGCTTCTGCACGATTTATGCAATGTTCTTTATCCTGATATTTTCTTTCCTCCTACACATTCTTCTTCATAATGTTTTCCATGGTTTACATCAATGACAACTAGTTTCCTAACATATCTACTGTAACAAATTTTCCTCATAGTTCTGATGGTGTTTCTATAATTGATATTCCACAAATTTGATCCTAATAACAATTCCTTAAGACACTCCTTTTCCTGAGATTTAGGATCTCAAAGACATATTTTTTCTTAATGAAAATGCCATGTCCAACAGTTTCAAACCATACCATTCCAATGTTTAAACTTGAATCTCTCATACCAATTTGTAACATACCCAACCACCCTTGGTTCAGGCACACTACCTCAAAAACCCTATTCGAAACTGAATTTGAATTATGATACCATTTAATTATTAAAGAAGAATGAAAGAAACATGATAGCAACACATGCAATAATAAAAATTCATGCTAAATTAGTAAGAACGTTTAAACATGCCATGCATAAAAATAACCAACAAGCATGCATGTTATAACATATGAATCTCAGAGGCAATAATTAATACACATTGGAAATAAATATACAACAGAGAAACACATAACAAAGAGAAATTATCTTTAAAAAAATGGTTCACCAACTGGCTGTAGACCAAGGACGTTTCACCCAACCATAGATACTATTGTTCCAAGTCTCAACAATAGGTCACCTCTGATCCAGGGCTATGAATCCACAAGGATAGTTCCAGGGTTTCACTCAACTTACCAAACCATTCATCACTCAAAATCTCACAGGATTCTCAATACACAACAATCCAAAGGACACCATCTCTCTTATATGCCAGCATGCACAATTCAAGAGAATGGACCCCCTTCTCTGCCACACAGTCCTTCAGGATGTCCACCTCCTTCCAGGGCTCCAATGCATCTAGTCAAGAATCTCCATGTTGGGACTCTCAAGACTCACAACTATGAATAAAATTTAGTACATGTGAATGCCTCTCAGGCATGTAGGCATTAATTCATGGCTGAAACACATCAGTCACTAATACATCCAAAAAACAATGGATTCCTTCTCAATAATTTACCCCCATGGTCCCATTCCAACAACAAGAATGAATGAGTAAAAAAGTGAACATAATGGAGACTGTGAAAAATGAACAATGAATGAAAAGAGTGAGTGAAAAAGAACCCCCAAACAGTCCACAATATGGGTTTATATATCTACTTGCAAATCAAGAACCACGTGTCCTTTCCCAAGAATCTAATGTAACCACTTCTCTCCATTAAAAAAATTATGGGTAAATAAAATATCATAAAATGAGTTATCCCCTTAAGCCCCCTATAACTCTTGTCCTTGTCTGTCTTGCAACCAATGATGTATTTTTATTTAGTTATTGTTATTATTTTTTTTTTATATGTCTGGAGGAATCAACAACTAGTTGGGCACGTGATTGCGTTACACGTGGCCGTGTTATCCAACTGCTACCACTATAACCTCCAGGTGTGCCCACGAGGCCCCATACGTGGCACACATTGTAAGTCGGGGGGACTTGAACTCGAAACCTCATGGAACTTGCCAATTGAGCTGCCCCCCGGGGGGCGCCAATGATGTATTTTATTATTAATAATGATAATAGGATTACATTTCCTAAAAACACTATCCTCTTCAATTGTTTGGGCACTCTATCCTTTCATCAAATAAACAAAATACATTATTTCATATGGAAACTCAAAACCAGGGTATTACATGCAACCATTCCAAATTTCATAAACAGTTTTATTTCCAAGAGCATGATATGAACACCTATTTTTCACACAAAATGCACATAGAATTGCATCATCCCAAAACATCAATTTCACAGTTTTGAAAAACATCATGGAATGAACCATATTTAGGAGAGTCATATTCATTCTTTGAACTACACCATTCTATTTAGGATTGTAAGGAATTGTGGTTTGATGTTTGATCCGATGTTGATGAAGATAGTTTTCAAATTTATTAGATGTATATTATTTTCCATTATCAATACAAAGAGAGCCAATGTGAGACTAAGCTTCATTTTGGATCCATACATGAAATTTGTTTAAAGTTTCAAAATCTTGTGATTTATATTTCAACAATTACACCCAACACATCCTCATGTAATCATCAATAAAAGACATGATATATTTATTGTCATTTGTAGATGGAACATGAATGGATCCACACAAATCAAAATGTACCAGTTCAATTTTTCTACATGATCTGGAAGTAGAATCATTAGATAGGTGTTTGCTATGTTTTCCAAGGATACAAACATCACATTTCCTCAAATTCCTAAGAAGTAGAAAAACTAGAAACACCATTGTTTTTCAACAAACAAAGGTTGTCATAATTAATGTGACCAAATATATCACACCACAAGAGACTGTATGGAATTGTACCTTCATCGTGATGAGAGAAGTATGAAAAATTCTATGCATGAGCATATGTCCCTTTCAACTTCAACATTCTTCCATCTTTCACCCGTCATGATGACCACGTTGTCGGAAGCCTTCCATATTTCAAATTTTCCATCGAATATATGAATTGAGTGGCCTTGTTGTTGAATGAAAACAAGATACAACAAGTTCCTTCACAACTCAGGAAGATAGAAAACATCATGAAGAAGAAAATCTGGGAGTCTAGGTAATTTAAGCCTGATGGTGCCAATTCCCAAATGTTTGAGACTTCATTTATTTGCAAAATAAATTATGCCATCTACATTGCCATTGAAATATGGTATCTCCCCCATTGGGTTTGTCTAACCCTACCTCTAAAAGTTTTTATTCCATGTCCTCTTTTATTTCCTTCTCCTCTCAAAGAATCATGCGATTGATTCTTCCCTTTTTGAGCAAGGAATTCAGCCTCATCAGTGGATTGAGTTGACTTATTTCCAAAGGATTCCTCACATTCAACAACTTTCTCCACCAAAGTGTCAAATGTGATGGATTTTCATTTAACTACTAGCTTGCAGGGATTCAAGGTGTAATATCCCAAGGCCGAGACCCGGTTGTAATTATGAATGTAATGATGTTTATAGGCTGGTGAGACAAGTATTTATAAGTTGATAGGATTATGTGTTGATTAGGCTGAGAGCCTAGATGTTAAAGGCTAGGATCCTTTTTTGTACATGTAAATATTCATATTATTGATATAACAACATCGACCTGTGTAGATCGACCATGAAGAAAGAGTATGGGGGACTGAACTCCAATAGGCTGGGAAAGGGAGGAGGCTAAGAGATTGAGAAAAAAGGGCTAAGATTAAGATCCTAATAGAATAATATATTATTATTCTAAAAGCTGTAAAGAGGATATTAATTTATCCTAAGTTCCTTTAGGGGGAGGAACGAGTTCCAAGTTGGGGGGGGGGAGACGTGCTCCTAGAGAGCCAAGTGTCATCCAAAATGCATGCATATTTATGGGGGGATGTTCTCACCATTCTCATGACTCAGAAGTTCTCACCATTCTCACGGTTGGGACGTTCTCACCATTCTGACTATTCTCCAAGGATTCTCACCATTCGAACCAGGATAACCATCCATTACCCCGATTAACCAATGAACCCAACAAGAACACAATAACCCTGGAATTCCATTGTGGAATTCCTGAAACACCCCGAACCTCTGCAACAAGTCAAATTGATACCCTTGTTGCACCTCTACCCTGGGGGTTGCATGTGTTTTGTCCCATCAGTACCATTCCCCATGCCCAGTTTCTGTTGTTGCCATCACCATGCTCGTGTGTTGAGGAGCGGGAGTGAAGAAGCGGGTTGTCAAGCCCATGGATAGAACAAGCAGGTTGTCATGTCTATGAGCAAATCTTTCTAGGTGAGAGAGTGTTCTGAGGAAGTGAGTTCTCATGGAGGGAGTCTAGTAATAGCTACAGAGATCTGAGAATTCCTGAACCGGCATGTTGCTGAAGCCCAAGCAAAGGGAGGTGTAACAGTTGATGGACTGTATGACATTGAAGGTGTACACTCCTGTGGTGGGACAAGCATGTGGGGACTGAGATTATGTGAGCTGTGGGCATAAGTGGCTTCTTGGCATGGATGATTTTAGGGGATAAATTTCACTCATGGGCTAATTTTCCACGGTTTTTCCAAAAACGAGATTCGCTATTTTAAAAATGATTCACCCAAATTCTATAGGATAAAATTATTTTACCTTAAAAATCGCCAAAATTTTATAAAAACTATATAAAATCCTTATAAATTTGAATATTTTTACAAAAATAT
>ML778650.1:329268-342175 GCA_009831015.1 Picea engelmannii | reverse complement strand
GGGCGAGGATGTTACAAATTGGATTCAGAGCAGAAAGATGTTTACTAAGTGACATTGCCCAACCTGTTGGCGGCTGGGGTCGTTACAAATTGGTATCAGAGCCATGGTTTTGACACTGAGCCTAGATGGGCCATGGTAATATTTAATAAAAAAAAGGTTTCAGAGTGAATTGTGTCAAGAGGGACAAAATATGAACCTCAGAGCGTTCCTAAGTGTCAGGAAGGCACCGTGTGAACACTTGGCATGTGTTTAGAAGCTTAGGAGGTATAATGGTTTATGGAATGGCATCAGAGAAAGAAGCCACAAAAACCATTGGGTTGGGCCACTAGGTTTGAATTGGGGCGTAAGATCTGCGCAGGAGAAAGGCCAACTTTTTCCAGCTATCAAATATGGAAAAAGGTACATAAGAGTTAACCTCCAAGACCTTAGGACTTCGCGAATTCGACGAATTTTATGTGTTATAGAGAAAAAATGGGTTGAAGTCTAAAGTTTTGAAGTCCCAGAGTGGATATACACTGTAGATCCGGGGAGAAGTGCTTGACCGTTGGATCGGTCGAAGAGAGATCAATGTCATCAGATCTACGCACAAGTGATT
Organism: Picea engelmannii; assembly: GCA_009831015.1. NCBI lineage: Eukaryota > Viridiplantae > Streptophyta > Pinopsida > Pinales > Pinaceae > Picea > Picea engelmannii. The sequence goes on along the minus strand of ML778650.1, from coordinate 341,580 downwards.
GTGAGTCATAGATATCACAACAATTCATAAGTTAGGCACGTTCAGGAGAATTGGAGTGTACTAGAGTGATGATCCAGGTGGATATTGGTGGCCACCCACCTATTCCACTGACTCGAAAAACAATTTTTCCACCTTGGCAGTTTTTCATACCTTCTGGGGCTGCAGACCTTTCCAACGGGATATTGTGCACCTAAAACATAGTTCATATGAAAAAGTTACAACCCCCAGAAGTTGATGTACTAACTTACCCAAATGAGGCCCACATGAATTTTGGCGCTTCATATCCTAGGCTTAGGTTTCTGGATGTCTATGGTTTTTGACATTACTGTTTATTGTAAAAGGCCTTTAGAGCCTCATTGTAACCATATTATTGCAAATGATCACATCCATCACATCTCTTCTCATAGATAAGCCGCAACCATTCTAGCAAGCTTGTTTTCCGATGCATTTTACAGTTTCATCTTATTCCTTTATTGAATAGAAAACCAGTTTTACTATATCTCTATTATTTTGTGTTAAGCATCTCTTAATAATCTGTATTCATTTCATTATGTTCATAAAATCTAGATCAGCGGTATCAGAGCAGTCTACTCCTTGTTGTATTAATTCATGTCCCCAATGAGGTCAGGGTACAAAGAATTGGGCCTTGAGCTTGTTTCTCTTGAGGACAAAATCTCTCACACACCCAAGCAACCTCTCATGGCAGGAGAAAAGAAATATAATGGGGCAGGAGATCGTTTCAAAATTTTTCTTGAGTAAGCCCTCATGTAACAAAGGAACGAGATGATGGATAGTTTCATGCAAATCCTTCGGTGGCTACCAACAAGCGACGCATCTTCCTCGAGCGGAGGCCCTGCCCGCTTCAAGGTACAATTCAAATTCAATATTCCTATATTTGAAGGTCAGATAGATGCAAATGTTGTAGACAAGTGGTTTAATCTACTAGAAGGGTATTTTTCTGTCCATAACTTTTCGAATAGAGAAAAGATTACTTTTGTCTTCCTCAAAGTCATTCCCCATGTCAAATATTGGTGGGAAACTTTCTGTGAGAAAAAGGAAATAGAGGAACCCTCATTATTTATAGTCATGGCCACCTGGGAATCCTTCCGGGATTCTATTAAAGAACAATACTACCCTGTCGGAAGTTATGACGACTTTTATACCAAATGGACCACACTACGCTAAGAAAGAGACCAAGCAGTTCCAGAATTCACAAATATCTTCCATGCCTTGCGCACCAAGCTCGGTATCAAAGATTCAGAGTGACATCTAGTGTTAAAGTATCGTGGTGCTTTGCATAGATACATCCATAATGAAATGTAATTTTTGGACATCTCATCCTTGGGCGTGGCCTACCGATATGCCATCAAAATCAAGAAGAAGCTCAAACAAAATACGCGAAAATTTGGTCCTGGGAACCCCTCACAACAAAATCCAGGAAAGGGCGACCCCAACCCATAGAACAAAGGACATAGAAAAGATGGATAGTATCAGGACAACGAGTCCAAGCTGCAAGAAAAGAAGGAAACTGGAAAGACAAACAAAGATACCAGGAAGTGGTATGGCTTCCATAAGATCCCTTGGCATAACACTGCTGATTGCCGCTCAAAGAAGTTGTTGGTGGCCGAAGTGAAAGTCTCTAAATCAGATTCAAGTTCTAACTCTGAGTCAGAAACATAAAGGGAAGACAGATCATTGATGCAGAACCCAATGCCACTGTTGCTACCACTTGTTAGGGTCCTATAATATAGGCCATCTCTTTTCCAGTCATCTTGTTTGGAATTTTTCTAATTAGGTTGAAGGTTCTTTCATGATAAGATACTTAGGGGTAATGGTCCAGTGGTATATCCAATGCTTCAAATAGATATCTAGGTTAAAGGTCAGTACCAAATGTTGTCACATGCCAAGTTTTGAATCATGATGTATCCACATGAGTTTTTTGAAGGTTTAGAGTGACATAATCAGGGATTTCATGAATTTGGTTCATGCTTTAATCATGGCAGCAAATTTGATTTTTGGTAGCTAAAAGATCGAAATCTTATAGCCGTTAGTTATCAAAATTTAAAATTTTCGGTAGCTAAACATCTTATTCACGCCCGTTATTAGCTGCCAAAAGTATCGATTTTTTCAAGTGTTTAAAGGGGTCTTATCACTCCCATATCAACGATTGTACACAAGTCATGATTTGTTGTTATGCTGCCAAAATCGTTTTCAGTAATCATTCGTCCGATTTCAAAAAGGATTATGATTTTTTCACCCCTCGTCCAATCAAGTGATCATAACCCTAGATAGTTCCCATACAATTCAATCGATCCTGAAAAAACAATCATTATCCTACCCATGCATTGAATCGATCGATCGTCTGTTTGAGGATGTGTTAAATCTACCCACAGTCGACCAAAAATTTCATCCTTTCTCTCTACTCTTGTCTCTCATTGTTTATCCCACCACCATGCTCATTTGAGTCCACCTCTCACCTTTACATATCCTAGATCCTCTATCATCAATCCAATTTTAAAGCATTTTTAACAGTTATGGTGATGAAGATATCAACAAGAGGTACCCTTCTAAGGAAGGAATTACAGGATCCTTTATACCTTGAGGCACACCCTGAGGCCCATGAACTATTCAAAGGTGATGGATGCTACAGGTTCTTCCAAAAGATCCAAGGGTACCATCAAGGCGTCACAAAGGCATTTTCCAAAAGCTTTGATGGATTTAAAGTTCAGCTTGGGCCTGTTGTGATGCTTATAGATGAAGCCAATGTAGTAGCAGCCACAAAGATTCCTGGTGAAGGAGAAAGGTTGTTTAAGATCACCTCAATCAAGGAAATTGATTTCATATCATTTCTCAAAAAATAACATCAAAATATGAAATGGAAAAAGGATATTCCTAGGATCTACTTGGAGGAGAAATGCCAAACATTGTTAAAAATGATTCAGGTTTACATCACTTGTGAGGGGAGATATGGAAGGACCATTCTCTACCACTTCAGATTGATCCTTCATTTCACTGGTAAGCAACATCTGAACATGCCCTTTTACCTTCTTAAGAGTCTTACCAAGATGGCTTCCAAAGTTTAGGCCAAGCCTCGGAAAGCTAGTAGTAGTCTTTTCCATCATGGGATGATCACACTGATAGTTTTAAAGGGGGTCAACATAAGGAATAAGAATTGGGATTAACTTTTGTTTTGGGGAGAATTTGGACAATAAGTTCAACCAAAGAAAGGAGAAACTTCCTCCCAACAATTAACTTCCCCAAGAACAAGAGAAAGAAAGGCCAGAGCATTGTCACTTGTAGCAATTGCAACACAAGTTTCCCCATCAAAATCAAAGAAAACAAATAGGAAGCTAGAATTTGGGAAGAATGCAGAGGATCAAGGAAAATCTACAACAACAAATGTCCTAAATCTGCCATACTCAGATTCAGATTCAGAGCCATTAGATGTAGAAATGGATTCTCGGTCATTAGTTGTAGAAATGGATTCTCTGTCATTAGCTGTAGAAATGGAAACTCCAAAAGAAGCTGGGACATCATCAAAGAAAAGGGTTGGTAAAAAAATTAAGGTCCAGAAAATGAAAGAAGAACTTGCCAAGTTAAAGGTATTAGAAAGACATCTGAAAAGAGAGAATGAGACTCTTAGAAATTTATCTCTCAAAATTGGTTCTGCATTGGATCAGTTGCACATTAAATATGAAACTGTAAAGCACAAGAATCAGAAACTCCTCAAACATAATAACAGACTGCCAAAAGGTGAATAAAGTGTTGAAGTTTAAGCTTGCTCACAAAAAGATAAAACCTAAAGCTCACCTTAGGCTTGATACTCTAGCTGAAGCTACCCTTGACTTCAAATGAAGTAATTATAATAGATGAAGCAAGGTCAATGAGCAACTCAACCATTTTTTACTAGTTTAGGAGAAGTTACAGGTTTTGCCAGCTAAAATTAGTTTCAAAGTCTATAATTAGCTACTGAAAATCATTCCCAGGAAATCGGTAGCTAAATATACTCTGTTTTGACCTCGTTAGCTACCAAAAGTTTTGTTATGAACAAAAAGCACAAAATCTCCTCAGATCTAGGCAAATGGATTCCTAAATGATCTTGAAGGTTTCTAGAATGATTTTCCAAGTTATGACTCGTCGTCAATATGTTGTTGTCAAGTTCAGATTGAATTATATTTGGTTATTAAAGAAAATCAAAGCTAACCTATTCCTTGGGATTTTGTTGTATTTTCCCTAGTTTTAGGATAGTAGTCAACAAATAGTTATTGCTATTTTTACCCTTTCAGTGGTAAAAATCGAATATATTGTAATAAACTCAAAATATATTTTATGATTTTGAAAGAGAACACATATCTATTTTTATAGAACATTAATTAGGTATTTTCCATAAATATTTAGAAACAGTTAGAGAAGGGATTCGATTCCCTAGTCTGTAGGATCTGAATGTAATGGGAAACTATAAAGATAGAATGCAATATGGCATAGGGGTTGGACCTTAAGGGAAGGATAGTATTGAAATATCACCATCTATTGTAAAGATGTTAAGGAGGTTGTAAGTGATCATGTTTGATGAATACATAGACATTATGTTTCAAGATTCCTGTGTCATAGTTATGTGGTGAAGTGCTTCTTGATGTAACCTATTTTTCTTTGGTTTCACATGTTGTTTATTTCTTTATTGTTTATAAGAAGATTATGTTCAGGATTTGTTTCAAACACCCTGTTCTGGCTTAAAACAATATTCATGTTTTCTTCTGAAGTTTGAATGTAGAATTCAGATAGCACTACTCTGCATTTGAAGTGAACCCTAATCTGTTTCTCTTTTCCCACCTCAAAAACTACAAGGATCCACTGACATGACTACCTTTCCTTGTTACATATGATCTAAGTTATTCCTTAATTTGATCACCTTTAACCCTTTTGACTCCATTTTTCCCAATGGCCCTCTTTTGTTGTCCCAACCAAAAACTCAAAAACAAACCTTCTATCCTCATAACTAGCCTAATATCCAATCCAAACAAAGTTAAATCATATAGAGAGATCCCTCTCCGAGTCTTGGAGGGATAGATCCTTGAATCCAAGTGGTTTTTTGGTTACCTCTATCAATTTCTCCCTCAGCCTGAGAAATTATGGAGTTCTAACACCACCAAGCTCTAGCTTGGTGAACCAGATGAGCAAGAAGAAGGAGAGTGCCTCTTCCATTCATAGATGTGGGTAAAATTCACCTCACTACACTTCATCGATGATAGCGATAGCCAGAAGAACCTCATCTCAACAGAGGTTTTCAAGCAACTGGCCCTGCCGACAACATCAAACCCACAACCCTACATCATTGGATGGATCCGCCAAGGAAGCGATCTTCGCGTCAGCCAACAGTGTCTATTGTCATATGGCATCAAGCCATTCAAAGATGAGGTATTGTGTGATTTTTCTCCACTTGAAGTTTGTAATGTTATTTTGGGCCAACCTTATTTATGGAAACATCATGCTGTATATGAGTCTAGGCCTCATAGTGTTATTATTACTTTGAATAGGAAATTGTACAGGATACCTGAGATAGTCCCTCCTAGTTCTATTTCCTTGATATCTGCCAAACAATGTAGGAAGGTCATCTCTCAAACTGGGAAATTTGTCTTCTTCGTGATTCACTCTCAGAGTGAGTGAAATATCGCAACCACATCTAGGGCCTCTGCGACCGATATCTCCACACAACATAAGCAATTGGACAAGGTCATGGAAGAATACTCAGATATATTCTCCTCTCCTACCGGGGTACCTCTGCACTGTCAGGTCAAGCATCCCATCGATCTGACCCCAGGCACACTGCTACCCAATGGGCCAGTCTACCACAACTCTCTGTTATAAAACATGGAGATCAAGAGGCAGATCCAAGAACTGCTCCACAAGGGATACATCTGTCCTATATCATCGCTTTGTGGGATCCCAATCGTGCTAGTGCAGAAGAAAGAGGGGACCTGGTGACTCTACATTGATTATCGATCCATGAATACAATCACAGTCTGAAACCTATACTCAATTCCCTGAATCAATGACCTCCTTGATGAACACATGGGGGCCAAATACTTTAGTAAGATTGATCTGAAGTTTGGCTACCACCAGGTCCCAATAGAACAAACATATGTATGGAAGACTACCTTCAAGTCAAAAGAAGGTCTTTTTGAATGGCTAGTCATGCCCTTTGGTTTGACAAATGCTCCAACAACATTTATGAGAATGATTAATGATATCCTATGACCTTTCACCAATAATTTTGTAGTGGTGTATCTGGATGACATCCTCATCTACAACAAGACTTGGGCGGAACACTTGTAGTATATTCAGCAGGTTCTACACACCCTACGACAACACAAACTATATGCAAACTTGGAAAAATGCTCCTTTAACATGGACAAGGTCCATTACTTAGGCTACATCGTTGATCAGTATGGTGTGCATGTGGATCCATCCAAGATCCAGGTCATCCGTGACTGTCCAAACCCAACCACACTCACTGAACTTTAGATCTTCTTGGGCCTCACCAATTTCTATCACAGGTTCATGCTGGGATTCTCTCATATCGCATGGGCCCTCTGCTAAGTAACTAGTGGTGGTGGTAAGGAAAAATTTGTGTGGGGCATGTCCCAACAACAAGCCTTCGATGACTTGAAGAAGTGTTTGTGCTCATCCCCGGTACTTTCATTACCAGACCTGCAACATCCCTTTGAGATCGAGACAAATGCTTCAAACCATGTTGTGGGCATTGTTCTTACTCAACATAGTCACCCCGTGGCATATCATAGCGAGACACTATCAGATGTTGTTCGTAAGTACCCTACTTATGACAAATAAATGTACTCCATTGTGAAATCCTTCCGCTAGTGGAGACATTACATTCTTGGGAAGGAGACAGTCATCCACACTGATCACAAGACACTACAGTTCATGCATACCCAAGGCAAATTACAGAATGACCACCATCAGAAGTGGTCAACATACTTATAGTATTTCCACCTCGATATCAAGTATAAAATAGGAAGTACCAACCAAGATGTTGACTACCTCAACCGACCTCCAGTCGTGGAACTCACCACGGTGTTAGACTCTTGCAACCATGAGACCTCAAGATGGCCCCACCTCTACGAGACAGACCCTGACTTCTCCACCACCTACCAAATGTTGGGTTCCAACTCAGTGGTCTCTAATTTCCATCTTCAGGACATGTTTTTGTGCCATCTAGGGAATCTTTGCGTTCCATTAAGTGAGCACATGAAGCTGAATTGGGAAGCTCACTACAATCAGGTGGAAAGACACTTTGGCGTCTAAAAGACAATGGCAATGTTGCAAAAACATTTCTACTGGCCGAAACTTCGACAGGATGTCGACAAGTATATCAGGTCCTGCTCCGCCTACGCTATTGCCAAACCGACCACTAAGAAACATGGCCTGTACACCCCTCTGCCTACTCTTAACAGGCCATGGCAATCCATCTCAATGTACTACATGTAGGTCCTCTCATCCGCTAAGAGGGGAAATTACTGTGTTTTTTTGGTTGTTGATCGCTTTTCAAAGATGGTGATTCTATCCACCTGCAAGAAGAACATCACAAGAGAAGCCACTGCCAAGATCTTCTTTGAATGAGTATGGGTACACTTTGGGATCCCACAAACCATTATCTCAGACTGTGATAGTTGGTTCCTTAGATCATTCTGGTCGAGCCTCTGGTCATTGTTGGATACCAAGCTCACCAAATCCACTGCCTTCCACCCCGAGACAGATGGCAAAACTAAGGTCTTCAATCACATGGTCGTACATATCCTGTGCATGTACAATTTAAAACACCCCCACACATGGGATGAGAGTATTCCCTATGTACATCATAAATACAACCGATCCATGCATATCTCAACTGGCCATAACCCCTTTCAGGTGGGGTTGGGATTCCAACCATTGAGCCCCATGGATGTTGCACTACCCCTGGAAACCACCTCGGTCGACTTGTCCCCTGTTCCACCAAAAGTTAACAAAGAAACCTGGTTCATGGAGTGGATCCAACACATCTACCAATAGGTTCAGGATATTCTACAAAAGTTTGATGCCAAGTACAAACAACACCATGATCAACATCAGGTGCCACATAAGTTTCAGGTGGGCAACACATTTTGGTTGCATTTGCAAAAAGAATGCCTTATAGGGCCCCATGAAAAGCTTCGCCCACTCCATTATGGGCCATACACCATCACCAAGGTTGTGGGTGACAATTCTTTTGAGCTCAACATTCCCCCCTTCCTTGGTCTACATCCATCCTTCAACGTGGCTCTCCTTCAACCATATTTCCCACCATTATTGGACACCTCAGAGATAGCAGTTGACACCAACATAGATCAACCCTGAATGCATGCAACATGAATCCAGTGATCATATTGTGGACACACATATCAAGGGCACTTGACAACAAAGGATCCATCTTTATCGAGTCATCAAAGAAGGGAAGCTCCTTCACCAAGGCAAGTGGTTCACCTGGGCCCAAATTCAACAAAAATTTCCTCATATGATGGGGGAACTCAACGCAATGGAGACCATTTCTTCCTAAGAAGGGAGGATTGATCCAGGTGGATATCGGTGGCCACCCACCTATTCCACTGGCTCAAAAAACATTTTTCCACCTTGGTAGTTTTTCGAGTTCCAAATTTCTGGGGTTGTTTTTAGGCCCTAAACGACATTTTTTGGGGATTTGGGGCCCACGTGACAATAAAGGCACTAACCTGGGCCAGTCAAAAAATTTTCTTCTCGGTTAGACCTTTTCAACGGGCTATATGCACTAAAAAGAGATCATATGCAAAAGTTACGACCCTGGGAAGTTGATGTACTAACTTACCCAAATGGGGCCCACATGACTTTTGGATTTTCATCTCCTAGGGTTAGGTTTTTGGATGTCTAGGGTTTTTGAAATTCATGTTTATTGTAAAATGCCTTCAAAGCCTCATTGTAACCATATTCTTGCGAATGAGCACAACTGTCACATCTTGTCTCAGAGATAAGCCGCCACCATTCCATCAAGCTTGTTTTATGCTGCATTTTACAGTTTCAACTTATTTCCTTATTGAATAGAAAACCAGTTTCACTGTATCTCTGTTATTTTGTGTTAATCATATTTTAATAATCTGTATTCATTTCGTTCTTCTCATAAAATCTGGATCAAGTGAAAACTCCCGAAGTCCCGAATTCTAGAGTTAATGTGGACCGTTAATAAAAGGAGATGTGTCTCAAAAAATTAGCTTGTTCGGGGGTTTGAGCTGAGAACATACCATAATGGTCTGAAATATTTGTTTGACCAGCCTACCTTGAATTCTATGCAGAGTAGATGGTTGGAATTCCTATGTGAATATGACTTTGACATCAAACACATCAAAGGAAAGAAGAACAAAGTGGTTGATGCACTCAACAAGAGCATGCATGAACTGCATGCTATAACCATTATCATGTATCAGACAGATCTTAAAGGAAAAACTTATGAGGCTGCAAAAGTTGATTTGTAGTACATGGAATTGGTAACTAAATTGCAACAAGGTAAAATGCAGCAAAAAGCTGAAGATTATGAATTGGGAAGTGGGAAAATTATCTTGTACAAAAAAAGAGTTTATGTACCTAGTTCTCATGAATTGAGGAGTATGATTTTAAAAGAGATGCATAATGTACCTTATGTTGGACACCCAGGTTATAAGAAAACACTTTCAATAGTCAAGAGCCATTACTACTAGCCAGGCATGAAGAAAGAAATTGAAGAATACATTGCCCGATGTATGGAGTGTCAAAGGGTCAAGGTAGAGCGTAGACACCCAACAAGGTTTCTACAACCATTATCCATTCTTGAGTGGAAGTGGGAAGTGGTGACAATGGATTTCATCACAGGATTACCCAGAACAAACAAGCAACATGATTCCATCATGGTGGTGGTGGATAAGCTTACTAAAACTGCCCATTTTATTCCCTTGAAGACTACTCACAAAGCATCTAATGTTGCTGATATTTATATGAGGGAAGTAGCACAATTGCATGACATACCCAAGAAAATTGTGTCTGACAGAGACCCAAAATTCACCTCAAATTTTTGGAGAGGATTATTCAAAGGGTTCAAAACAAACCTGAACTTCAACACATCTTATCATCCTAAGTCCGATGGACAAACAGAAAGAGTAAATCAAGTGATAGAAAATATGTTAAGAATGTATGTGATGGACAAACCATATAGATGGTAAGAATACCTACACTTGGTAGAGTTTGCTTACAACAATGGGTACCAAGAATCATTGAAGATGAGCCCATTTGAGGCACTTTATGGTAGAAAGTGCAACACCCCAGTAAGTTGGGACAACCCAACTAATAGAGCAGTGGTTGGGCTAGAGTTGCTCAAGGAAATGGAAGAGAAAATTTTGAAGTTTAAACAAAATTTGAAAGCTTCCCAAGACAGGCAGAAAAACTATTCTGACAAAGGCATAACCCATAAGGAATTTAAAGTGGGTGATCATGTTTTCTTAAAGGTGAAAGCTAACAAAAGTTCCCTGAAGTTGGGAAACCATTCCAAGTTGTCAGCCAAATATTGTGGGTCATTTGAAATCCTAGAAAGGATTGGACCAGTAGCTTATATGCTTGCATTTCCTTCATGCTTGGCTATTCATAATGTATTTCATGTCTCATTGCTCAGGAAATATATACCTGATGTTAATCATGTGATTGATTGGAATGTGATTCATGTGGACCAAGAAGGCACTTTACAAGTGCATCTGGTGCACATACTGGATAGGAAAAGAAAGCAACTCTGAAATCGATCCATAAGGATTGTAAAGGTCCAGTGGACCTGGTACGGTCCTGAGGAAGCAACATGGGAGCAAGAATATTCCATGCGGGAAGAATACCTGTATCTTTTTGAAGATTTTGAAAATCTTGTTGATGTTGTGTAACTAAGTTGCATTGAGGATAGTGAAAAAATAAGGAGATAGGATTGTAATATCCCAAGGCTGAGCCCGGGTTGTAATTATGAATGTAATGATGTTTATAGGCTGGTGAGCCAAGTATTTATAAGTTGGTAGGATTATGTCTTGATTAGGCTGGGAGCCTAGATGTTAAAGGCCACAAGATTGTTTTGTACATGTAAATATTCATATTATTAATATAACAACATCATTGTGTGTAGACCGACCACGAAGAAAGAGTATGGGGGACTGAAATCCACTAGGTTGGGAAAGGGAGGAGGATAAGAGATTGAGGAAAAATGGATAAGATTAAGAGCCTAATAGAATAATATATTATTATTCTAAAAGTTGTAAAGAGGATATTAATTTATTCTAAGTTCCTTTAGGAGGAGGAACGAGTTCGAATTGGGGGGGGAGCATGCTCCTGGAGAGCCAAATGTCATCCAAAACGAATGAATATTTATGGGGGACGTTCTCACCACTCTCACCATTCTCACGGCTCAGACGTTCTCACCATTCTCCAAGGATTCTCACCATTCGAACTAGGCTAGCCATCCATTTCCATGAATAACCAGTGCACCCAACAAGCACACAATAACCCTAGAACACCATTTTAAAATTCTTGAAACACCCCGAACCTCTACAACAAGATGAATTGATACCCTCGTTGTTAGAAAAACATGACCATGGAGAAATAAAATAAAACAAACGCGGAAACAAAACACAAAAGATACACAATACAATAGAGACACAGATTTACGTGGTTCACCCAGTGTGGGCTACGTCCACCAGAGAAATTGTCAGGTCCTTCCTTTATTATTATCCAACATATGAAGGGATACAACCTACAACAAACTCATTGTAACTTCCTCTTCTTTCTCTCACAGTCTCCTATCTCAGAATACAATATTCAGAATCCCCCATAGCCACAATACATTTCCCTCATAAAAGAGGGTTGCCTTCTAGGGAAAAAAACCCTAAGATAATCTCTACCATTAGATCCGTGACCTTATAATGAACGGTCCAGATTTACAATGAAATTACAATATACATTTACAAGGCAATTTTTCCTTTGGGGGCTTCGCCCCCGAACCCCCGCTGGGTGCCCCCAGACCCCCTAGCCGGGGGGATATCCCCCCCAGACCCCATAGAGGGGGTACCCCCCCTCTGCACTCCCCTGTGTGGAAGAGTGTACATACTTCTGGGGTGTAAATACTTCATGGGGTATAAACACGGCTGAAAGTAAGGACCTGTGAATCAGGAAGATAATCAGGCTCCACAACCAACAATCTCCCACTTGGAGACTAATCTCAACAACTCCACTGTTGTTGTATATGCTGGA
>ML778650.1:314121-326628 GCA_009831015.1 Picea engelmannii | reverse complement strand
TTGAATGCAATAAACCCAAGTTTTTCTAGTTGCATCATCAATAAAAGTAACATAATAATGAGATCCACCAAGAGATGATACCCGATCAGGTCCCGATACATCTGTATGCATAAGCTCTAACCTTTCATTCTTCTTTTCTTTTTCGACTCTGAGAAATATGACTCTCTTTTGTTTTCCATAAACACAATGCTCACAGAAGTCCAAATCAATTTGTTTAAGATCTGGAAACAAATTTCTTTTGTGAAGTATCCGCATACCCTTCTCACTCATGTTTCCTAGTCTATGATGCGATAGTTCTGTATCCACTCATGTAGAAGCTAAAGATATAGAAGAGTCAGTATTACCAGTACATAAATACAATGTACCTACCTTCTCTCCTTTTGCTATCACCAATGATCCTTTGATGACCTTCCACGTCTTATCTGTAAATATGGATATACAACCTTCACTTGGCAATTTCCCTATTGAAATTAAATTTTTCCTTAAATCTGGAACATGTCTTACCTCTTTCAACAACCATTGGTTTCCATTTCGTTGCTTTATTTTTACCTTTCCCATTCCAACAATTTTTCATGTTGCATCATCACCCAAATGAACTTGTCCAAAATCACCTTGAACATAATCTAGAAAATGTTTCCTATGGGGTGTGGCATGAAATGAAGCTCCTGAATCTACTACCCCAGACTCAAAAATAATATCTACAGAAAGAATCAAAGCATCTTGTAACATATCACCTGTTTCATTTGCTTCCTTATTTCTCTCATGTTGTCCATCTCTTTGTTTCTTTGGAGTTCTGCAGTCTTTCTTCAGATGTCCTTTCTTCCCACAATTCCATCACTCTATCTTTCCAAGTCTGGATTTGGATCTGCCCTTCCTAGAATTTCCGCGGTTCCCTGAGCCCTTTCCTCTATCCTTTTGTCTTCCCATGTTCTCCATGTTCAACGCATTACCTGATGTCTCACCTGTTCTTTTCCGTCGCATTTCCTCACTAAGGATAACACCAACAACATCATCAAATTTTAAAGTATTTGAACCTGAGACAGAGTTACTTACATCCATGACCAAGCTGTTCCATCTTTCTGGCAATGAGCACGAGATTTTAAGAGCCCTGACCTCATCATCAAAGTCCACTTTTACAGAACTTAGTTGATTAGTAACTGTATTAAATTCATTTAAATGATGTGCAACAGACCCACCTTCTGAAATCTTCATATTAAATAATGTCTTCATTAGAAATACCTTATTGGACGCTGAGGGATTTTCATACAATTTGGCCAATGCGTCCATTAAATTTATCGACCCTAAACTTTCCATCTTTCGACATTGCTCCCACTCGAACCAGGAACCCTCTTTTCCTACAAGTTACCTTTCGCTCTGATACCAGTTGTTATAAAAACAGGACCATGGAGCAATAAAATAAAACAAATGCAGAAACAAAACACAGAAGATACACAATACAATAGAGACATAGATTTATGTGGTTCACCCAGTGTGGGCTACGTCCACCATAGAAATTGTCAGGTCCTTCCTTTATTATTATCCAGCATATGAAGGGATACAACCTACAACAAACCCATTGTAACTTCCTCTTTTTTCTCTCACAGTCTCCTATCTTAGAATACAATATTCACAATCCTCCATAGCCACAATACATTTCCCTCATAAAAGAGGGTTGCCTTCTAGGGAAAAAAACCCTAACATAATCTCTACTGTTAGATCTACGACCTTATAATGAACGGTCCATATTTACAATGAAATTACAATATACATTCACAAGGCAATTTTTCCTTCGGGGGCCCGCTTGCCCCTAGACTCCCCAGCTAAGGGGATAGCCCCCCCGAACCCCATAGAGGGGGTGCCCCCTCTCTGCACTCCCCCACGTGGAAGAGTGTACATACTTCTGGGGTGTAAATACTTCATGGGGTATAAACACGAATGAAAGAAAGGACCTCTAAATTAGGAAGATAATCAGGCTCCACAACCAACACTCGTTGCACCTGTACCCTGGGGGTTTCTTGCATTTTTTCCTGTCAGTATCGTTCCCCATGCCTAGTTTTGGTTGCTACCATCACCATGCCCGTGTGTTGAGGAGTGGAAGTGAAGAAGCGGGTTGTTAGATCAATGGATAGAAGAATCAGGCTGTCAATCTTGTTAGCAACTCTCTCCAGGTGAGAGAGTGTGCTGAGGAAGTGAGTTCTCCTGGAGGGAGTCCAGTAGCAGCTACAGATCTCTGAGAATTCCTAATCTAACCTGTTGTTGAAGTCCAAGGAAAGGGAGGCGTAGCATTCAATGGACTATGTGACATTGAAGGTGTACACTCCTAGGGTGGGACATGCATGTGGGGAATGAGAGTCTGTGATTTGTGGGCATAAGTGGCTCCTTGGAGGAAATCCTTCTTGTTGTACTATGCAACTTCCTGTTGTCCCTTCCTAGCCTAGGAATCCCTTTCCCGATGGAGCTTAGTCCCAGCTCGAGGATGACCCACTGCTAAGAGTGATGAGCAGCGTGGTCTAAGGCTAGGAGGTTCATGGAAGGTCTTGACGTAGTGGGTGTACTCCAATTAAAAGATAAGTACCAATCCTTTGTTCATTTATATGTTGTGTATTTGTACATGCTATAATGATGAGTATTGCCTGTATATGTTGTTATATTTATGGGTTTTTCCTGTGAATACTTTTATGCATGCTTTTACTGTTATTTCTGCATTACGAGCATGATCTTTATCTATTTACAATATTATATCACCTATGACTCTTCATATATACATCATAATTACAACAGGCGCTCGGCATGAGCGTTATCTGGAGTAGCATAGCCCAACCTGGGGGGGGGTCAAGGATGTTACAAATTGTATTCAGAGCAGAAATATGTTTTCTAAGTGATGTTGTCTAGCCTATTGGTGCCTCGGCGTGTTACACAAGGTAGTGAGAATATGTAGAGTGGAGGGTCTTAATGAAGGATGTGAGATGAAGTCCTATCTTCACTCCAATGGTATCAATTTCATGCATTATGGATTTTATCTCTAAAGATAAAGTCACGGGATCATCATTCTTTAACTCTAGCTTGAAGAGATTCACCAAAAATTGCATGAGTTCCAATTTTGAGAGAGAGTCATACAAATCCTTCAATTTCTTTAAAGAACTATAGGAGTCATTAATGGAAACAATATGGCAGATGACCTCTTCACTTATTGTCGCAACAATCACAACATGATTTCTTGTCTTTTTCCTTCCATATGGAACACTCCTTATTTGATGTAGGTATTGTTAGTCTACTACTCTTTCATTGTGATTTTGATTTAGCTTCTCCTTCAATGACAACTTCTTCTCCACAAATTCCATCCCACAAGTCATTAAAGATCATAGTATCTCTTTCTGTATCATTCTCGGTAAATTTCTTTGTTGGTTAGTATGACGCCAATGATGGAGATGAGATAATGCATCTTCCAATGGAACTATGAAGCTACCCAAAAGTTAGATATTTCAGAGAAGAAAAAAATGTAAAATGAGACTACAACACAGGCTACCTCGCAAATCATTTTTTTTCAACTTTTGATTTGAAGGAGAAGTTTTCTTTCTAGGTCAAGTTTCTACATCCAATACTTCAAGAAATCTCTAGCATACCACTAACAAATGATCGATGCCAATCTTTGGTTTAATCACTAACATGATAGGCATTAAAGCACATCTTTATACTTCTATAGTTATTTCATGAAACCAATCTTCTTAGGATTGATTACAAACTTAAAGCCTTTTTTGGTCAGCAAATAGAACCATGGACTAATAGAAATCACAGAACCAAAACTCATCTGTAATATGACATGTATAATGCTTCGATTATCACCTTTAATATTTTTCAGAAATACCTCTCTACCGTCAATGTCGGCGTTGTCATCCATGGAGAAATTCTCTACTAAAGGCATGTATAGTTGTAGGAGGACCCAACAGACCCATTCCTATGTTATGGTCTAAATCTTGGTTACCAACGATGATAGATGTTAGTCAAAATTCCAATGCATTAAGGAATAATAATGTGAGCCATGAGACACCATCGAAATTATAGTAGGGGATGATGAGAATCCAAATAGGAAATAGAGCATTATAGTGAGTAGTTGTGAAAAGTCAAAGAAATTTTTGAAGTGTGTGAGGATGAATGAGAATACCATGGGCGTGAATAATTTAATAGAGAATATCATGGGCTTGAAGAATCAAACATATAATATTATGGGCGTGAAGAATCGAACCGTAGTTCTGAAATTAGGGTCTCTAGAAATACTAAAGGAAAAATGTCATAGCCTTTGAAGGTGGTCGCACCACTCTAAATGAGTGAACCCATGTCATTTTTGTTTGAATGATATCACCTTATTAAAAGGAAGGGTTACTTACACATTTCTAGCCCAAAAAATGAGAGTCGAGAGGGGAATTGGAGACAGATCCAAAGGAGGAAAACCTAAGCAAGTGAAGAGTTGGGCATATTCCAAGATGAGGTAGGAGAGATACCTTAACACTTACAAAGAGATGAGGGAATATATGGAAAAATAATGAAGGATGGCTAGCAGGCATAGGGACATTTATGCACATGAAAGGAGGGAAAGGAAACATCCATAGTAAAGAATCATGGAGTTGACCTAATTTGATACCACTAATAGGATAGGCATGGGACGAGAATGCAACTCTACACTTGAATATTTTCATTAACATGAAACCTTCATAAATACACGTTCATATGACCTTTGGTATTCATCTTCTGAATGAGTCTTCCTATCACTTACGACTCTTCATATTTATACTATTTACAATATTATTTACAAAATACCATAATCAGGAGGATTAGGTATCCAAAAGGTACCCATCTACAAAATGATCCCTCAAGAAGTGTGTGAGAGAGGAAAACCCATTAGGGAAACCCCCAAAGAAAATAGAAAATAGAAGATTATGTACCATGCTCTGTAGAAGTTGTTTTCAACCCCCACAAAGCTCGTAAATGAATGAATTTTCCCTCTATAAAATCCCCATGGATGTTTCACTACCCCTGGCGACCACCTTGGATGACTCATCCCCTGCTCCACCTGAAGCTGAAAAAGAAACCCGGTTCATGGAGCAGATCCAACACATCCACCAATAGGTTCAGGATATTCTACAGAAGTCTAATGCCAAGTACAAGCAATGCCATGATCAACATTAGGTGCGACATAAGTTTCAAGTGGGTGAAAAATTTTGGTTGCATTTGTAGAATGAACACCTTAAAGGGCCCCATCGGAAGCTTCACCTAGTCTGTTATGGTCTATACACCATCACCAAGGCTGTGAATGACAATGATTTTGAGCTCAAAGTTCCCCCCTTCCTTGGTCTACATCCAGTCTTCAACGTGGCTATCCTTTGACGATATTTCCCACCATTATTGGACACCTCAGAGATAGGAGTTGACACCAACAGAGCTCAATCATAAATGCATGTAACATGAATCCAGTGATCATATTGTGGACACACATATCAAGGTCACTCGACAAAAAAGGATCCAACTTTATCGATTTGTCAAAGCAGAGCAACTCCTGCACCAGGGCAAGTGGCTCACACGGGGCCAAATTTAGCAAAAAATTCTTCATCTGATGGGGGAACTCAACGCAATGGAAACCATTGCTTCCTAAGGAGGGAGGATTGATCTAGTTGGATATCAGTGGCCACCCACCTATACCACTGGCTCAAAAAACAGTTTTCCACCTTGGCAATTTTTCGACAGTTTTTCGGGTTCCAAACTTCTAGAGCCGTTTTGAGGACCTAAACGATGTTTTTTGGGGATTTAGGGCCCAGGTGTCTACTAGAGGCACTAACTTGGGCTAGTCAAAAATTGTTCTTCTAGATTAGACCTTTCCAACTAGCTATCATGCGCCTAAAAAAGATATCGTATGAAAAAGTTTGAACCCCGGGAAGTTGATGTACTAACTTACCCAAACGGGGCCCAAATGAATTTTTGCGCTTCATATCCTAGGGTTAGGTTTTTGGATTTCTAGGGTTTTTTAAATTCATGTTTATTGTAAAATACCTTTAGAGCCTCATTGTAACCATATTCTTGCAAATGAATGGAGCCACCACATCTCTTCTCAGAGATAAGCCACCACCATTCCAGCAAGCTTGTTTTCCACTGCATTTTATAGTTTCAACTTATTTCCTTATTGGATAGAAAACCGGTTTTACTGTATCTTTGTTATTTTGTGTTAAGCATATTTTAATAATCTGTATTCATTTCTTTCTGCTCATAAAATCTGGATCAAGTGAAAACTCCTGAAGTCTCGAAGTCCAGAGTTAATCCAGATCGTTAATAATAGGAGACACGTGTTAAAAGATTAGCTTGTTCAGGGGAATTGGAGTGTGCAAGGGTAAATATTATGAAGCCCGAAGTCTTGAAGTGAAGTGGCCTGTTGACATCACTGGAGATGACGTGGACACACAGGATATGTGCTACATGTCAGTGAGTTAAGAACCTTTGGAAGGTAGAAATGTCAGTTAGAACGTGACACATGTCACCTGTCATATAGGGCCACGTGTCTGCTTCTATTATTTCACCACGTGACACTCCTATAGAGAATGGGTAGTGGGGCCCAGGATGAATACATAAAGTAGTTAAAACCTCGATGAATAATTTAACTAGACCGGGCCCACGATAACTTGACCCCAATAGACGTGTGGCGCCAGATCGTGAAGTTCGGAGACTTGACACTCCGGAAGGAATGGTTCATGATTGAGTGGGAGGAATAAATCCTCTGAATTCTCGAAACCCCGAAGCTCTGAAGTCCTAGAGCCATGAAGCCCAAAGCCAGAGGGCCAGAGTTAATCTCGACCTTTGATCGGGAAATGACACTTGGAAACAGATGCAACAGTCCGAAGACTTGGCACTCTGAAAGGATTGAGAGTATGGACAGTCTGAAACTCCCGAAGCCTGGAGTTCCATAGTAAATATTAGTCGTAGGATTCTGAGAAGCCGTGGACCGTTGATCCACCCCACTTTGCGAGTTCGCCAATTCAACACTTCGAGAGATTTGTTGTGATGTGCGAAAAAGGGAAACCTCTGAAGCTTCAGAGCCCCAAAGTTTAAAGGTTTCGGATAAGCACCCAACCATAAATCATTTAGTCACAACTGTGGTCACATGTGAATTAAAGGATGAAGAAAAACGGGGCTAGTGCCAGAAAGTAAATTGTATAACATAACAGGGCTCAGAGATAGAGCTGTGGAGATTCTTGACTGAACAAAGACCCTCAAAAAATGGAGTATGATATTCTTTTGTTGAATCATATTGTTTAAGTTATTCTGGAGAATTATTAAGTCTAAAAGCCTGACAAAAATTCGATTGACTTCACATTTTGCAGAGTTAGCAATTGTCAGAACCGAACATAATTGTTACATAGTGCAAAGAAATGGAGGAGGCACAGGATGCTTATAGTCTGGGGGATGATGTCAAAGGAATGGATCTCCATTTGGGGGTTGAAGGGACAAACTCCAATGGGCATAGGGAATAAATAGATAAAGATGTGAGCATGATGAAAATCATTAAAAATTTGCAAAAAGATGTCCAAATTCAACAGGAAAATAACGAAAGGCTTAAGAGAGCCAAGGAGAAACATGCGGACTTCAATATGAAGCTAATGCTGAGCCTGGAAAGAAATGAAAATAAGTTGGATAAGGAAAGTGAATCCAGCCAATCAGGGATCCACAAGTTCCCTGATGAGGAAAACAAATCAAGGAGTTGTAGCAGACATCACCAACACTCCCAAAAGAATTCCCATAGGAGAGCACATAGTAGCTCAAGTCCATCCCTTGTCAGGAAACATAGGAGGTATGAGGTGGATGAGTTGAAATGAGAAATGAATAAGATCAAACCTCCTACTTTTGATGGATAGCACCAGAAGGATGAAGAGGCTGAGACATGGCTAATTGGCATGAGAAAATATTTCCAATTGCATAATTATTATTCTCATGCAGAAGGAATAATTGCAATCTATTAGCTGGAAGGAAAGTCATCCATGTGGTGGGATCATCTTGTGCAAGTGCATCACGTCAGAGAGAAAGATGTCACATGGAAGGAATTCAAGAAATATTTTGAAAATAAGTACTTAACCAATAGATACTATGACAAAAAGATGAAAGAGTTCTCTAAACTTAAATTGGGAAGCATCAATGTAGATGAATATGAAAGGATATTTATAGATCTATTGAAGTATGCCCCTTTCATTTAGGATGAGATAGTCAAGATCCATAGATATCTGAGTGGTCTGCCACCTTTTATCGGTGACAAAAATCCAGTATGATGATCTTAAAACTATGGAAGAAACCATAAGGAAGGAAAAATATTTATATGATAAGCATAAAGGAAAGCCTACTTTCCAAAGATCTTGGGAAGACAAGAGGAAGTTTAAATAGGAGTAGAGGTAGAAGGGAAACAAGCCACCATTTTTTAGAAATATTCCTCAAGGACAAGTAGTTTGGAGGGAGCCCAGGATGGCTGAAGTAGGTGGGCAAAGGCCAAGGAAGACACCTATGCAATGTTGGGGCTGTAATGGAGATCATAAGTATAAATATTTCCCTCACATAGAGTATAGTGTGAGATATATTCACCATGTTTATCAAGCAAAAATAGTGGAGGACATTGGAATAAGAGTACCTAGGATCTATGAATCCCTGGACAACAAGAAAACTGAGTTTCAATCACATACGATTGAAGTTGAAGGTATGATCAATAACCATTCATTTACTATTTTAATTGATTTGGGTCTAGTAATATCTATATAGATCCTAAGGTAGTGGAAAGATTGCAATTACCAAGAAGTAAGCATGTGAAATCTTGGCTAGTGCAACTGGCTACAGGACCCAAGATAAAGGTTGTTGAGTTGGTTAAATCATGTCTAGTGGGCATGAATGGACTAAGTACCAACGCATATTTTAAAATCTCACCTTTGGGATCATATGATTACCTAATTGGTATGGATTGGTTGGACCAACACCATGCCATATTAGAATGTCATAAAAGACATTCACTTGCTTGGATGAGGAAGGAAATCAGAGAGAAGTCCAAGGAATTCCGAGGGTAGTTACTGTCCGAGAAATTTCAGCAATGCAGTTGAAGAAGTGTTACAGGAAGGGTTGTCAAATATTTGCAACCCATATAGAGGAAGTATCTAAGGATAAGGTGACAAATATGGAGGATCATGTAGTCCTGGAAGATTTTGAAGTTGTGTTCAAGGAGGTACCAGGACTACCCCCAAAGAGAGATATTGATTTCTCTATAAATTTAATTCCTAGAGCAACTCCAATATCAAAGACTCCTTATAGAATGAGTACACCAGAACTGAAGGAACTACAAATTCATCTTGAAGAACTTTTAAAGAAAGGGTACATACGCCCAAGTGTGTCACCTTGGGGTGCCCCAGTGTTATTCATGAAGAAGAAAGATGGGACCCTGAGATTGTGCATTGACTTTAGGCAGTTAAATAAAGTAACTATAAAGAACAAGTATCCTCTACCAAGGATTGACGATCTCTTCGATCAGTTGAAGAATGCAAGGATATTTTCAAAGATAGATCTCATGTTGGGATACCATCAGGTAAGGATTAAAGAGGAAGACATCAACAAGACTGCCTTCAAGAAAAGGTATGGTCATTATGAGTTCATAGTGGTGCCATTTGGGTTATCAAATGCACCAGTTGTTTTCATGTTCTTAATGAATGGCGTTTTCCGAGAATATTTAGAAAAATTTGTCATTGTGTTTTTGGATGACATCCTTGTATATTTCAAGTCAGAAGAATAACATGAGAATCATTTGAGGATGGTGTTGCAAGTGCTAAGAGAGCATCAGTTGTATGCCAAATTGAGAAAGTGTTCATTTTATCAAAACATAATTCACTATTTGGGGCATATCATATATGAATAAGGGATAGCAGTAGACCCTGAAAAGATTGATGCCATTAAAGGGTGGAAAACACCTAAGAATGTGACAGAAGTCAGATCCTTCATGGGTCTAGCTGGGTACTACAGAAGGTTCATTGCAGGGTTTTTTAGAATAGCTCATCCCATCACTTCCTTGCAAAGGAAGGGGAAGAAGTTTCAATGGACAACAGAATGTGAAATGAGCTTCTAGCAATTGAAGCAGTTGTTAACCAATGCTCCAATTCTGAATATTGTAGATCCAAATGAGGAGTTTGTGGTTTGCACAGATGCATGCAAAGAAGGATTGGGTGGATTCCTTGACCAGAATGGTTTTGTGATATGTTTTGAATCCAGTAAATTGAAAGAGAATTAAAGGCTCTATGACACTCATGATTTGGAGTTGGCAGCCATAGTTAATGCCTTAAAGAAATGGAGAGACTACCTCATGGAAAGAAGATTTGAGCTGAGAATAGACCATAATGGTCTGAAATATTTGTTTGACCAGCCTACCTTGAATGATAGGCAGAGTAGATGGTTGGAATTCCTCTGTGAATATGACTTTGATATCAATCACATCAAAGGAAAGGAGAGAAAAGTGGTTGATTCACTTAGTAGGAGAGTGCATGAACTGCATGATATAACCATTATCATGTATCAGACGGATCTTAAAGGAAGAATTTCTGAGGCTACAAAAGTTTATTTGTAGTACATGGAATTGGTAACTAAATTGCAGCAAGGTAAAATGCAATAGAAAGCTGAAGATTATGAATTGGGAAGTGGGGGAATTCTCTTGTACAAAAACATAATTTATGTACCCAGTTCTCATGAATTGAGGAGTATGATTTTAAAAGAGATGCATAATGTACCTTATGTTGGACACCCAGGATATCAGAAAACACTTTCAACAGTCAAGAGCCATTACTACTAGCCAGGCATGAAGAAATAAATTGCAGAATACATCGCCAGATGTATGGACTGTCAAAGGGTCAAAGTTGAGCATAGACACCCAACAGGGTTGCTACATCCATTATCCATTCCTAAGTGTAAGTGGGAAGTGGTGACAATGGATTTCATCACAGGAATACCCAAAACAAACAAGCAACATGATTCCATCATGGTGGTGGTGGATAATCTTACTAAACCTGCCCATTTTATTCCCTTGAAGACTACTCACAAGGCATCTAATTTTGTTGATATTTATATGAGGGAAGTAGCATGCTTGCACGACATACCCAATAAAATTGTGTCTGATAGAGACCCAAAATTCACCTCAAAGTTTTGGAGAGGATTATTGAAAGGGTTCGGAACGAACCGAAACTTCAGCACATCTTATCATCCTGAGTCCGATGGACAAACAGAAAGAGTAAATCAAGTGATAGAAGATATGTTAAGAATGTATGTGATGGAAAAACCATCTAGATGGGAAGACTACCTACACTTGGTAGAGTTTGCTTACAACAATGGGTACCAAGCATCATTGAAGATGAGCCCATTTGAGACACTTTATGGTAGAAAGTGCAACACCCCAGTAAGCTGGGACAACCCAAATGATAGAGCAGTGGTTGGGATAGAGTTGCTCAAGGAAATGGAAGAGAAAATGATGAATATTAAACAAAATTTCAAGGCTACCCAAGACAGGCAAAAAATCTATTATGACAAAGGAATAACCCACAAGGAATTGAAAGTGGGTGATCGTGTTTTCTTAAAGGTGAAAGCCAATCGAAGTTCCCTGAAGTTGGGAAACTGTTCCAAGTTGGCAGCTAGATATTGTGGGTCATTTGAAATCTTAGAAAGGATTGGACCAATAGCTTATATGCTTGCATTTCCTGCATGCTTGAATATTCATAATGTATTTCATGTCTCATTGCTCAATAAATATATACCTAATGCTAATCATGTGATTGATTGGAATGTGATTCATGTGGAACAAGAACACACTTTATAAGTGCATCCATTGCGCATACTATGTTGGATTACTGAGAGGGGGGGTGAATCAGTAATAGAGCAATTTAATCCCTTTTAACCATATAATCCAAGTGCTATATCAATGAAGAATTATTATCCAATAACTGCAGAGTAAATAAGCAATGAACAAATGAACAATCATACACATACACAGTACACCAGTGTTTTACGTGGAAACCCAAATCGGGAAAAAACCACGAAATGCTTTTTCTTATATGTCTTGAAGAATTACATTCATTGGAAGCACCAACTTCCTTTGTTTTCCAACTGCAACTAGAAGGAGGCTCCAACCACCTAATTTCTCAGTCTACAACCCCCTATGTTCTTCGGCTACAACCGGAAGGTGGCTACAACTACCTATCCTTGCCCCGTCCTCGTGTACATCTAAGACATATAAGATAAGCATTCAAAAAGAATTCATTTTTGGAGTAGAAATAACTCAAAGTCTTTGGCGAATATATTCAAAGGCTTCCCGTGGAATTGGTTTTGTAAATATGTCTGCCACTTGTTCTTTTGTGCCCACATACTCAACTCGGATGTTCTTTTCTGCAACCTGTTCCCGTAGAAAGTGATACTTGATTGGAATGTGCTTAGTCTTGGAGTGCATCACCGGGTTTTTTGAGA
>ML778650.1:296815-307022 GCA_009831015.1 Picea engelmannii | reverse complement strand
CATATTTACTTCTTATCAACCATGAAAAAACAATAATGAGTCATATTTACATCAAACACTATTGGGTCCATTACCCAAAACTTTGTGCTATGGGTCTTTCTTCAAGGGTTGACATCAATGACAACCAACCTTAATCAACATACTAGACAGGAAAAGAAAGCATCTCCGAAATCGTGCCATAAGGATTGTAAAGGTCCAGTGGACCTGGTACGGTCTTGCAGACGCAACATGGGAGCACGAAGATGCTATGCGGGAAGAATACCCACATATTTTTGAATATTTTGAAAATCTTGTTTATGTTGTGTAACTAAGTTGCACTGAGGATAGTGAGAAAATAAGGGGATGGGATTGTAATATCCCAAGGCCGAGCCTCGGTTGTAATTATGAATGTAATGATGTTTATAGGCTGGTGAGCCAACTATTTATAAGTTGGTAGGCTTATGTGTTGATTAGGCCTTGAGTCTAGATGTTAAAGGCCAGGAGATTGTTTTGTACATGTAAATATTCATATTATTAATATAACAACATCGTTGTGTGTATACCGACCATGAAGAAATAGTATGGGGGACTAAACTCCACTAGGTTGGGCAAGGGTGGAGGCTAAGAGATTGATGAAAAAGGGATAATCTTAAGAGACTAATAGAATAATATATTATTATTCTAAAAGTTGTAAAGAGGATATTAATTTATCCTAAGTCCCTTTAGGGGGAGGAATGAGTTCCAAGTGGGGGGGGTGGGGGGGGAATGTGCTCCTGGAGAGCCAAGTGTCATCCAAAATGCATGCAGATTTATGGGGGGATGTTATCACCAATCTCACCATTGGGGACATTCTCACCATTCTCATGGCTCAGACGTTCTCACCATTCTCATAGTTGGGACGTTCTCACCATTCTTACCATTCTCTGAGGATTCTCACCATTCAAACCAGGTTGGCCATCCATTTCCTTGAATAGCTAGTGCACCTAGAAAGCACACAGTAACCCTAGAACACTATTGTGGAATTCTTGAAACACTCTGAACCTCTACAACAACACGAATTGATACCCTCATTTCAGATGTACCCTAGGGGTTTCCTGCGTTTTGTCTTGTTAGTACCATTCCCCACGCCCATTTTTTGTTGTTTCCATCACCATGATCATGTGTTGAGGAGTGGGATTGAAGAAGCGGGTTGTCATGCGCATGGATAGAAGAAGCAGGTTGTTAATATTGTGAGCAACTCTCTCCAGGTGAGAGTGTGTGCTAAGGAAGTGAGTTCTTCTAGAGGGAGTCCAATAGCAGCTATAGAGCTTTGAGAATTCTTGATTCGACCTATTGTTGAAGCCCAAGGAAAGGGAGGTGTAGCATCTGATGGACTATATTACAGTGAAGGTGTACACTCCTGGGGTGGGATAGGCATGTGGGGAATGAGAGTCTGTGATTTGTGGGCATAAGTGGCTCCTTGGAGGAAATCCTTCATGTTGTACTATACAACTTCATGTTGTCCTTGCCTAGTCTAAGAATCCCTTTCCCGATGGAGCTTAGTCCCAGCTCAGGGATGACCCACTGTCGAGAGTGATGAGCAGCGTGGTCTAAGGCCGGGATGGTTCATGGAAGGTTTGCACGTAGTTGGTGTACTCCAACTAAAATATAAGTACCAATCATTTGTTCATTTACATGCTATGTATTTGTACATGCTATAATCATAATTATTACATGTACATGTTGTTATATTTATGGGCTTTTCCTGTGAATACGTTTATGCATGATTTTACTGTTATTTCTACATTATGATGTTTGATAGAAGAATGTCGCTTCCGCATTAATCTATGTATGAACATAATGTTTATGTTTGGTTGAAAATTGTTATATATATATATATATATATATATATATATATATATATATGTATGTATGTATGTATGTATGTATGTATGTATGTATGTATGTATGTATGTATGTATGTATGTATGTATGTATGTATGTATGTATGTATGTATGTATGTAAGCATATGTACACACACACACACACACACATATATATATATGCATATTCGAGTATGTTCATTATCTAGAGTAGCATGGCTTGACCTGGGGGGTCGGGGATGTTACAAATTAGATTCAGGGAAGAAATATGTTTACTAAGTGACGTTGTCTCGCCTGTTGGTGGTTGGGGGCATTACACAAGGTAGTGAGGATATGTAGAGTGGAGGGTATTAATGAAGGATGTGAGACGAAGTTCTATATTCACTCCAATGGTATCAATTTCATGCATTATGGATTTTATCTCTAAAGATAAAATCATGGGATCATCATTCTTCAACTCTAGGTTGAAGAGATTCACCAACAATTGTATGAGTTCCAATTTTGAGAGATATTCATTCAAATCCTTCAATATATTTAAATAACTATAGGAGTCATTAATGGAAACAATATGGTAGCTCACCTCTTCACTTACTGTCTTAACAATCACAACATATGATTTCTTGTCTTTTTCCTTCCATATGGAATGCTCCTTATTTGATGTAGGTATTGTTAGTCTACTACTCCTTCATTTTGATTTTGATTTATCTTCTCCTTCACTGACAACTTCTGCTTCACAAATTCCATCCCACAAGTCGTTAAATATCATAGTATCTCTTTCTATATCATTTTGGGTAAATTTATTTGTTGGTTAGCATGATGCCAATGATGGATATGAGATAATGCATATTCCAATAGAACTATGAAGATACCGGCCAAAATTTAGATATTTCAAAGAAGAAGAAAAAAATGTAAAATGAGACTACAACACAAGATACATCACAAATCAATTTTTTTCAACTTCTGATTTGAAGAACAAGTTTTATTGCTAGGTCAAGTTTCTATGTCCAATACTTCAAGAAATATCCAACATACCACTAAACAATTATGGATGTCAATCTTTGGTTTAAGCACTAACATGATAGACATTAAAGCACATATTTAGACTTCTATAGTTATTTCATGAAACCAATATTCTTAGGATTGATTACAAACTGAAGAGTGCAATATTCACCCTAAAACTTAAAGCCTTTTTTGGTCAGCAAGTAGAACCATGGACTAATAGAAATCACAGAACCAAAACTCATCTGCAATATGCAATGTATAATGCTTTGATTATCACCTTTAATATTTTTCAGAAATACCTCTCTACCGCCAATGTCGTTGTTGCCATCCATGGAGAATTTCTCTACTAAAGGAATGTATAGTTGTAGGAGGACCCAACAGACCCATTCCTATGTTATGGTCGAAATCTTTGTTACCAATGATGATAGATGTCAATCGAAATTCCAATGCGTTAAGGAATAATAATGTGAGCCATGAGACACCATTGAAATTATAGTAGGAGATGATGAGAATCCAAATAGGCAATATAGAATTATAGTGAGTAGTTGTGCATCGTCAAAGAAAGTTCTGAAGTGTGTGAGAATGAATGAGAATACCATGGGCGTGAATAATTTAATAGAGAATATCATGGGCTTGAAGAATTTAACAAATAATATTATTTGTGTGAAGAATCGAACCATGGTTATGAAATTAGGGTTTCTAGACATACAAAAGGAAAAATATCATAGCCTTTGAAGGTGGTTGCACCACTCTAAATGAGTGAACCCATAGCCTTTTTTTTTGAATGAGATCACATTATTAAAAGGAAGGGTTACTTACACATTTTGAGCCCATAAAATGAGAGGCAGGAGGGGAATTGGAGATAGAGCCAAAGGAGGAAAACCTAGGTGAGTGAAGAGTTGGGCATATTCCAATATGAGGTAGGATAGATACCTTAACGCCTACAAAGAGATGAGGGAACATATGGAAAACTAATGTAGGATGATTAGCAGGCATAGGTACATTTCTGCATGTGAAAGGAGGGAAAGGAAACATCCATAGCAAAGAATCATGGAATTAACATACTTTGATACCACTAACAGGATAGGCATGGGCAGAGAATGTAACTATACACTTGTCTCTTTGCATTAACATGAAACCTTCATAAATACACTTTCGTATGACCTTTGGTCTTCATCATCTGAATGAGTCTTTCTATCACCTACAACTCTTCATATTTATACTATTTACAATATTATTTAAAAAATACTGTAATCATGAGGATTAGGTATCCAAGAGGTACCCATGTATAAAATGATCCCTCAAGAAAACCCATTAGGGAAACCCCAAAGAAAATAGAAAAGAGAAGATTATGTAACATGCTCTGTAGAAGTTGTAAATGAATGAATTTTCCCTCTATAAAAGGTTTGGTGAATATGTTGGAAATCTACTCCATCGTTGGACAATATCTCAAATCAATGACTTGTCAATGATTTGACAATATGTTGGAAATCTACTCCATTGTTGGACAATATCTCAAATCAATGACTTGTCAATGACTTGACAATATGTTGGAAATCTACTCCATCGTGTGAGAGAGGAAAACCCATTAGGGAAACCCTAAAGAAAATAGAAAAGAGAATATTATGTAACATGCTCTGTAGAATTTGTAAATGAATGAATTTTCCCTCTATAAAAGGTTTGGTGAATATGTTGGAAATCTACTCCATCGTTGGACAATATCTCAAATCAATGACTTGTCAATGAATAAGCTCCCAAATGAAGTGAATATGAATCTCAATGTGCTCCGTCCATTGCTGGTGAACCAGATCTTGTGAGATCTAAATGGTAATTTGATCATCAACAAACATGGTAGATATTGGTTGGTAGTATTGGATACCAAATTACTCCATGAAAATGTGATAACACTGGATGGATTTAGTGACTGCATTGACAACGTCTAGATACTTTGTATTTGTGGTATATAGAGAAATGGTTAGTTTCTTCTTTCTCGACCAAAAAATCACCAAGGGAGAAGAGGTAGCTAAAGTGTATTTTCCATCTGTAGCATCCCCTACCCACTTTGAATTTATATACCCCACTAACTCAAAGTTGCACCCTACTGCATAATGAATCTCAAACATGTATGCTCCCTCAATGTAGTGAACAATCTTCTTGGCTACCTTCTAGTTCAACTCGTGGAGTTCTTGCATAAATATGGAAGTGATTCCAATAACATAAGAGATGTCAGGTCTAGTATGTGTGAGATAAAGAAGACTCCCAAGAAACTCTGTATATTTGGTGCTATCAGTCAAAGGGTGATGAACAAGCAACCTCGAGTTGATGCCAAAGAGAAATGGAGTCACAATAAGCTTGCAATTAACGATCTAAAATTGTGAGATAATATGTTACAATGTTCTTTATTAGAAAATTATAATATTCAAAGCAACAATGATAGAATATACCTAGATTTATTGCAAAAATAACATATTATATTAGAAATAGGGAATAAAATAACTAGAATTACCACAAAATGTTATACCTATATTGATAAGAGCAATGTTTACTTGCCTCTTCGTAGGGGAAACCTCCAAATTCCAAATCTCCAATTGAAATATACTTCACAAGACATCCCATTACATGGCTTATACTTT
This sequence comes from Picea engelmannii, assembly GCA_009831015.1. Classification (NCBI taxonomy): domain Eukaryota; kingdom Viridiplantae; phylum Streptophyta; class Pinopsida; order Pinales; family Pinaceae; genus Picea; species Picea engelmannii. The sequence continues at coordinate 301,545 of ML778650.1, read as the reverse complement.
TTTGTATACTTCTATCTATCTCGTAAGAACTTTCTAATAGGTAGAACCTTATAGTAATATTTCTTACAATTATTCCTTTCACACTACTGCATGGGCCTTTATTTACTAGAGATGGTTTCCATACATAGAGACCTATCTATATACTTATGGGGTTAGGGTAGGACCCTTATATTCCTTTCCCCTTAAAAGGAATCATTTTCATCAAGGTTGGATATGAGGGAATTGTTGAAGGGTCTTTTTTGGTTCCCATGTGGCATATTTGGACAATGTATCATTCCATTGTATCAGAACCTCATGGATAGTGCACTAGTGGAGATGAAAATCTCTTTTGTCAAGGATGGAATCAGGGTGCAGTAAAATAGAACCTTATTCAACCAATTATGGAAGGCAATTTTGAATATGAAAATTAGATCCGACCATTTTCTTTAACTAGGAGACATGAAAGATTGGATGAATTTTAGAGTGGCTTGGAATTTCCAATTTGTGATCCACTAGTCCAATATGTTTGAGGACCTTATATGTGTTGAAATTTTGGTATGCTCACTTAAGCATAGACAATGTCACATCATTGTCACCCAACCATAGTAATTCACATATGCCACCCCCGAGCACACTAACCTTTACTTAGAATAATTCTGACAAGCCTACTCCAGAACCAACAAAAAAAACCTAGCTGCTAACTATAGAAACAACTAAAGACAGGTAGAGAACTCCTTCTATAATGATATCACACAAGAGAGAGAGAGTCTCCATATCCACATAATAAGTGCCATACACAACTACAACAGTTGCAACTGCACTACTATCTCAACCTTGCGCCATACTTAGCAAGAATATCCCCAAGAGTTTCAACACGAGAATCACCAAGAGAATCACTTAATAGCACTAGAGAGAGAGAGAAAGACTAAGAGATGAACATATGCCCTTATTCCTCCTTGAAGATGCAGTTGCAACTACAACTGCATCTCTCCACAAGACTTTCACTCTGAATGGGTATACAAATGAGATAAATTGTCCTCTATTTATATTAATCTATCGAGTGACTTTTTTGGTTGTTCTGACCTAAAGTTCTGGTAATTATATTTTATGTTTATATTTTTCCTGTGGAGCTCACTTGTATTTCTGGAAGATAATATTTTCATATTATTTATTCTACTAGGACAAATTTTCTTCTAGGGTTTCCATACATTTATTTAATGGTTCACTTGCTTCCATAATATTTTATTCTAAGTCATAGGTTACACGTGGAGGTTAATACCTCCCATAGTTACCAAAACATAAACAGTCCCTCTTAGCTAGGGAGGTATTACTAATATGTTCTTCATGTAGTGGTCTTAAACACATCCATCCATCTCACATGGCATGGGAAAGACTCACATGGTCTTGAAGAACAATGTACAAGTAGCATCACCATAGCCACACATGCTATCATATGATCAAATAGATCAAGTATCACCATCATAGATGCACGTTATCCATCTAAATGGAAAAAAAAAAACCAACACTACTTGTTGGCCCTCCAACGAGTAACCTCTGAGGCTACTGATCGACACTCTAACTGGGAATCATTTCTGACACTAAAGGTCAACATCTAGTTCATAAAGAACTAGTAACTTGTTAGCTCACATATAATCTGACTCAAAATTTAACATTCCCTCTTAACGAGGAAGGTATTCCTCTTTGCATGATCATCATGAATACTTCTGCGCTTCTACACACCTCGACCATTGTCTTGTTGAATTTCATAAATCCATACATCATAAGAAGTTATGCACTTTCACTAGAGTAGTGTACTAATGTTTGTTGGAGTAGCATACTAACCTGCACTGGGGTAACATACCAGCCTGCGTTGGAGTATCATACCAACCTACATTGGGGTAACATATCAATCTGTGTTGGAGTAGGATACCAACTTGCGTTGGGGTAATATACTAGACTACGTTGGAGTAGCATACCAACCTGCATTGGGGTAACATACCAGCTTACATTGGACTATCATACCAACCTGCGCTAGGGTAACATACCAACCTACGTTGGAGTGACATACCAACCTACGCTGGGGTAACATACCAGCCTACGTTGGAGTAGCATACCAACCTGCGTTGGGGTAACATATCATCCTGTGTTGGAGTAGCATACCAACCTGCATTGGGGTAACATATTAGCCTGCGTTGGAGTATCATACCAACATGTGATGGGTTAACGTACCACCCCGTGTTGAAGTATCATACCAACCTGCACTGTGGTAACATACCATCCTGCATTGGAGTAGCATACCAACCTGCTCTAGGGTAACATACCATCCTACGTTGGAGTAGCATACCAACCTACGTTGCGGTAACATACCAAACTGCGTTGGTGTATCATACCAACCTGCGTTGGGGTAACATACCAGCCTGTGTTGGAGTAGCATACCAACCTATGTTGGGGTAGCTCCCACTACTAGGGATCACATCACTTCGCGCTACTGGGGAATACATCAATTCCCACTACTGGAGAAAAAAATTTGGACCACTACAAGCTTATTCCTGACAGAGGCTTGGTCAACATATATGGTACCTATTTGTCAGTAGAGATATATTAGAGTAAGTGTCTCATCATATTTTTCTCCCTCTTGCTCGGAGAATCCTTTGGACACAAATCAGGCTTTGCACATCTCTAGGCTATTTATCTGCAACAATCTTGATCTTGTAGATCAAATTCAAAGTCACCATTGACTTCCCTTCTGGTCTCAGAGAGAAGGAAAAGATATATATCCTAGTCCTTTTGATTGGTTTCCTCCTCAGTCACTTTAGCAATGAAATATTCCCATAAGATCTCATATATCCTCGACACCTCTGAAGCTTTGATATAGCCTTCTCAACCCATGGCATATGTATGTCAATTAGAGAAGACATCTCTCTCTTCCATATGAATATTAAAGTCTCTGAGTCTCCATTATCCCTCTGAAGCTTGACTCCCTCTGAGTCTATATAATATTCAAAGCCATTTGCTCCTCATGATATGACTCATCAATTTTGCATCCTACAAAGTTTCATGTGACCATGTTGGTCTCTTCTTGGTTACTGCAACAATTCTGGGTAGGCCCTTTTGGCTCTACTGACTCTGTTGGTTGTGGAGCCTGATTATCTTCCTGATTCAGAGGTCTTTTACTTTCAGTCGTGTTTATACCCCGTGAAGTATTTATACCCCAGAAGTATGTACACTCTTCCACGCGGGGGAGTGCAGAGGGGGGGGTACCCCCTCTGCGGGGTCTGGGGGGGTCTGGGAGCAAGCGGGCCCCGAGCGACAGTTCGGGGGCGAAGCCCCAGAAGGAAAAATTACCTTGGAAATGTATGTTGTAATTTCATTGTAAATCTGGACCGTTCATTATAAGGTCACAGATCTAACGATAGATATTATGTTAGGGTTGATGGCGAATATTGTATTCTGATATAGGATACTATGAGAGAAAGAAGAGGAAGTTACAACATGTTTGTTGTAGGTTGTATCCCTTCATATGCTGGATAATAATAAAGGAAGGACCTGGAAATTTCTCTAGTGGACGTAGCCCACACTGGGTGAACCACGTAAATCTGTGTCTTTATTGTATTGTGTATCTTCTGTGTTTTTTTTCTGCATTTGTTTTATTTTATTTCTCCAGGGTCCTATTTTTCTAACAATTGGTATCAGAGCGAAAGGTAACTCATAGGAAAAGAGGGTTCCTGGTTCGAGTGGGAGAAATGTCAAAAGATGGAAAGTTTAGGTTCGAGAAATTTAATGGCCAAAACTACCAATTATGGAAGATGTAGATGGAAGACTATTTATATCAGAAGGATCTATTCCTACCATTGGGTGGAATAGCAAAGAATTCGGCGGCTACGAAGGACGAAGAATGGGATATTCTTGACAAAAAGGCTCTAGGAATGATACGACTGAGCCTGGAAACATCGGTGGCTTTCAATATTTCCAAAGAAAATACAACGAAGGGTTTGATGGATGCATTGGCCAAATTGTATGAAAAACCCTCGACGTCCAATAAGGTATTTCTAATGAGGATATTATTTAATATGAAGATGTCGGAAGGTGGGTCTATTGCAGATCATTTAAATGATTTTAATACGGTTACTAATCAACTAAGTTCTGTAAAAGTGGACTTTGATGATGAGGTTAGGGCTCTTCTAATCTTGTGCTCATTGCCAGAAAGATGGAACGGCTTGGTCATGGCTGTAAGTAACTCTATCTCTGGTTCAAATACTTTAAAATTTGATGATGTTATTGGTGTTATCCTTAGTGAGGAAATGCGACGGAAAAACACAGGTGAGACATCAGGAACTGCGTTGAACATGGAGAACAGGGGAAGACAAAAGGATAGAGGAAAGGGTTTCGGGAATCGTGAGAATTCTAGGAAGGGCAGATCCAAATCCAGACTTGGAAAGATAGAGTTCTAGAATTGTGGGAAGAAATGACATCTGAAGAAAGACTGCAGAGCTCCAAAGAAACAAAGAGATGGACAACAAGAGAGAAATCATGAAGCAAATGTAACAAGTGATGTGTTACAAGATGATTTGATTCTTTCTATAGATAATATTTCTGAGTCTTGGGTATTAGATTCAGGGGCTTCATTTCATGCCACACCCCATAGGAAACATTTTCTAGATTATTTTCAAGGTGATTTTGGACAGGTTCATTTGGGTGACGATGCACCATGCAAAATTGTTGGAATGGGAAAGGTAAAAATAAAGCAACGC
>ML778650.1:271433-295867 GCA_009831015.1 Picea engelmannii | reverse complement strand
ACAAAGATCAGTTGCAGGGAAAGAAATAGGAAAAAGAAAAACAAGAATACACAGTGCTTGATGAGATCACTAAAAAAGAAATTCCAAAGGAACCAGAAAATCAAAATGTACAACAACAGGAGAAGCAGGTACCTCAAACACCTACAAGTGTTGTTAGAAAATCTACCAGGTTAATTATACCCCCTAAACGATACTCTCCTTCAGTGTATTATTTATTGTTAACTGATTCTGGTGAACCAGAATGTTATGAAGAGGCAATGCAAGTAGACACCAAAAGGAAGTGGGAGAAAGGCATGAAAGAGGAAATGGATTCCTTGGTAAATAACCATACTTAGGACTTGGTTCATTTTCTTGCAGGAAAAAGGGAATTGCAGAATAAATGGGTTTACAAGTTGAAGGAAGAATATGGAGGAGAAATGTGGTACAGGCTAGACTTGTTGTAAAGGGGTTTGCACAAAAGAAAGATTTTCTGCATGGGTATTTGGAGGAAGAGATTTATATGCAACAAACATAGGGGTATGAGGTCAAAGGGAAGGAGAATTTGGTATGTAGTTTGAATAAGAGTTTATATGTCCTAAAGCAAGCTCCAAGGCAGTGATATTTGAATTTTGACAGGTTTATGACAGAACAGGGTTATAGTAGATGTCATTCTAATCACTGTGTTTATTTTAAAAAGATAGAAAATGGAAGTTTTATTATCTTTCTATTGTAGGTAGATGGCATACTTGTTGCAAGATCTAATATGTAGGATATAAATGTGCTCAAGAATAAATTAGCCAATTCATTTGCGATGAAGGATTTGGGTGATGGAAAGAAAATCCTTGGTATGAGAATAACAAGAGACAAGAAAAATCGCAAACTGACATTGTCTCAGGGTGAGTACATAGAGAAGGTGTTGGAGAGGTTTAGAATGCAGAATGAAAAACCAGTTAGTACACCTTTGGATAGACATTTAAAATTAAATAAGGAAATGTGTCCCAAGACACAGGAAGAGATAGAATACATGTCCAGGGTCCCATATTCATCAGCAGTTGGCAGCTTGATGTATGCAATGTTTTGCACAAGACTAGATATTTCACATGTAGTGGGAGTTGTGAGCAGATATATGAACAATCCAGGTAAAGAACATTGCAAAGTAGTAAAGTGGATTCTCAGATACTTGAGAGGTACTGCTAATCATGCATTATGTTTAGAACTTTCAAAAACTGTTCTACAAGGATATGTTGATTCAAATATGGCAGGTGATAAAGATAGCAGGAGGAGTACCACAGGGTATGTGTTTACTATAGGTGGAACAACAGTAAGTTGGATTTCAAAACTGCAAAAGGTTGTTGCACTTTCAACAATAGAGGCAGAGTATGTTGCTGCTACAGAGGCTAGTAAAGAGATGATTTGGTTACAGAGGTTTATGGAGGAATTGGGAAAGAAGCAAGAGAATAGTAGGTTGTACTGTGACAGTGAGAGTTCCATTCATCTTGCAAATAACTCAGCCTTCCATTCGAATACTAAGCATATACAGTTGAGGTACCACTTCATACGATCCACCTTGGAAGATGGACATTTGAATTTGGAAAAGATACACACTAGCCAGAATCATGTAGATATGTTAACAAAGGGAGTAACTAGGGAGAAACTGAGTTCCTGCTCAGTTTCAGTTGGTATTCAAGAATGAAGATGAAGATGAGAAATTTTCCAGGTCCAAGAAGGTTCAGAGTCCATCATATACAACAACAATGGAGTTGTTGAGATCAATCTCCAAGTGGGAGATTGTTGGTTGTGGAGCCTAATTATCTTCCTGATTCAGAGGTCTTTTACTTTCAGCCATGTTTATACCCCATGAAGTATTTACACCCCAGAAGTATGTACAATCTTCTACGTGGGGGAGTGAAAAGGGGTGGTACCCCCTCTGTGGGGTCCGGGAGCAAGCGGGCCCCCAAAGGAAAAATTGCCTTGTAAATGTATATTGTAATTTCATTGTAAATCTAGACCGTTCATTATAAGTTCACAGATCTAATAATAGAGATTATGTTAGGGTTTTTTTCCCTAGAAGGCAACCCTCTTTTATGAGGGAAATGTATTGTGGCTATGGTTGATGGTGAATATTGTATTCTGAGATAGGATACTCTGAGAGAAAGAAGAGGAAGTTACAATGGGTTTGTTGTAGGTTGTATCCCTTCATATGCTGGATAATAATAAAGGAAGGACCTGGCAATTTCTCTAGTGGACGTAGCCCACACTGGGTGAACCACACAAATCTGTGTCTCTATTGTATTGTGTATCTTTTGTGTTTTGTTTCCGCATTTGTTTTATTTTATTGCTCCACGGTCTTGTTTTTCTAACAGACTCTTCCTGATGATCTGAAGAGTGATCAACTACACTAGAGGGATTTGTTTGGTCATCTTTGGAGCCTTCTTCTCCTTACAATCAATCTCCATATGAGATACTATATATCTTGCAAAAGTACCCTTCTTTGTCTTCTTCTTCTTTGGTACATGGATGTATATGGTCGTGTATACAACTTCTTATCTAGATAATCTACTCCATGTTTCAAACTAGAGACCATATACTATGTTGTCTCCTGCAACTGTCACTATAGCTTCCCTCAAATTTATAACCTGTGACGTGCCCGAAACAAGGACACAAAGTGAAAAACAATAGATAAGAATAATACTCAAAGCAAGAATGAGAAAAATAATCATAGTATCTCCTTCTCAAATCTATTTCTTATGACCTACCTGGAACAAGAACCAAAATAAAAACACAATAATAAGAAATAGGAACAACACTCTTCTAGTGTTGTGATCAATCATTCCTCCATGGTAACCTGGAGTCTTATCTTCAAGAACGAGTGTTGTTGATTTTGTTTTGAGTCTCCTTCATTCAAGATGAAAAGTATTCTCTTCAACTTGTCCCCTGTACTGAAGATGATATGCTTTCTTGACATAAATCAGAGTTAGAGAATATAATGCAAATAAACTCTAAAATATCAACCTGAATCAATCTAATACTTTGACTAGAGTCAACTTATAACTTCAACTTTGAACAGAGGTTACTATAACTTCAATAGATCAAACAACAACTAGATGTTCATAAGATTAGATAATTCCATAATAGCTAGAGGCATATGAAAATAATCAAGCCTGGAGTATGTTGTTCCTATGAATGTGTTGGGTCTAATTTCCCTCTAGATCTACGATTCTAAGAGATATTTTGGCCCTCGACCAAGTTTTGGGAGAACCTTGGTTGTGTGGACCATTTTTGGGACTTCGACAGGATGATCGAAGATGAAGCACCCAGGCGAAGCGGAGATCATGGGATCTCACTCATTTTGTGGGCCTTTTGGGTTTTAGGGTTTATGTAATAGGTATGGGATGTCGGCCCATGGGTTCACCCATGTTTAGGCCCCTTTTGTAATGTATAAATAGGAAGCTGAGCAATGTAAGGCTGTGTGCATTAACTACGACTAAGTGGATTAGTGCATGAATAGTTAGCTTTGTGCATGAATGTATTGAGGCTTGCAGATCTAAGTGCAAACGTTTTGTAAGTTCTTGGTGCAGACAGACTGTGTAAGGCTTTGTGCATTGATCTAATCCGGGGAAGGAGGATCTGGTGAGGCATGCACATATCTCTTTTCCTTTACAGAGTTGGCTTGTGGCTTTGTTCCTGTAAGAAGATTGAAGGAGACTAATAAAGAAGAAGAAGAGTTGGTGGAGATAGCCCCGCAATGGGGTGAACCACGTATATCATGTGTTGATGTGATTTGTGCAATGTTATTTATTTTGTTTATGTATTTATTTTCTTAATCTTGATGCATGATAGGTATATATGTTGATTCTTAGTGCTTAGTATATGAATGAATGATAGATTTTCTCTGATGCTATGTGTTGAATGATTATATGTGATTAGATCTTGATTAATATTGTGTTGTTCTATAATAAGGGTTTAACCTGCAATGTGAATAAGGGTTAAAGACTAATGAATGTTATTGGCTAAGTGCTATGTTAAGCATTATGATCACAGATTTGTGTCCCAACTAGGTTGTAGACACCCGAGTCCTGCAACCCCCCCTGCCTCTACCTTGGGTGAGACTTCATCTTCTTCACAGGTGTTTTCAAAAGGGTCAGTAGTTAGGGTTTTGTTCGTGCATTGTTGAAGTGTTGAACCCTAGGTCTACCCCTGTTCCAACAAATGGTTCTGTTGTCGGGACCTGAAATTGTGATTGCTGGGAACTGAAGAAAAGAGAAAGTTATGTGTGTAGATGTGTTGTTGTAGTGCGCAATATTCTACTTGATTTTCAAAGCTCTGTGCTAATAAGGAAGTCTGATCTGAAGAAAAGAGGTAATATCTTAAGGCTTCATGCTTTGATAAAGGTAAGATAAGTGGAAAATTTTGCTTAGAAAGTATGAATTTAGGTATGTTTGATAGATTTTGTCCATTCTGAAAACTAGGGCACAACTAGAAGAAAGAAGATCTAATCTGAATAAATTTGATAGAAAAAGTGAAAGATAAGTTATTCCTATGCATAGAAATAATTTTTGGACTAATAAGTTTTTGTTGGGAAAAACACCCTATGGACTAGCAAACTAGGGTCAGACTTGCATGCAGATTTGACCGAATAGAAACTACTCTTTTACCTACATCCAAAGATTTAAATCCCTTTTTCTCAATAAATGCATGGAAAAGGACCACCTACCTTATTACCGGCGTTCGATGTAGATCCTCTGTTGCGCTTTGATTACTTGCTTGCGCTGCTCCTTCCACAGATGACCTGCACTCAAGACAAACAACAACTACACATGCATGCTACTTATGTACTCAAGGGTTAGAAATCAAACATAAATCAATAAAACTATAGACAATTTATGATTTGGGATGGGAAAAGCATTATTTTTATTACTGAAAGTGAATCAACTTACAAAAGCTGAGACTGGCCACCGCTCCTTGAACCTGATACAAGGCTCCTCTTGTTCTGTCCTTCAACTTCTTTGCATTAAATCTCCTTTGGAATGAGGAAAGGCTAAAGGGTTGGGACAATGGATTACGCAAATGGGCAGAGTTTCCTCGCTATATTTTTTCCTCCTCCAAATGGTACCCCTACTCCTTCTTTTATAGTCTAGAAGGAGCTAGGGTTTTGGATGAACCCTCGGCCATGCATGGTCAGGAGTTTAAGTTAACTGACCCATAGATTTTTGTTCCATCGACAACTTTCCTTTTTTCATTCTTTGTTAGGTACACGTGGGATGATGTGAGTCAACCATCGTGTACAAGCGTGCAGTAATGGGTTAGGGCGCGTGGGCCTTGACACAAGAGGATTTTCAAAGAGTTGTTCAGTAGATTTTTGGCAAAGAAGGGATATGAGTTGGCCTAATGCCAGGTAAGCATGTGTGGTGCAATTTAGGGCTATAACATATGCCCCCTAATGTGTGAGGTCAGAAGAGAATCTCATGGCTGAAATATATTACCAATCTTTACTGATGTGCCGAATGAGTGAGCCCAAGGATCAGGAACCAGGAGGTGTCGTCTACAAAATAAAAAATCTCTCACCGAGGCGGGCGTACCCATGCTCGGGATAAAATAGAACCATGGCTACCAATAAAATACAGTGTAGATCCATGTCAAATAACTATAAAGAGTAGCCGCGAATAATACACAGCGGAGCCACATCTCGAAATCAGAAAGATATACATATAGAGTATCCATCTTCTAGAAGCTGATTTGGCCTGATGGCTGGACTTCAGAGCTCGAGAAACAACTTCAAAATCTTCCCAAAACTTGGGTAGGAGTGTAATATGAGTGTACGAATGCACTACCCAGAGGTCTTCGATGGATCGTTGGTCATGGACTTGATAATCTTGATGATCAGACTGAAGGCTTCAGTGATTTCGAACAAGGACTTGATTGGACATTCAAGATGGTCGGGTATGCGGACAAGAGACATATTGCAGAGGGGATGACTCAGGCTGAGTGACAAACTTCCCTTGGACAATAGCACAACAAGTGATGAGACTCAGGTAGCATATATGTTAATCATAAGTCTACGAAGCAGGAGGCAACGCAAACTCTCCATATGTTTGGAAGAATAACCAAACGGTGGAGGACACAACTCTATATAGCGAGAAAAGCTTCCTAAGGTCGTACTACATTCCATAGTCTGATGATCAAATGGACAGATGTGCTTTATCCAAGGGTGACTCATTATGTTGCCAATAAAGAAAATACTTTTCCCATCCTCTTTTTGGGGTATATTTGATTTTTTTGTTCTTTTCGATAATTTTGGAAAAAGAATAAAGGAATATTATGTTACAATGGAGGAACGAGTACTGAAAACATACAAGCTCAAGGTACAAGGACAAGATTGATGTTCTAGGGAAATGATACTCGGGAAAAATCCTCTGGTGGCCAAAGGTGTTAAGACGCAAAAGCAAACTGTCACAAGGCTGGTGGATAAGGTATGCAAATGCGGTTAATAGAACACACAATGGTAATGTCCTTCGATGTAAGTTTAATGAGCCCAGAGAAGGTAAGCTCGGTGGTTTTTCATATTTAGAGAGTCTGAAAAAGCATAAAAGGAGACTCTGTTGGGGTACCTTTTTCGACAATAGTCTAGTCGGTTTGAAAAAGGGGTAAACTAGCACCGATTAGTCCTCAATTCAAAACCATTTTAACAAGTGTGACAAGGACAAGATCGCTCGGCCATTTTTTCACTTTTAAGGAGTCTGAAAAAAGCTTAACTATGGACTCCGTCAGGAATATTATTCTGGACCAATTTAACAAGTGTGAAAGAATAAGGTCACTCGACAATATTTTCAATTTTAGGGAGTCTGAAAAGAGCTTAACTATGGACTCCATGGGGGTTTCTTTTTCATAAGTTTAGTCCCTCAGGCCCGAAAAATGAATAAAATTATACCTGAGAGTACTCTTCTAAAGAATGGAAATTCGATAGAGTATACCTTTGTTCGTACAGTTGACCGTCTGGACCGAAAAATGGGTAAACTACCGCCGGACAGACATGACTTCAAATTTCAGTTTAACGAGTGTGAAAGGCCACAAGATCGCTCGGCAATATTTTCATGTTTAAAGGGTCTGAAAAGGGCTTAAAAGAAGACCCGTTTAAGGAATGTTCTTCTGGACCAATTTAACGAGTGTGAAGAAACAAGGTCACTCGACAATCTTTTCATCTTTAAGGAGTTTGAAAAGGGCTTAAAGAAGACTCCATAATGGTTACTTTTCTCAGTTAATCTGGACGAGATCGAAAAGCATAAATACAGTCTCGCCGGATGTTTCATTTGGATCTCAAAGCGAGCTTGAAAAAAAACAAAGGTAGCCCATGATCAACACTTTGTGGGTCGATGTCAGGTATCTCTTCGTAAGACCAGGCAAAAGCGTCGTGGAATTCTTTGAAAAGATCCATGTAAACTTGAATTTCTTCAGAGGAACAATCCGCTCTGACGAAGACATTCTCCACGACGTCAGGGTTTCGGGATATGTTGATGGGTATAGTGTCAGTGATAGTCGCCATATTTCCCTCAGCATAAATTTCCTGCGTAGCTAAGAGATTAATAGGACACAGATGATATCCCATTATGGTAACGGTGAATTCTCCTGCTTCGATTCGGCTTAACTCTAGGAGAAATTATGATCTGTGATGAAGATCTTCCCAAGGTTTGTCTGGACTAGTCATTGCTTCAATTACTACTTTGTCAGAAGGAAAGACTAAGTCTAACGAATCGACGTTAGTGAGAGAACCCTAAGCCCAAATAGGCTCTAGAAGTGGATCTAACTCTTGTGCAGGAGTCGGATCAGGGTTAGTTGAAGCTTGTTGGACTAAAGAGTACGCTACCTTAGTGACAGACAAGGGAATGGACATGCCTGAATGACCCGTCTCATCCATCGTGGTTGATGGGGAAGGAAGAATCCAAGGATCCTCAAAGTAAGTTGTGCGAAACAACGAAACTTGAAAAATCTCAACCATATGGTCATTAGATATAAATTTGATATCGTCGTGAGGAGGTGGGAAATCGAAGGTACCCATCAAGGATGGGCATAACCCACTCCTACGTTAACGACACATGGTTGAGGATTATCAATTATCGGGACCGTGGATTCCCCCAAAGCTGGGTCAGGTCTGGAGAAAGATAGTTGATCAATGGTCACTATCTGACCCTCATGTGGAAACAACAAAACTCGAAAAACTGTAGCAACCACAACTTGCATAGCATAAGTCCAATTTTGTCCTAACAAGAGATTATAGTCAAGGGGAGCATCAACTACCTCTACTTTGACACACACGGTTTTCCCTCCTAACTACACAGGGAAAGAAGGAATGATCCCATGTGGTCAGAATGAATGACCGTTGAAAGTAGTGAGAAGAGTAGGTGATGGAGACAAAACGGGCTGGCCGATGGCCTTCCAGCATGCTAATGACATAACGCATGTCGAGGCGCCCTCGTCGACCACCGTGTGGAAGATATTCCGAGTAAAAGTTTTTGTGGGATGAGCCACTACTATCTGAAATGCTACATGGTAAGGCAGACGAGGTTTTAAGTCGGTGGCATCTAACATGATGGTGCCCGGATTACAAGTCTCAGTAGAGCCCAAAGTGGTTAACAAGGTTTTCCTCTGAGCAGGGAAACTTTGGAGGACCTCCAAAGCAAACATCGCGTAACGGGTTTGTGATAAATCCTCCACCACAGAGTAATTCTGGGTGGCCCTTGCATTTGGGTTGTGAGAAGTTTTTTTAAATGCACCCTTTGGAATGCGTGTCATTGTTTCTATCAACGTCTTCTCAATCTGTAGAGGAAGAGATGGGAGATCAACTTCTTTACCCTTCTCAGAAGTGCTTGGCTTACTATAGTCATGCGCTCTAGTCGTTATGAAAGCATCACCCCTAACCATATATATGTTCATGGATGAGGGATTGTTTGGAGGAGGGCAGGTTTCTTGGCTACCCCCTTCTGTGCTTGTAGAGGCTTGAGTTATATTTTGCCCATGTTGAAAGGGATTAGTCAACACTGCTTGTTATTGTTGTGTGACAAACTTTTGGGCCTCTGCACGTCGAGGACAAATATGGGTTGGGTGGTCTTCCACACACAAGTTTCATGGATACCTCGCCTTTCATTTTTCTGTGTTGTCCCCGCTAGTATTATCGGTGGTTTTTTTATCCCCCTTACCCTTCTTTCATTGTTTTTTCTTCCCTTCAGGCTATTGGGTGGCCTTTGGGTTAGTCGACTGCACGGTGTGTACTTCCGACGTTTGGGTAGGGGGAGCAACCAAAGAAGTAGTTTGGATGGTCATTGTGTGTTGTATGGATAATTGTTGCAACTCTTTTCTCAATTGCTCAGCGGGCTTGGTTTGTGCTGAACCAACAATACCATCATCATGTGGTTCATCTCTCTATCTAGCTTTATCTAGTATCGAACGTGGCGCATCTGGAAAGATGGTGTATAATAAACCAAAGTGAGAATAGATGAGCTCAAACTATTGAGCCCTCATGATGGCATATTCTTTGGAGAAACTTCTGGAGGTTGCGACGTCTTTGGATAACTGTGGGACCAAATACTTAAGGAACCACTCAAGCAGGAATGCTGGTGGGACTGGTACTTTGATTAGACTCTTCAGGCATCTCCATTCTCAGATATGATCAGAGATATGGTCCGATGTTGTCTGTTCAAAATTGGTGAGCATATCTATGCCAACGGCGTATCTCACAGGTATCTGGAAATGGTTAAGGAAGGCAATCTCCAGTTCGCCAAAAGAAGAGTATCTTGAGTGATTGAGCTCGATGTACCATTTCGCGACACTCCCAATAAGAGCACGTTGAAACAATCACAACTGTATGGAGTCATCTTTCAATGACTTAGATGAGCACCAAAGATGAAAGGTAGTCACATGATCACCTAGATCTTCATTAGGCTTGGCCTCAAACTTTGGAATGTCCGAAGACAACTTCTTCGACATAGGAGGCCAACATGGATCATGACAAATAGGATCATTTAACAACCTTGTCAAATCTATCAAGTGTAAAGTCGTCAGGAATGGTAGTTTGGGTTGCTGCTGATAACCTCAGAAAAAGGGTCCTGGAGTTTGACTGGCACCAAGTTGCCAGGAAAAGTTTGGCTGCTGGCCCAGATTCTAGTAGAAACCATGGCCCTGACTAGCGTAAGGATTTTGCATCTGTGGAGACATCATCAGCTGATTTCCCAAAAAGGACATAGAGTGTTGGGCATGCATTGTATTTGGAGGACTTTGGGAAGGATTACCCCATGCCGGTCCTGTGGGGAGAGGCATATAAGTCTGTCTGGGGTTCCATTGACTGTTGAAAGAATTACCCCAGAACGAAATTCCAGAGGAGGAAATGGATCCTTGTCCTGAATTCCAAGGTCCTGCTATGTGTGCCCCCTGTGCAGGAATAGTACCCTTCACAGGAGTAGATTGCCCAAAAATGGGGTTGCCCCCAGACGGGAAAGTGGCTGATGAGAAAGTGTTGTTACCAAATGTTTTGTTCCAAGAAAACAGTGTTGAACCTACCGCCATACTGTGCGAAGGGGGTCCCTGACTCCCTGCTCCAAATAAACTAGTGTGTGTAGGCTGTCGGGTGGACTGCTGATGCGGACCACCAAGCGAAGGGGACGAAGGAGGGATATGACCTCCTGCATAAGGAAAAGTGTTAAAAGGGATAGGAGTTCCCCCAAGTTGACCTTGCACATGAGCGCTAGAGCTCCCTGGCCCCAGACCCAAAGTCTATAAAGTGGATTAGGTTAGTACAGGACTTGTTCCCGAACTAGGCATACCCTAAGAAAACGGAGGGCCTGTCGCACTGGGTGTGAAGGGAGTTTTGGTTGCCACCATAGAAGGGTTCGGTCCACTGTGCAACGTAGTTGCGGCTGAGACCATGGTAGCTCGGACTGATGACGGTAAGTTAGGAGATGACTTTCCTGTGGTGGAAACGGTGATGGGAATTGACGAATTCCTAGAAGGGGTAACAACATTTGTTTCCATTGCTCTGTGAGGCACTGTCTAGCGTTCGTGAAATTGGATTGGTACAATAAACGGTGCCAAGATATCAGTGGTTGGGGTTTCAACCGAGCAAAAAGCGGCTAATTCAAGGTTCAAAATGGTTGATTCCTCCGGGAGTTGTTCGGGCACAAAGGTTTGTAACCCGATCGCTTCAAAAGACCCTTGTTGGTATAGCTTCCGCCTTAAAGGTGGCAGGGGTGGCTCAAGTGTAACCGTTGGCAAGACAAGCAACCTTCGTGACCAACGAAGCTCGGGATCCTCCACTGTGTGAGAATATCCAAGACACGCTAAGGTATTCTAAACGTTCAAAAGTAACACACACTAAAAAATAATCCCTTAAGAGATAAGACAAACAATCACTAAACTTATTTGGAAGAACAGTTACAACAACCAACACTAGAGAAAATTACCGATGCAAGTGAAAATCAAACACGAAAGCACCCTCTGAGTATACTCTACAAAGCATGGCCCAATGTCTGTCCCAGGTACCATGGTATACCCCCGCAGTCACCTATGTATGTCCCTAAAAAGATTGACAACTAGGTTTCCAGCACGTGAACAATCACCAGGCAGGTACAGTCGAAAGTCGAGTAGACCACAATGAGCAGGGTATCAATCCTGAAACCTGTCAAGGGTATCGAGAGAAAATGATCCAGAAGACAACTGAGGACCTCGAACGGATTCGAGACCCACGAAGCCCCGTGGCAAATTCAAACAAAGGAATCCCAAAACAAGCCCTCTATATGTGTTCTCCACTACGATTGGTCCGTCTTTGGAGGGGTTATCTCCGCTACCTTTCCACACGCAACCTCGTGTTTATTCCCTGTGTTTGGGGGGGGTCCCAGATAAATTCCACAAAACTAGACTTATACACTCCCTATCTCAGACTCTAATGTTTGGTTTTGAATGTCCTTGAAGAGTTTCCTCTCCAACCTAATCCAGGGCCCTAATCCTGAACTAGTTTGTGAACCCTACAAACACAAAAGTCTAGTAGATTTTAAAATTAGCATTGCTTTTAAGGCTTTATCTTACGTCAAGAGGTATGAGGGTGAAACTGATGATGTGTAAATACGAAAGCAAAAATGAATGAAAAAAGATGGAAACAAAATACTTTTACTAAATGCAAAATTTCAACAACATTTCACAAAGAAAGATTTTTTTCTTTTAAATTTTTTTTTTCTCTAAGATTTTGGACAGCAAACTCACAGGAATTTCACTTGACTACGAGCTACTTATCATCTAAGTGCACTGCAAAAAACTTACGAAATGAAAGACTTTTCCCTAGCTAATGATGCAGAAACACATTCTTTAACCAAAAAAGAAAATGAAAAGAGATTGTTTTTTATTTAAATGCTAGTAAAGCAAGAAAGGGAAAATACCGACAAGCAAAAAACCAAGAAAAAAAACAATTCTAGCTTAAAGCGTAGATCTCAAAGAATTAGAGTAAAGAATCACAAAAAAACAATTGAACAAACACTGACTCTCACGCTTGTCTAAAAATCATAAAACAATTTTTATTTTTATTTTATTTTTTATTTTTTATTTTTTTTCTGTCAACTATTACTTGAGAAAAAACAAGCTAAGGGTAAGATGAATCCTAACCTACTGATTGTTCAAACCTAGATTCAAACACCTAAGAGGAATACTTCTTATCAAAGGAGGGGATGACTTCCCCACCCTGAGCAAAAAGTAGCCTGTACAGGCACGCGACTGTCACTAAAATAGCACGTGTGCAAACGCGTGCTGAACAGAGACAGAAAGCATGTACATGCGGGCTGACCTTGTACAGGCCACGTGTATATCTAAATTCTAAGAAAAAATATGAAAACAGGCAGTCCAGACCAAGAAGAGGCCTCTGTTATTGATAACCAGGATCCCTTAAAGGCTTGGATGCTCTTTTTAACAGAAAAGACAAATAATGCAAGGAATAATAAAGAAAAAAAAAAGCAATCTGAGATAGGACTGTGAACCAGTAAGACTTAGACAAAATTCCAGAAAAACCCCTGAGAATGTGTAACTCTGATAGGGAGGAGGAGGACTATCTCTAAGGTTCTCTAAACTCCCACATGCTACTGATATCTCGACAGATAGCGTTCACACGCGGGCTGTCAGAGGATAGGGCGCGAGTACATGCGTTCAAGCCTTCTGCAGGCTGCGTGTACCTCTGTGTGTCACAAAAAATACAGTCAAGCAAAAGTCAGGGAAAACTGGTATGGAAAACCAGACTCCTTGCTAGCTCAGACCTTACAGAAAAATAAAATACAGGCAAAGAAAAAATAGAAAACTTAGTCTTTAAACTACCCAAAAACTTTAAATAAATACAGGAACCCTAGAGAGTATTCTCCCCAGTACGGTTGTCAATTCTGTTGTTGGGAAAAACACCCTATGGACTAGCAAACTAGGGTCAGACTTGCATGCATATTTGACCAAATAGAAACTACTTTTTTACCTACATCCCAAGATTTAAATCCATTTTTCTCAGTAAATGCATGGAAAATGACAACCTACCTTATTACCAGTGTTCGATGTAGATCCTTCATTGTGCTTTGATTACTTGCTTGCGCTGCTCCTTCCACAGATGACCTGCACTTAAGAAAAACAACAACTATGCATGCATGCTAATTTTGTACTCAAGGGTTAGACATAAAACGTAAATCAATCAAACTATAGACAATTTATGATTTGGGACGGGAAAAGCATTCTTTTTATTACTAAAAGTGAATCAACTTACAAAATATGAGATCGGCCACCGCTCCTTTAACCTAATCCTAGGCTCCTCTTCTTCTGTCCTTCAACTTCTTTGTGTTAAATCTCCTTTGGCATGAGGAAATGCTAAAGGGTTGGGACAATGGATTACGCAAATGGGCAGAGTTTCTTTGCTATATTGTTTCCTCCTCCAAATGGTACCCCTACCCCTTCTTTTATAGGCTAGAAGGAGCTAGGGTTTTGGACGAACCCTCAGCCATGCATGGCCGGGAGTTTCAGTTAACTGAACCATAGCTTTTTGTTCCATCGGAAACTTTCCTTTTTTAGTTCTTTGTTAGGTATACGCAGGTTGTTGTGAGTCAGTTAGCGTGTATACGCGTGCAGTAATGGGTTAGGGCGCGTGGGCCTTGACACAAGAGGATTTTCAAGGAGTTGTTAAACAGAGTTTTGGCAAAGAAGGGATATGAGTTGGCCTGATGTCAGGTAAGCATGTGTGGTGCAATTTAGGGTTATAACAGATGCCCCCTAATGTCTGAGGTCAGAAGAGCATTTGATGGCCGAAATACATTACTAATCTTTACTGATGTGTCGAACGAGTGAGCCCAAGGATCAGGAACCAGGAGGTGTCATCTGCAAAATAACAAATGTCTCACTGAGGCGGGCATACCCATGCTCAGGATAAAATAGAACCATGGCTACCAATCAAGTACACTGTAGATCCATGTCAAATAACTATAAAGAGTAGCCACGCATAATACACAACAAAGCTACATCTCGAAATCAGAAAGATATACATATAGAGTATCCATCTTCCAGAAGTTGATTCGGCCTGATGGATGGACTTCAGAGCTCGAGCAACAACTTCAAAATCTTCCCAAAAATCGAGTAGGAGTGCAATATGAGTGTACGACTGCACTACCCAGAGGTCTTCGACGGCTCGTCGGTCATGGACTTGATAATCTTGATGATCGGACTGAAGGCTTCAGTGATTTCGAACAATGACTTGATTGGACGTTCAGGATGGTCGGGTATGCGGTCAAGAGACATATTGTAGAGGGGCCAACTCAGGTTGAGTGACAAACTTCCCTTGTACAATAGCACGACAAGTGATGAGACTCAGGTAGCATATATGTTAATTGTAAGTCTACGAAGCAGGAGGCAACGCAAACTCTCCACATGTTTGGAAGAATAACCAAATGGTGGAGGAAACAACTCTATATAGTGATAAAATCTTCCTAAGGTCGTACTACATCCCATAGTCTGATGATCAAACGAAAAGATGTGATTTATCCAAGGGCGACTCATTATGCTGCCAATAAAGAAAATACTTTTCCCATCCTCTTTTTGGGGTATATTTGATTTTTTTGTTCTTTTCGATAATTTTGGAAAAAGAATAAAGGAATATTAYGTTACAATGGAGGAACGAGTACTGCAAACATACAAGCTCAAGGTACAAGGACAAGATTGATGTTCTGGGGAAATGATACTCGGGAAAAATCCTTCGGCGGCCAAAGGTGTTAAGACGCAGAAGCAAACTGTCACAAGTCTGGTGGATAAGGTATGCAAATGCGGTTAACAGAACACGCAATGGTAATGTCCTTCGATGTAAGTTTAACGAGCCCAGAGAAGGTAATCTCGGTGGTTTTTCATATTTAGAGAGTCTGAAAAAGCATAAAAGGAGACTCTGTTGGGGTACCTTTTTCGACAATAGTCTAGTCGGTTCGAAAAAGGGGTAAACTACCACTGATTACTCATCAATTCAAAACCATTTTAACGAGTGTGACAAGGACAAGATCACTCGGCCATTTTTTCACTTTTAAGGAGTCTGAAAAAAAACTTAACTATGGACTCCGTCAGGAATATTCTTCTGGACCAATTTCACGAGTGTGAAAGAATAAGGTCACTCGACAATCTTTTCAATTTTAGGGAGTCTGAAAAGAGCTTAACTATGGACTCTGTGGGGGTTTCTTTTTCATAAGTTTAGTCCCTCAGGCCCGAAAAAGGAATAAAATTATACCTGAGAGTACTCTTTTAAAGAATGGAAATTCGATAGAGTATACCTTTATTCGTACAGTTGACCGTCCAGAACGAAAAAGGGGTAAACTACTGTCGGACAGATGTGACTTCAAATTTCAGTTTAACGAGTGTGAAAGGCCACAAGATCTCTCAGCAATATTTTCATGTTTAAATGGTCTGAAAATGGATTAAAAGAAGACCCGTTTAAGGAATGTTCTTCTGGACCAATTTAACGAGTGTGAATAAACAAGGTCACTCGGCAATCTTTTCATCTCTAAGGAGTTTGAAAAGGGCTTAAAGAAGACTCCATAATGGTTACTTTTCTCAGTTAATCCGGACGAGATCGAAAAGTATAAATACAGTCTTGCCGGATGTTTCTTTTGGATCTCAAAGCAAATTTGAAAAACAACAAAGGTAGCCCATGATCGAGACTTTGTGGGTCGATGTCAGGTATTTCTTCGTAAGACTAGGCAAAAACGTCGTGGAATTCTTTGAAAAGATCTGTGTAAACTTGAATTTCTTCAGGGGAACAATCCGCTTCGACGAAGACATTCTCCAAGACGCCAGGGTTTCGGGAGATGTTGATGGGTATAGTGTTAGCGATAGTCACCATATTGCCCTCAGCATAAATTTCCTGCGTAGCTAAGAGATTAATAAGACATGGATGATATCCCATTATGGTAACGGTGAATTCTCCTGCTTCGATTCGTCTTAAGTCTGGGAGAAAATATGATCTGTGATGAAGATATTCCCAGGGTTTGTTTGGACTAGTCATTTCTTCGATTACTTCTTCGTTAGAAGGCAATACTAAGTCTAGCGAATTGACGTTAGCGAGAGAACCCTAAGCCCAAATAGGCTCTAGAAGTGGATCTAACTCTTGTGCAGGAGTCAGATCAGGGTTAGCTGAAGCTTGTTGGACTAAAGAGTACGCTACCTCAGCGACAGACAAGGGCATGGACATGCCTGAATGCCCCGTCTCATCCATCGTGGCTAATGGGGAAGGAAGAATCCAAGGATCGTCAAAGTAAGTCATGCGGAACGACGAAGCTTGAAAAATCTCAACCTTATGGTGATTAGATATAAATTTGATATCGTCGTGAGGAGGTGGGAAATTGAAGGTACCCATCAAGGATGGGCACAAGCCCACTTCTACATTAACGACACCTGGCTGAGGATTATCAATCATCAGGACCGTGGATGCCCCCAAAGCTGGGTCAGGTCTGGAGAAAGACAGTTGAACAATGGTCACTATCCGACCCTCGTGTGGAAACAACAAGACTCGAAAAATTGTAGCAACCACAGCCTGCATAGGATAAGTCCAATTCCATCCTAACAAGAGATTATAGTCGAGGGGAGCATTGACTACCTCTACTTTGACACACACGATTTTCCCTCCTAACTGCACAGGGAAAGAAGGAATGATGCCATGTGGTCAGAATGAACGACCGTCGAAAGCAGTGAGAAGAGTAGGTGATGGAGACAAAACGGGCTAGCCGATGGCCTTCCAGCATGCTAACGACATAAGGCATGTCGAGGCACCCTCATCGACTACCATGCGGAAGATATTCCTAGTAAAAGTTTTTTTGGGATGAGTCACTACTATCTGAAACGCTACGTGGTAAGGTAGATGAGGTTTTAAGTCGGTGGCATCTAACATGATGGTGCCCGGATTACAAGTCTCGGTAGATCCCAAAGCGGTTAACAAGGCTTTCCTCTGAGCAGGGCAGCTTTGGAGAAACTCCAAACCAGACATCGTGTAAGGGGTTTGTGATAAATCCTCCACCATAGAGTAATTATGGGCGGCCCTTGCGTTTGGGTTGTGAGAAGATTTTTTAAATGCACCCTTTGGAATGTGTGTCATTGTTTCTCCCAACATCTTCTCAATCTGTAGAAGAAGAGATGGGAGATCAACTTCTTTACCCTTCTCAGAAGTGCTTGGCTTACTATAGTTGTGCGCTCTAGTCGTTATGAAAGCATCACCCCTAACTATATATACGTTCGCGGATGAGGTATTGTTCGGAGGAGGGAAGGTTTCTTGGCTGCCCCCTTCTGTGCTTGTAGAGGCTTGAGTTAGATTTTGTCCATGTTGAAAGGGATTAGTCAACACTGCTTGTTGTTGTTCTGTGACAAACTTTTGGGCCTCTGCAGGTCGAGGACAAAGATGGGTTGGGTGGTCTTCCGTGCATAAGTTGCATGGATACCTCGCCTTTCATTTTTTTGTGTTGTCCCCGCTAGCATTATCAGTGGGTTTTTTATCCCCCTTACCCTTCTTTCGTTGTTTTTTCTTCCCTTCAGGCTGTTGGGTGGCCTTTATGTTAGTCGACTGCACGATGTGTACTTTCGACATTTGGGTAGGGGGAGCATCCAAAGAAGTAGTTTGGTTGGTCGCTATGTGTTGTATGGATAATTGTTGGAACTGATTTGTCAATTGCTTAGTGGGCTTGGTTTGTGTTGAACCAACAATACCATCGGCATGTGGTCCAACTCTCTGTCTAGCTTTATCCAGTTTCGAACGTGGCGCATCTGGCAAGATGGTGTATAATAAACCAGACTGAGAATAGATGAGCTCAAACCGTTGATCCCTCATGATGGCATATTCTTCGGAGAAAAATCTGGAGGTTGTGACGTCTTTGGATAACTGTGGGACCAAATACTTAAGAAACCACTCAAGCAGGAATGCTGGTGGGACTGGTACTTTGATTAGACTCTTCAGGCATCTCCACTCTCGGATATGATCATAGATATGGTCCACTGTTGTCTATTCAAAATTGGCAAGAATCTTTGTGCCAGCATCGTATCTCACAAGTAACTGGAAATGGTTAAGGAAGGCCATCACCAGTTCGCCAAAAGAAGAGTATCTTGAGCGATCGAGCTCGATGTACCATTTCGCGGCACTCCCAATAAGAGTATGTTGAAACAATCACAATTGTATGGAGTCATCTTTCAATGAGTTAGATGAGCATAGAAGATGAAAGGTAGTCACATGATCACCTGGATCTTCATTAGGCTTGGCCTCGAACTTTGGAATGTTCGAAGGCAACTTCGTCAGTATAGGAGGCCAATGTGGATCATGGCAAATAGGATCATTTAACAACCTTGTCAAATATGGCAAGTGTAAATTCACCAGGAATGGTAGTTTGGGTTGCTGATGATAACCTGGGAAAAAGGGTCCTGGAGTTTGACTGGCACCAGGTTGCTAGGAAAAGTTTGGCTGCTAGCCCCGATTCTGGTAGAAACCATGGCCCTGACCAGCGTAAGGATTTTGCATCTGTGGAGACATCATCGACTGATTTCCCAAAAAGGACATAGAGTGTTGGGCATGCATTGTATTTGGAGGACTTTGGGAAGGATTACCCCATGTCGGTCCTGCGGGGAGAGGCATAGAAGTATGTCCGGGGTTCCATTGACTGTTGAAAGAATTACCCCATAATGACATTCTGGAGGAGGGAACGGATCCTTGAACTGAATTCCAAGGTCCTGCTATGTGTGCCCCCTGTGCAGGAATAGTACCCTGCATAGGAGTAGATTGCCCAAAAATGGGGTTGCCCCCAAACGAGAAAGTGGCTAATGAGAAAGTGTTGTTACCAAATGTTATGTTCCAAGAAAACGGTGTTGAACCTACCAGCATACTGTGCGAAGGGGGTCCCTGACTCCCTGCTCCAAATAAACTAGTGTGTGTAGGCTGTCCGACGGACTGCTGATGCGGACCACCAAGCGAAGGGGATGAAGGAGGGATATGACCTCCTACATAAGGAAAAGTGTTAAAAGGGACAAGAGTGCCCCCAAGTTGACCTTGCAGAGGAGCGCTAGAGCTCCCTGCCCCCATACCCAAAGTCTGTAAAGTGGAGTAGGTTAGTACAGGACTTGTTCCCGAACTAGGCATACCGTAAGAAAACGTAGGGCGTGTCGCACTAGGTGTGAAGGGGGTTGTGGCCGCCGCCATAGATGGGTTCGGTCCACTATGCGACGCAGTTGCGGCCGAGACCATGGTGGCTCAGACCGACGATGGTAAGTTAGGAGATGACTCTCCTGTGGTGGAAACGGTGATGGGAATTGACGAATTCCCAGAAGGGGTAAAAACATTTGTTTTCATTGCTCTATGAGGCACTGTCTGGCGTTCGTGAAATTGGATTGGTATAATAAACAGTGCCAAGATATCAATGGTTGGGGTTTCAACCGAGCCAAGAGCAGCTGCTTCAAGGTTCAAAACGGTTGATTCCTCCGGGAGTTGTTCGGGCACAAAGCTTTGTAACCCGGTCGCTTCAAAAGACCCTTGTTGGTCTAGCTTCCGCCTTAAAGGTGGCTTGGGTGGCTCCAGTGTAACCGGTGGTAGGCCAAGCAACCTTCGTGACTGACGAATCTTTGGATCCTCAACTGTGTGAGAATATCTAAGACATGCTAAGGTATTCTAAACATTCAAAAGTAACGCACACTAAAAAAGAATCCCTTAAGATATAAGACAAGCAATCACTAAACTTATTTGGAAGAACAGTTACAACAACCAACACTAGAGAAACTTACCTGTGCAAGTGCAACTCGAACACGGAAGCACCCTCTGGGTATACTCTGCAAAGCATGGCCCGATGTCTGTCATAGGTACCGCAGTATACCCCCGCAGTCACCTGTGTATGTCCCTAAAAATATTGGCAACTAGGTTGCCAGCACGCGAACAGTCACCAGGCGGGTACAGTCGAAAGTCGGGTAGACCACAATGAGTAGGGTATCAAGCCAGAAACCTGTCAAGGGTATCGAGAGAAAATGGTCTGGAAGACAACTGAGGACCTCGAATGGATTCGAGACCCACGAAGCCCTATGGTAAATTCAAACGATGGAATCCCAAAACAAGCCCTCTATATGTGTTCTCCACTACGATTGGTCAGGCTTTGGAGGGGTTATCTCCGCTACCTTTCCGCACGTGACCTCGTGTTTATACCCTGTGTTAGAGGGGGGTCCTGAATAACTTACATGAAACTGGACTTAGACACTCCCTATCTCAGACTCTAATGTTTGGTTTTGAATGGCCTTGAAGAGTTTCCTCTCCAACCTAATCCAGGGCCCTAATCCTGAACTAGTTTGTGAACCCTACAAACACAAAAGTCTTGTAGATTTTAAAATTAGCATTGTTTTTAAGGATTTATCTTACGTCAAGGGGTATGAGGGTGAAACTGATGATGTGTAAAGACAAAAGAAAAAATGAATGAAAAAAGATGGAAACAAAAGACTTTTACTAAATGAAAAATTTCAACAACATTTCACAAAGAAAGATTTTTTTCTTTTTAATTTTTTTTTTCTCTAAGATTTTGGATAGCAAACTCACAAGAATTTCGCTCGACTATGAACTACTTATCATCTAAGTGCACTGCAAAAAAATTAATAAATGAAAGACTTTTCCCTAGCTAATGATGCAAAAACACATTATTTAACCAAAGAAGAAAATGAAAAGAGATTTTTTTTTACTTAAATGCTAGTAAAGCAAGAAAGGGAAAATACCGACAAACAAAAAAACAAGAAAAAAAAAATTTCTAGCTTAAAGCGTAGATCGCAAAGAATCAGAGTAAAGAATCACAAAAAAAAAATTGAACAAACACTGGCTCTCAGACTTGTCTAAAAACCATAAAACAAAATTATTATTATTGTTTTTTTTTTCTGTCAACTATTACTTGTGAAAAAGCAGGCCAAGGGTAAGATGAATCCTAACCTACTGACTGTTCAAACCTAGATTCAAACACTTGAGAGGAATACTTTTTATCAAAGGAGGGGATGATTGCCCCACCCTGAGCAAAAAGTAGCCTGTACAGGCACGCGACTGTCACTAAAACAACACGAGTGCAAACGCATGCTAAACAGAGACAAAAATCATGTACACACGGGTTGACCTTGTACAGGTCGCGTTTCTAAGAAAAAATATGAAAACAGGTAGTCCAGACCAGGAAGAGGCCTCTGGTATTGATAACCAGGATCCCTTGAAGGCTTGGATGCTCTTTCTAACAGAAAAGACAAATAATGCAAGGACTAATAAAGCAAAAAAAAAAGCAATTTGAGATAGGACTGTGAACCAGCAAGACTCAGACAGGATTCCAGAAAAACCCCTGAGAATGTGTAATTATGACAGGGAAGAGGAGGACTATCTCTAAGGTTATCTAAACTCCTACACGCTACTGCTATCTCGACAGCTAGCGTTCACACGCGGGCTGTCAGAGGATAGGGCGTGGGTACACACGTTCAGGCCTTCTGCAGGCCACGTGTACCTCTGTGTGTCCCAAAAAATAAAGTCAAGCAAAACTCAGGGAGAACTTGTATGGAAAACCAGACTCCCTGCTAGCTCAGACCTTACAGAAAAATAAAAGACAGGCAAAGAAAAAACAGAAAATCTATTCTTTAAACTACCCAAAAACTTTAAATAAATCCAGGAGCCCTAGAGAGTATTCTCCCCAGTACGGTCGCCAATTCTATTGTTGGGAAAAACACCCTATGGACTAACAAACTAGGGTCAGACTTGCATGCAGATTTGACTGAATAGAAACTACTTTTTTACCTACATCCCAAGATTTAAATTCCTTTTTCTTAGTAAATGCATGGAAAATGACCACCTACCTTATTACCAGTGTTTGATGTAGATCCTCCATTTCGCTTTGATTACTTGATTGCACTGCTCCTTCCACAGATGACCTGCATTCAAGACAAACAACAACTACGCATGCATGCTACTTTTGTACTCAAGGGTTAGAAATCAAACGTAAATCAATCAAACTATAGACAATTTATGATTTGGGATGGGAAAAGAATTCTTTTTATTACTGAAAGTGAATCAACTTACAAAAGTTGAGACCAACCACCGCTCCTTGAACCTGATCCTAGGCTCCTCTTCTTCTATCCTTCAACTGCTTTGCGTTAAACCTCCTTTGGCATGAGGAAAGGCTAAAGGGTTGGGACAATGGATTACGCAAATGGGCAGAGTTTCTTCTCTATATTTTTTCCTCCTCCAAATGGTACCCCTACCCCTTCTTTTATAGGCTAGAAGGAGTGAGGGTTTTGGACGAACCCTCGGCCATGCATGGCTGGGAGTTTTAGTTAACTGACCCATAGATTTTTGTTTCATTGGCAACTTTACTTTTTTCATGCTTTGTTAGGTACACGCAAGTTGTTGTGAGTCAGCCAGCATGTACACACGTGTAGTAATGGGTTAGGGCGCATGGGCCTTGACACAAGAGGATTTTCAAAGACTTGTTCAACAAAGTTTTGGCAAAGAAGGGATATGAGTTGGCTTGATGCCAGGTAAGCATGTGTGGTGCAATTTAGGGTTAATAGAACACACAATGGTAACGTCCTTCGATCTAAGTTTAACGAGCCCAGAGAAGGTAAGCTCAGTGGTTTTTCTTATTTAGAGAGTCTGAAAAAGCATAAAAGGAGACTCTGTTGGGGTACCTTTTTCGACAATAGTCTAGTCGTTTCGAAAAAGGGGTAAACTAGCACCGATTAGTCATCAATTCAAAACCATTTTAACGAGTGTGACAAGGACAAGATCACTCGTCCATTTTTTCACTTTTAAGGAGTCTGAAAAAATATTAACTATGGACTCCGTCAGGAATATTCTTCTGGACCAATTTCACGAGTGTGAAAGAATAAGGTCACTCGGAAATATTTTAAATTTTAGGGAGTCTGAAAAGAGATTAACCATGGACTCTGTGGGGGTTTCAGTTTCGTAAGTTTAGTCCCTCAGGCCCGAAAAAGGAATAAAATTATACCTGAGAGTACTCTTCTAAAGAATGAAAATTCGATAGAGTATACATTTGTTCGTATAGTTGACCGTCTGGACCGAAAAAGGGGTAAAGTACCACCGGACAGACGTGACTTCAAATTTCAGTTTAATGAGTGTGAAATGCCACAAGATCGCTCGACAATATTTTCATGTTTAAAGGGTCTAAAAATGGCTTAAAATCAAGACTCGTTTAAGGAATGTTCTTATGGACCAATTTAACGAGTGTGAAGAAACAAGGTCACTCGGCAATCTTTTCATCTTTAAGGAGTTTGAAAAGGGCTTAAAGAAGACTCCATAATGGTTACTTTTCTCAGCTAGTCCGGACGAGATCGAAAAGCATAAATACAGTCTCACCGGATGTTTCTTTTGGATCTCAAAGCGAGCTTGAAAAACAACAAAGGTATCCCATGATCGACACTTTGTGGGTCGATGTCAGGTATCTCTTCGTAAGACCAGGCAAAAACGTCGTGGAATTCCTTGAAAAGATCCGTGTAAACTTGAATTTATTCAGGGGAACAATCTACTCCGACGAAGACATTCTCCACGACGACAAGGTTTTAGGATATGTTGATGGGTAGAGTGTCAGCGATAGTCGCCATATTGCCCTCAACATAAATTTCCTACGTAGCTAAGAGATTAATAGCACACGGATGATATCCCGTTATGGTAACGGTGAATTCTCCTGCTTCGATTCGGCTTAACTCTGGGAGAAAATATGATTTGTGATGAATATCTTCCCAAGGTTTGTCTAGACTAGTCATTGCTTCGATTACTGCTTTGTCAGAAGGCAAGACTGTAGAAATTTCGATACAAATTAATGTATTCTTGCGATTCTCCTGATCTAACAAGTTCTGCTATTGTTAAATACAGAATCGCTTCTACTATTACTTTTGCGGAAGCAATTTAAACCACGATCACAACCATAAGCACAAAGTGA
>ML778650.1:256441-267586 GCA_009831015.1 Picea engelmannii | reverse complement strand
TTGGGATTTCTTCCATTTCCCTTTCCTTGCTTTTGCAGTCAAAGCACAATCCTCTTCATCATCACGCTTTGATGAAGATCCATCTCTGGTATTCCGCCTGAACTCCTCTTGCACCAGATCCGACCATAGTCGTTCCCAATCCGTTAATTTTTCCCTTCCATTGACAGAGTCTTGATAACTGTGCCAACTCTTGGGAAGCCCTAGGAGCACCAAGCTCACCAAATTATCAGCAGCGATTGTTATTCCCACACTTCCAAGCTCATCTCGACATTAGATAAACTTTGTGAGATATTTTGGAATGGTTTCGCCTTTCTCCATCTTGATCTTCCTGAGTTTATCTTTGAGCGCCAATTTCCTATGGTCGCTGCTATTTTGGAACAGATCTGTCAAAACCTTCCACATTGCATATGGTGTGGTTTTCCCATGGAGACTTGAGACAATGTGGTCTCGTACTCCCTCCAACAGAATCCTCCTCGCCTTTGCTACTTTCTTTTGCCATGCATCAAGATTCGCAGTATGGAACATCTGCATCAATGTAACCCTTCAAGCCATTTTCTTCGAGCACTACCTCCATCCTGTCCTTCCATGAAATGTAGTTAGAACTGCCCTCGAGTGCATACTCCAACCTCAATCCATTGAAATACATTTTGATCTTGAATCAAGTGTCGCACCAAGAAAATCTTGCAAATTTGAATGTTATCCAACCAAAAACTCAACCCCTTCACTTTCTCCTTGCCCTGGAAGGTTTGCACCCCTCCTGAGAGCAGCCTGAAGGGAGTTCGCACCCTGCCTGTGAGTAGCCTGCAAACTGTCCTGATTTGCCCTCACCCTGCTATACTGTCCACCTGAGGGAATGTCCTGTTTTGCCCTCACCCTGCCTGTGTGTAGCCTGAGAGAATGCCCTATTTTGTTTGCACCCTGCCTGTGTGTAGCCTGAGAGGTTCACACCCTGCTCCACTGTAGCCTGCGAACTTTTCTTGAGATGTTCTCACCCTGCTCCACTGTAGACTGCGAACTTTTCTGAGATGTTCGCACCCTGCCTTTGTCTAGGGTGCGAGAATTTTTTTTTTTGAAACACCGGAAGTTTTCAGTACTGTGTGTTCGCACCCTGCTAGAGACAGGACCTGCGAGAATGTAACTATGTTCACACCTCACTTCCGTCACTCCGTGGCCTCCGTGGCTCTGATACCATGTAGAAATTTCGATACAAATTAATGTATTCTTGTGATTCTCCTGATCTAACAAGTTCTTCTATTGTTAAATATAGAATCGCTTCTACTATTACTTTTGCGGAAGCAATTTAAACCACGATCACAACCATAAGCACAAAGTGAAATATCAATAACACATAACACAATAAGTTTTATCGGGAAAGCGTAAAGCTAAAAACCCCACTATCATATATTATGTATATCATGAATCATGAAACAATCTCATACAAAGCTCTAATCCAAGAGCTCTCAGTACAATACAATCGTCTCACACTGTCATACACAAATTAGCAAATGCATGCGCCAATTCCTGTGTCCAGACANCTTGCCTCCTCTACACAAACTCTGCAATACGAATTCTCACAACGAATCAAATGAATCGTTTGCACATGCTCATAAGCATATCCACTGCATGTGTGAACAAATCACAACTGATAGCCAACTGTCCCTTTCACCTATTATCTCAACTAGTGTCCATTGGAATGACATGCATGTAGTTAACCATGGAAAGTATTTAGTTGCATGCGAGTTTAACTGATTGTGAATTAATGAATAGTTAATTCACTGAACTCGCACTAATACAACCAAGCTTAACTCACTTAACTACACTTACAATTCTGTTACAATTCCAAATCACTTAGTTATGAATAAGATAATAGATTAATATTTATTGTCTAATTTTAATTAAGGGAAAACTAAATTAGACACATGTTTCTTGTTGACTTTTCAACAAAGACTAAGTCTAATGAATTGACGTTAGCGAGAGAAACCTGAGCCCAAATAGGCTCTAGAAGTGGATCTAACTCTTGTGCAGGAGTCGGATCAGGGTTAGCTGAAGCTTGCTGGACTAAAGAGTACGCTACCTCAGTGACAGACAAGGGCATGGACATGCCTGAATGCCCCGTCTCATCCATCATGGCTGATGGGGAAGGAAGAATCCAAGGATCCTCAAAGTAAGTCGTGCGGAACGACGAAACTTGAAAAATCTCAACCTTATGGTTATTAGATATAAATTTGATATTGTCGTGAGGAGGTGGGAAATCGAAGGTACCCATCAAGGATGGGCACAAGCCCACTCCTATGTTAATGACACCTGGTTGAGGATTATCAATCATCGGGACCATGGATGCCCCCAAAGCTGGGTCAGGTTTGGAGAAAGACAGTTGATCAATGGTCACTATCCAACCCTCGTGTGGAAACAACAAGACTTGGAAAACTGTAGCAACCACAGCTTGCATAGAATAAGTCCAATTCCGTCCTAACAAGAGATTATAGTCGAGGGGAGCATCGACTACCTCTACTTCGACACACACGGTTTTCCCTCCTAACTGCACAGGGAAAGAAGGAATGATGCCATGTGGTCGGAATGAATGACCATCGAAAGCAGTGAGAAGAGTAGGTGATGGAGACAAAATGGGTTGGTCGATGGCCTTCTAGCATGCTAATAACATAACGCATGTCGAGGCACCCTTGTTGACCACCGTGTGGAAGATATTCCGAGTAAAAGTTTTTCTGGGATGAGCCACTACTATCTGAAACGCTACATGGTAAGGTAGATGAGGTTTTAAGTTGGTGGCATCTAACATGATTGTTCCTGGATTACAAGTCTCAGTAGAGCCCAAAGCGGTTAACAAGGCTTTCCTCTGAGCAGGGAATCTTTGGAGGACCTCCAAAGCACACATCGTGTAAGGGGTTTGTGATAAATCCTCCACCACAAAGTAATTCTGGGAGGCCCATGCGTTTGGGTTGTGAGAAGCTTTTTTAAATGCACCCTTTGGAATGTGTGTCATTGTTTCTCCCAATGTCTTCTCAATCTGTAGAGGAAGAGATGGGAGATCAACTTCTTTACCCTTCTCAGAAGCGCTTGGCTTACTATAGTCTTGCGCTCTAGTCATTATGAAAGCATCACCCCTAACCAAATATACGTTCGTGGATGAGGGATTTTTTGGAGGAGGGCAGGTTTCTTGGTTGCCCCCTTCTGTGCTTGTAGAGGCTTGAGTTAGATTTTGCCCATCTTGAAAGGGATTAGTAAACACTACTTGTTGTTGTTGTGTGACAAATTTTTGGGCATCTGCAAGTCGAGGACAAAGATGGGTTGGGTGGTCTTCCATGCACAAGTTGCATGGATACCTCGCCTTTCATTTTTCTGTGTTGTCCCCGCTAGTGTTATTTGTGGGTTTTTTATCCCCCCTTACCCTTCTTTCGTTGTTTTTTCTTCCCTTCAGGCTGTTGGGTGGCCTTTGGGTTAGTCGACTGCACGGTGTGTACTTCCGACATTTGGGTAGGGGGAGCAGCCAAAGAACTAGTTTGGTTGGCCATTGTGTGTTGTATGGATAACTGTTGCAACTATTTTGTCAATTGCTCAGTGGGCTTGGTTTGTGCTGAACCAACAATACCATCGGCATGTGGTCCAGCTCTCTGTCTAGCTTTATCTAGTATCGAACGTGGCGCATCTGGCAAGATGGTGTATAATAAAACAGATTGAGAATAGATGACCTCAAACTATTGAGCCCTCATGATGGCATCTTCTTCAGAGAAAACTCCAGAGGTTGGGACGTCTTTGGATAACTATGGGACCAAAGACTTAAGGAACCACTGAAGAAGAAATGTTGGTGGGACTGGTACTTTGATTAGACTCTTCAGGCGTTTTCACTCTCGGATATGATCAGAGATATGATCCGTTGTTGTTTGTTCGAAATTGGCGAGCAGTTTTGTGCCAGCATCGTATCTCACACGTAACTGGAAATGGTTAAGGAAGGCCATCGCCAGTTCACCAAAAGAAGAGTATCTTGAGCGATCGAGCTCGATGTACCATTTCACGACACTCCCAATAAGAGTACGTTGAAACAATCGCAACTGTATTGAGTCATCTTTCAATGAGTTAGATGAGCACCAAAGATGAAAGGTAGTCACATGATCACCTGGATCTTCATTAGGCTTGGCCTCGAACTTTGGAATGTCCGAAGGAAACTTCGTCGGCATAAGAGGCCAACGTGGATCGTGACAAATAGGATCATTTAACAACCTTGTCAAATCTGGCAAGTGTAAAGTCGTCAGGAATGGTAGTTTGGGTTGCTGCTAATAACCTTGGAAAAAGGGTCCTGGAGTTTGACTGGCACCAGGTTGCCAGGAAAAGTTTGGTTGCTGGATCGGATTCTGGTAGAAACCATGGCCCTGACCAGTGTAAGGATTTTGCATCTGTGGAGACATCATCGACTGATTTCCCAAAAAGGACATAGAGTGTTGGGCATGCATTGTATTTGGAGGACTTTGGGAAGGATTACCCCATGTCGGTCCTGCAGGGAGAGGTATAGAAGTCTGTCCAGGGTTCCATTGACTGTTGAAAGAATTACCACAAAACAACATTCCGGAGGAGGGAACGGATCCTTGTCCTGAATTCCAAGGTCCTGCTATTTGTGCCCCCTGTGCAGGAATAGTAACCTGCACAGGAGTAGATTGCCCAAAAATGGGGTTGCCCCCAGACGGGAAAGTGGCTGACAAGAAAGTGTTGTTACCAAACGTTTTGTTCCAAGAAAACGGTGTTGAGCCTACCAGCATATTGTACGAAGGGGGTCCCTGACTCCCTACTCCAAATAAACTAGTGTGTGTAGGTTGCCCAGCAGACTGCTGATGCAAAACACCAAGCGAAGGGGACAAAGGAGGGACATGACCTCCCGCATAAGGAAAAGTGTTAAAATGGATAGGAGTGCCCCCAAGTTGACCTTGCAGAGGAGCGCTAGAGCTCCCTGCCCCTAGACCCAAAGTCTGTAAAGTGGAGTAGGTTAGTATAAGACTTGTTCCCGAACTAGGCATACCCTAAGAAAATGGAGGTCCTGTCGCACTAGGTGTGAAGGGGGTTGTGGCCGCTTCCATAGACAGGTTCGGTCCACTGTGTGACGTAGTTGCAGTCGAGACCATGGTGGCTTGGACCGATGATGGTAAGTTAGGAGATGACTCTCCTGTGGTGGCAACGGTGATGGGAATTGATGAACTCCCAGAAGGGGTAACATCATTTATTTCCATTGCTCTGTGAGGCACTGTCTGGCGTTCGTGAAATTGGATTGGTACAACAAATGGTGCCAGGATATCAGTGGTTGGGATGTCAATTGAGCCAAGAGCACCTGCCTCAAGGTTCAAAATGGTTGATTCCTTTGGGATTTGTTCGGGCACAAAGGTTTGTAACCCGGTCACTTCAAAAGACCCTTGTTGGTCTAGCTTATGCCTTAAAGGTGGCGGGGGTGGCTCCAGTATAACCGGCGGCAGGCCAAGCAACCTTCGTGACCGACGAAGCTTGGGATCCTCCACTATGTGAGAATATCCAAGACACGCTAAGGTATTCTAAACGTTAAAAAGTAACACACACTAAAAAAGAATCCAATAAGAGATAAGACAAGAAATCACTAAACTTATTTGGAAGAACAGTTACAACAACCAACACTAGAGCAACTTACCGATGCAAGTGAAACTCGAACACGGAAGCACCCTCCGGGTATACTTTGCAAAGCGTGGCCCAATGTCTGTCCTAGGTACCGCGGTATACCCCCACATTCACCTGTGTATGTCCCTAATAATATTGGCAACTAGGTTGCCAGCACGCGAACAGTCACCAAGCGAGTACAGTCGAAAGTCGGGTAGACCACAATGAGCAGGGTATCAAGCCCGAAACCTATCAAGGGTATCGAGAGAAAATGGTCTGGAAGACAACTGAGGACCTCGAACGGATTCGAGATCCACAAAGCCCCGTGGAAAATGCAAACGACGAAATCCCACAACAAGCCCTCTATATGTGTTCTCCACTACGATTAGTCCGGCTTTGGAGGGGTTATCTCCACTACCTTTCCGCACGCGACCTCGTGTTTATCCCCTGTGTTAGAGGGGGGTCCTGGATAACTTCCACAAAACTGGAATTAGACACTCCCTATCTCAAACTCTAATGTTTGTTTTTGAATGGCCTTGAAGAGTTTCCTCTCCAACCTAATCCAAGGCCCTAATCCTGAACTAATTTGTGAACCCTACAAACACAAAAGTCTTGTAGATTTTAAAATTAGCATTGCTTTTAAGGCTTTATCTTACATCAAGGGGTATGAGGGTGAAACTGATGATATGTAAAGACAAAAGAAAAAATGAATGAAAAAAGCTGGAAACAAAAGACTTTTACTAAATGCAAAATTTCAACAACATTTCACAAAAAAATATTTTTTTCTTTTTAATTTTTTTTTCTCTAAGATTTTGGACAGCAAACTCACAGGAATTTAGCTCGACTACGAGCTACTTATCATCTAAGTGCACTGCAAAAAACTTGCGAAATGAAAGACTTTTCTCTAGCTAATGATGCAGAAACACATTCTTTAACCAAAGAAGAAAATGAAAAGAGATTTTTTTTTATTTAAATGCTAGTAAAGCAAGAAAGGGAAAATACCGACAAGCAAAAAACCAAGAAAAAAAACAATTTTGGCTTAAAGCGCAGATCGCAAAGAATCAGAGTAAAGAATCACAGAAAAGCAATTGAACAAACACTGACTCTCACGCTTGTCTAAAAACCATAAAACAAAATTATTATTATTATTATTATTTTCTGTCAACTATTACTTGAGAAAAAGTAGGCTAAAGGTAAGATGAATCCTAACCTACTGGCTGTTCAAACCTAGATTCAAACACCTGAGAGGAATACTTCTTATCAAAGGAGGGGATGGCTGCCCCACCCCGAGCAAAAAGTAGCCTATATAGGCACGCAACTGTCACTAAAACAGCACGCGTGCAAACATGTGTTGAATAGAGACAAAAGGCATGTACACGCAGGCTGACCTTGTATAGGCCACGTGTATATCTAAATTCTAAGAAAAAATATGAAAACAGGCAGTCCAGACCAGGAAGAGGCCTCTGGTATTGATAACCAGGATCCCTTGAAGGCTTGGATGCTCTTTCTAATAGAAAAGAAAAATAATTCAAGGAATAATAAAGAAAAAAAAAATCAATCGGAGATAGGACTGTGAACCAGCAAGACTCAGACGGGATTCCAGAAAAACCCCTGAGAATGTGTAATTCTGACAGGGAAGAGGAGGAATATCTCTAAGGTTCTCTAAACTCCTACACGCTACTACTATCTTGACAGCTAGCATTCACACGTGGGATATCAGAGGATAGGGTGCAGGTACACACGTTCAGGCCTTCTGCAGGCCGCGTGTACCTCTGTGTGTCCCGAAAAATATAGTCAAGAAAAAGTCAGGGAAAACTGGTATGGAAAACCAGACTCCCTGCTAGCTCAGACCTTACAGAAAAATAAAAGACAGACAAAGAAAAAATAGAAAACCTAGTCTTTAAACTACCCAAAAACTTTAAATAAATCCAGGAACCCTAGAGAGTATTCTCCCCAGAACGGTTGCCAATTCTGTTGTTGGGAAAAACACCCTACAGACTAGCAAACTAGGGTCAGACTTGCATGCAGATTTGACTGAATAGAAACTACTTTTTTACCTACATCCCAAGATTTAAATCCCTTTTTATCAGTAAATGCATGGAAAATGACCACCTACCTTATTACCGACGTTCGATGTAGATCCTCCGTTGCGCTTTGATTACTTGCTTGCGTTGCTCCTTCCACAGATGACCTGCACTGAAGACAAACAAAAACTATGCATGCATGCTACTTCTGTACTCAAGGGTTAGAAATCAAATGTAAATCAATCAAACTATAGACAATTTGTGATTTGGGATAGGAAAATAATTCTTTTTATTACTGAAAGTGAATCAACTTACAAAAGCTGAGACCAGCCACCGCTCTTTGAACCTGATCCTGGGATCCTCTTCTTCTGTCCTTCAACTTCTTTGCGTTAAATCTCCTTTGGCATGAGGAAAGGCTAAAGGGTTGGGACAATGGATTATGCAAATGGGAAGAGTTTGTTCGCTATATTTTTTCCTCCTCCAAATGGTACCCCTACCCCTTCGTTTATAGGCTAGAAGGAGCTAGGGTTTTGGACAAACCCTTGGCCATGCATGGCCGGGAGTTTCAGTTAACTGACCCATAGCTTTTTGTTCCGTCGGGAACTTTCCTTTTTCCGTGCTTTGTTAGGTACAGGCGGGTTGTTGTGAGTCAGCCAGCGTGTACACATGTGCAGTAATGGGTTAGGGTGCGTGGGCCTTGACACAAGAGGATTTTCAAAGAGTTGTTCAGTAGAGTTTTTGAAAAGAAGGGATATGAGTTGGCCTGATGCTAGGTAAGCATGTGTGGTGCAATTTAGGGTTATAACATAAGTGGATGTAGGACCCTAGAAAGAATTTTTGCAGATTGTAGGTCCATCACTGTGATCCCAGTGCGCAATATAGAAAAGGTTGGGGATCATTTAAAAGAAAGAGAGGATTGATACTATCTTATAATTGCAGAAGACTGGGACATCTTGTTAAGGAATGCACTGGTATAGGTCCTATTTGTATTTGTTGTAAATATGTTGGTCATGAGGCTTTGGATTGCCCTAGAATGATTGCTAAAGTTGAAAAGATGAACATGATACAAGAAAACCATGAAGAAGGTCAAGAAACCAAGGATATGCTAGAGAACCCGAAAGAATCAGAGACTATATTATTACAGATGAAAGAAACATTGAATGATCACATAAACATCAGATTACCATAGATTTTAAAAGAGAAGCAATGCATAGAAACAAGAATAGGAGACTTTGACATAGACTGTGAATTGGATGAAGAAACACATGTGAACATTATGCTAGAAAGAACTTGGGAAATTTTGGGAAGGTCTGCTATGGTTCCTTCATTGGGAGGGATAGGATTATTTAAAGGAAATATGATAAATCTATGTGGAATAGTTACTAATGTACCTATGATTTCCCATGGAACATCGACCGAAGAAGAATTTGAAGTCATTAAGTTTGTGGAGAACAACACCCCTTTTCCACTTTTGTTAGGAAAGACCTGGAATGAGAAAGATCAGGTCCGAAGGAAAGAAGAAGAGGAAGCTACAGAACATAAAAAGAAAGAATTGAGGGACTTCATAGACAATAAAATAGCGATACTAATACAAGAACAGGAGGACAAGTTGAAGAAGCAGAAGGATGTCAAAGTTGGAAGAACACAAGAAGACTTAAATAACCTGCCCATTAACAAGAGAAGAGAACCCAACCCGGAAAAAGTAAGAGAAGATGTACTACACTCGAATCCTTTGAAAGACCCTCATCAGTGCGAAGTTACTATGCCAAGAGCAAATAAGAATAAAATTGGAAGGAGGAACCCAATGACTCAGATCACATGAAAGAAGGCAAGAAATCTCAGTAAGAAGAAAGAAAAGTTAGAAAAATTGCAGGAGGTTCCAGAGAGGACTTTGCAGAAGGAAGGCTTACAGAACTTGAAACTCATTGGAATAACAGAACCATGTAGAATGGAACTTCGCCATGACGAAGCTATATGACTATTGGAGGCATCCTGACTGTTATAACGACGCTCTGGAACAGCTAGAAGCACAATTATTTCCAGAAATATTGCCATTGGACCATTGAGACCGCGCCATAATGGACAAAATCGTATTGATTGATGCATTTTGATCCGTTGGAGGAATTCATTACGACATTGTATATTTAATCTATCGAATGCCGCACCGGGACCACTTTTGCAACCTGATATATTTGAGCCCACAAAGAAGTGATTACATACTGCATTGTGCATTCTAAGACCTCACCATCGATTAGATTACCTTGAGAATCCATTCACCTACTCGAGTTATTTGATCACGAGCGTCCATGTCAGGCGGTCTTAGCACAATAGAGAAATCTGTAGAAGAGATTTTGATCGACCTTATGGTTGAGAAATTCATGTTCCTAAGAGTATAGGCCTCGTCGATGGTCGGATTGCAAGAATCCCCCTCGAATTCACGTCGATCTAATCGAGAAACGACTGAGAAAATAAGCAAGCACCGCGACGATCTGGAAAACGTGAAGCTGATCCCGTTGATCTTGCCCGACTACATACCACCTCTGGCTAGCGTGGTTAGTTGTGACAATGATCCGTGTGACTTCGAGTATACGCTCATCACTACATACCTCCCAAAGGGGATATGCGCAGTCGAACCATAGTTGGGACTGATCCCATATCTCAAGATAATTGATTTCAATCTCAGAGATCGAAAGAACTATGCGATGATGGCACCACATAGATACTTGATGAAGACAACTGGGAAGAATCCCAAGATAGTTCCCCAGCCATGGATTAAAGAGATCATGTGGTCGACGATCTTAAACTTGATGAATATCCCCCACTTCGAAAGACATCAGGAGGTTAAGGCATGCGTTAAAATCCTCCTGTAGGTTATCTCTAGTTAGACAAGAACGTGAATGTGGATCCGACACTAATCCACTTGATGTTATCGGACTAATCGGTAGGTGAAGACACTAACAGATCTCCCTAGATCCACCTAGATCTAGAACAAAACAGGACAGGACATGACTCTTTCCCTAAGTTATGACCATTGAATTATCTAGTAGGGAGGAACAAGTGACATACCTTTGTATCTCTTCCTAGGGTCTCTGTTGCTCCCGCTTCGCTTCGGCACTCTCGTGAGGTCAAGACCAAGACAACACAAACCAACCAAAGTGAAGATAGCAAAATATATTCAATCGTCAACTTATGTGTATGATCAAGGAATTACACAATAATGTAAGAATGACTTTATGGGAAAAGGACATGCCGATGTATCATATTAATCGAAAGTAGACGATACAACCTGATCGCCTTGATGTTGCAAGCTTCCTTTCGGTGGCTCTTGGTTCCAACACACACACTTGCTAGATCCTTGTATGAAGAAGATCCAATTCCTCTTGATAGACTTTCTAGAGTCTCCAAGCTCCTGTTCAAGCTAGTTCCTTCACACAATTCCTTCACCAATTCTCCAATTAATCTTGCTTAACCTTTTCCATGAGAATCCCATCAA
>ML778650.1:216990-256391 GCA_009831015.1 Picea engelmannii | reverse complement strand
CATGAGAATCCCATCAATATATAGGAGAGGATGAGATGGTTACTTGGATGAGAATGATCCCACAATATCAGGGAAACCGGTAAAATGATAACCATTCGAATGCCAACCCATTCTCTAGAAGATTCCCTTCTAGAACCATCGAGACTTCATCTTTTTCCAATCTTGAGAATAAGTTCGCACCCTAGATATGTAGCATATTGCGAGAAGTTCGCACCCTAGCTGAAAGGTAGACTGCGAGAATGGGTCATTCTCACACTCTAGGATATAATTAACCTGCGAACTCTCTTCAAAAATATGTTTTCTGGGAAGAGATGAATGTTACTTTTCTCAGGAGAAAGTTCTTGCTAGGAGCTTGAGTTCACCATCATCAATACACCATCAAGATGACCAAAATCATGGGTAACACCTGATCACCGAATTGAGCATGTAGGGACTAGATCCTCACTAGTTCTACCCAGGGAAGGTTGCAGATCACTCCCTGGCACAGCGTATAAAGGAAACCTATGGCTATGTGGAGAAGGAGAAGCGAGGCTACAAGGTAGCCTCCATCCAATATGGCACAGTGCGCCTAGCTTGTCAGCTAATAGCGGGAAAGCTCGTCAGAAATAATTGTTCTATACAGGTCACATGATTCATCGTCGACCTCGCAGGGAAGTGTGTTGAAGGGATGCATATGAACTGGGTGAGCTACCTCGTCAACAAGTTGGAGAAGGACTGTCGCAAAATGTAGGACCAAGGCTACAAATTCCACTTCAATTGTTTATTGATTCTTATTGCATTTGTCACTTAGGAGATGCCAAAGGGAGAGGTATTCCCAAAAGTTGAGCCATCAGAACCATTGGCCATGAGGTTCACCACCTTGTGGTATACAAGTGATATGGCGAAGCAGTGGAAATCAAATGTGGTGTTCCACACTTACTACCTACAGCTAACGTGCACCATTGAGTCATACCCCCAAATGACCCCGAATACTTTGCATCAGTACAAGATGCTAGCAAAGTTCCACGCAAACTACCACTTCATCTACATCACTGCGCGTAGGGACGAAAGTAAAGAGGAGTTAAAATCGTACTACAAATTGATCGAGGAAGACATGGAGGAGATAACCAAGGAATGGCTAGTTCAATTCCTTGTACCGATTGGAGATGCATAACTTTGTGAACCCGACATCATCGGAAGCCCTTTGGTCACCCGGACTAAGTATGATGGACCGAGCAGCACTAAGAAAAATAAGAAGAAGGAGGAAGTACAGAACATAGAAATCACATCGGAGGAAACTGCATCTGACTCACCTAGAGGAGGAGGAGGTGACGAAGTAAACCAAGAGGAGGAAGGGGAACAATAAAAGAAAGAAAAGGGTAAAGTGACATCACCAAAGGATCCCCTTAAAGAGGCTGAGACATCAAATAAAAGGAAGGTTTCTCCATAGAAACCCTCAGCGCGAAAGAAGACCCGAGCCAAAAATCCTCAATTGCAGAATGTGCTCACAGTGGATGATGTTTATCTCATCATCGCAGATATAGAATATGCTTCAGAGGATCTCTTGCAGCAACATGAAGCAAAGCAGAAGACGATGTATGATAGAATCAAGGTGGAGCTGAAAGGGATACAACAAGCTATCCAGGCGATCCACGTAATGTCTACTACGCCATCTTTAGCAGAGAGTGTAGAATTAGGGGATGAGCCCGCCCAACTACGTAGATTAGCATATGCAATTGAGGCTCGACTTTGTCAAGTCCACGAAGAAAAATAACAGGCCAAAGAGGCCTTGAAGCAATAAAAGGAGGAGGCCTCAGAGAAAATTTGGGTTGCGCAACAAGGGAAAAATGAAATTAGAGTGAAGTTTGAAGAGGAAAGATACCAGATCCAAAGAGAAAAATACCAGCTGCTCACAAAGCAGATGGGGGTAAGAGAAGCAGTCACTAGAGAAATTCACTCTATGGTGGGCTTGGCATAGATGGAAGAAGAGATAGTTGAGATCCAAGTGGGGAAGCTCGTTGAGGCCATTCAGCAACTTCAAGCAAGAGTAGTATAATTAGAACTTCAAGCAGTGTTGAGCACTCCACAAGAAGTAAGAGATCAAAGGGAAGAAACTATCAGGAGCACAGTAGAAATAATCAGGGCGTTGGCCTTAGAATGCAAGCAACTAAGCGACTGAAGTGCACGAACCTATGAGTGCCTTGTAGAGGACCCAGAATTGAGGACATTGGAGGCACATCTCTAGGAGGCGAAGCAACAGGCGTCGACTATGCAAGCGCATATGAGGCTACTTACATCATTGGAGAATATGAAGAGGTCATAGGAGCAATGCGCAGTTCAGCAGCAATTCACTGCCATCCAGAGAAGAATGATGGAGGTAACACAACGACTCCAGCCAGTGCAGGATGAAGCCTGCACCCTCTTTGAAGAAATTGAGGGACAAGGCTCACAGATGGAACATGTGGTCACCACAGTGGAACAACACCTGGAAGGGCCTATCACCAAGAAAGTCATTCAGGAGTTTGCCGAGCAAGAGGCTCTAGTGAAGAAAAAAGTAAAGGAAGCTTGAGGCCTTCAAAGCAGTGTTTCCCAGATCAAAGTGACTTGGTATGATTCATAGGTGAGTGTTGGGGGCATGTTGTCCCTCGACCAAGTTTTGGGATAACCTTGGTCATGTGGACCATTTTTGGGACTTCGACGGGCTGGTCGAAGACAGAGTGCCCAGGCGAAGAAAAGACCATGGGATCTCACTCATTTTGTGGGCCTTTTGGGTTTTAGGGTCTATGTAACGGGTATGGGATGCGGCCCATGGGTTCAAGAATGTTTAAGCCCCTTTTGTAATTTATAAATAGGATGTTAAGAAATGTAAGGATGTGTGCATTAATTATGACTAAGTGGCTTAGTGCATGAATGTATTGAGGCTTGCAGAGCTAAGTGTAATTGTTTTGTAAGTTCTTGGTGCAAACAGACTATGTAAGGCTTTGTGCATTGATCTAATCCGGGGAAGGAGGATCTGGCGAGGTGTGCGCAGATCTCCTATCCTTTGCGGAGTTGGCTTGTGGCTTTGTGCCTATAAGAATATTGAAGGAGACTAATAAATAAGAAGAAGAGTTGGTGGATGTATCCCCACACTAGGGTGAACCACGTATATCCTGTGTTGATGTGATTTGTGCAATGTTATTTATGCTGCTTATATATTTATTTGCTTAATGTTGATGCATGATAGGTAGATCTGTTAATGCTTAGTTCTTAGTATATGAATGAATGCTAGATCTTCTCTGATTCTATGTGTTGAATGATTAGATGTTCTTAGAGCTTGAATAATACTGCGTTGTTTTGTAATAAGGGTTTACACTGCGATGTGAATAAGGGTTAAAGACTAATGAATGTTATTGGCTAAGTTCTTTGTTAAGCATTGTGATCACATATCTGTGTCCCAACTAGGTTGTAGACACCTAAGTCCTGCAACCCCCCTTGCCTCTACCTTGGGTGAGACTTCATCTACTTCACAGGTGTTGCCGAAAGGGTTGGTATTTAGGGTTTTGTTGGTGCATTGTTGAAGCGTTGAACCCTAGGTCTGCCCCTATGCCAACAAGATCCCTTCTCCTACAATCACACTCAAAATAGTGATATAGTTTAAATATATATAAGTACATATCTCTGACAACATTGGCAGATAGTGACACCATCCGACAACAGTGACAATCAATGACGAACATTAAAACTTCAAAGGTGATCCAACCTGTAACCTAAAGTTAGATGGAGATGTGTTAGGGTAATGTGCACTAGGAAAACAAA
Organism: Picea engelmannii; assembly: GCA_009831015.1. Lineage (NCBI taxonomy): Eukaryota > Viridiplantae > Streptophyta > Pinopsida > Pinales > Pinaceae > Picea > Picea engelmannii. The sequence continues at coordinate 252,614 of ML778650.1, read as the reverse complement.
CAATTAGTCCCAACAATTCACAGAAACTTTCATTGTCATTGGTGTTGCAACTGGCAATGCAAATGGTGTTGCAACTGGCATGAAAAAACTAGCATGAGGGAACTGACACAAAGGAATTGGCACTGCAACTGCAACTGGCACTGTAGACCTAGGGTTTTATGAGGAAACCCTAATTTCTCAACTTTAGAAATTTGTAGATCTGATCCAAGGAAGAGATGTGCCCTACTTAGGTGAACTTCTTAGTGAGTTCAATAAGTTCTCAATTATCTTGAAAATGGTGAAACTGAGGATCTTCCTTCTAGTGGTTAGAATCTTACGAAGGAAACCAACTCTGATTCCATGTTGAAATTTTGGTATGCTCGTTTAACCATAGATAATGTCACATCATTTTCACCCAACCATAGGCATTCACATATGCCACCCCCAAGCACACTAACCTTTACTTAGAATAATTTTGGCAAGACTACTCTATAACCAACAGATAAACCCTTGTTTCTAACTTCAAAAACAACTCAATACAAGTTGAGCATTCCTTCTCCAATGGTAGCACACAAGAGAGAGAGTCTCCATATCCATAGAATAAGTGCCATACAAAACTGTAGCTGCACTACTCTCTCAACCTTGTGCCATACTTAGCAAGAATATCACCAAGATTTTCACCAAGAGAGTCACCAAAAGAATCACCAAGAGAATCACTTGATAGCGCTAGAGAGAGACCAAGAACAAGAGATGACCATACGCCCTTATTCCTCCTTGCAGCTGCAGTTGCAGATACACTGCAGCTCTCCACAAGACTTTCTCTCTAACTGGGTATCCAAATGAGATCAAACATCCTCTATTTATATTAATTTGTTCAATGACATTTCTGGCTAGGCCAACCTGACTTTTTGGTAATTGTATTTTATGTTTATCTTTTTCCTATGGAGCCAACTTGTATTTCTGGAAGACAATATTATAATCTTATTTACTCTTCTAGGTTGAATTGTCTTCTAGGGTTTCCACACATCTGTTTAATGCTTCACTTTCTTTTGAAATATTCTATTCTAAGTCATAGGTTACACGTGGAGGTTAATACCTCCCAAAACTACCAAAAAATCAACACTCCCTCTTATCTAGGGAGGTATTAACTAATATGTTCTTCATGTAGTGGTCTCAAATACATCCTTCCATCTCACATGGCATGGGAAATACTCACATGGTTTTCCAGAGTAGTCTATAGGTAACGTCACCATATCCACACAGGCTATCATATGATCAAACAGATCAAGTATCACCATCACAACCGCACATTATCCATCTAATTGGACAACACCTCCAACACTACTGGTTGGCCCTCTAGCTAGTAACCTCTAATGCTATTGATCGACACTCTAACTGAGAATCATTTCTGACACTACAGATTGAAATCTAGTTCATACATAACTAGTAGCTCTCCAACTCACATAGAATATGATGCAAAAATTTAACACTCCCTCTTAACGAGGAAGGTTTTCCTCTTGGCACGATCATCATCACTACTTATGTTCTTCTGCACACCTCAATCATTGTCTTGTTTAATTTAATGACTCCATACATCATAAGAAGTTTTTCACTTTCATTGGAGTAGTGTATCGACCTTTGTTGGAGTATCATACCAACCTGCATTGGGGTAACATACTAGCCTGTGTTGGAGTAGCATACCAACCTGCATTGGGGTAACATACCAGCCTTCATTGGAGTAGCATACCAACCTGAGTTGGGGTAACATACTAGCCTACGTTGGAGTAGCATACAAACCTATGTTAGGGTAACATACCAGCCTACATTGGAGTAACATACCAACCTGCGTTGGGGTAACATACCAGCCTGCGTTGTAGTAGCATACCAACCTGCGTTGGGGTAACATACTAGTCTGCGTTGGAGTAGCATACCAACCTATGTTGGGGTAACATACCAACCTGCATTGGAGTAGAATACAAACCTATTATAGGGTAACATCCCATCTTGTGTTGGAGTAACATACCAACCTGCACTGGGATAACATTGGGGCCTATGTTGGAGTAGCATACCAACCTACGATGGGGTAACATACTAACACGTGTTGTAGTAGAATACAAACCCACACTGGGGTAACATAACATCATGCATTGGAGTAGCACACCAACCTGTGCTGGGGTAACATACCAACCTACATTGGAGTAGCATATCAACCTACACTAGGGTAACATACCAACTTGCATTGGAGTAGAAAACTAACCTGCACTAGGGTAACATACCATCCTTCGTTGGAGTAGCATACCAACTTGCGCTAGGGCAGCTCCCACTACTGGGGATCACATCACTTGACACTACTGGGGAATACATTAATTCTCACTACTGGAGAAAAACATTTGGACCACTCCAATCTTGTCCCTGAAAGAGGCTTGGTCAAAATATCTGCTACTTGTTCATTGGTAGCAATATACTAGAGCAAGTGTCTCATCATATTATTCTCCCTCTTTCTAGGAGAATCATATGGACACAAATTAGGCTTTGTACATCTCTAGGCTATTTATGTCCAACATGCTTGATCTTGTAGATCAACTTGGAAGTCACCACTGACTTCGCTCCTGGTCTGGGAACCAAGGAAAATATATACATCCCAGTACTTTTGTTTGGATTCCTCCTTAGTCACTGTAGAAAATTCTACTGAAGCAGGGGAATATTCCCATAAGATCTCATATCTCCTTGAAGACTCTCAAGCTTTGATCTAGCCTTCTCAACCTATGGCATCTGTTTGTTAGTTCCGAAAGATATTTCTCTCTTCCATTATGAATATGAAACTCTATGAGTATCCATTCTCCCTCTAAATCTTGACTCCCTCTGAGTCTGTATAATATTTAGAGCCATCTTTGCCTCATGATATGGCTCATCAATGTTTCATCCTACAAAGTTTCATGGGACCACGCTGGTCTCTTCTTGTTTACTGCAATGATTCTAGTTATGCCCTTCTAGCTCTACTAACTCTTCTTGATGATCTAAAGAGTGCAACTTCACTAGAGGTATTTCTTCGGTCATATTTGGAGCCTTCTGCTCCTTACAATCAATCTCCATATGAGATACTATGTATCTTGCAAAAGTACCCTTCTTCGTATTCTTCTTCTTTGGTACATGGATGTATATAGTCGTGTATACAACTTCTTATTTGGATAGTTTTCTCCATGCTTCAAACTAGAGACCATCTAATATGTTTTCTCCAGCATCCATCACTATAGCTTCCCTTAGATTTATCACCTGTGACTTTCCCGGAACAAGGATAACAAAGGGAAAAACAATAGACAAGAATAATACTCTTATAATAAAAACAAGAACAAGAACAATAATCACAGTACCTCCTTGTCAAAGTTATTTCTTGTGACCTTCCTGGAACAAGAACCAAAATAAAAATACAATAATAAGAAATAGGAACAACACTCTTCTAGTGTTGTGATCAATCATTCTTCCATGGTAAGATGGAGTCTTATCTTCAAGAATGAGTGTTGTTGATTTTCTTCTGAGTCTCCTTCACTCAAGATGACAAGTATTATCTTCAACCTGTCCCATGTACTTAAGACAATATGATTTCTTGATAGAATTATGAGTTAGAGAATATAATGCAAATAAACTCTAAAATCTCAACCTTAATCAATCTAATACTTTGACTAGAGTTATCTTATAACTTTAACTTTGAACATAGGTTACTATAACTTCAATAGATCAAAATACAACTAGATGTTCATAATATTACAATAATGTCATAACAACTAGAGGCATATGAAAAAAATTAAACCTTGAGTGCATTGTTCCTCTGAATTTGTTGGGTTTGAGATCCCTCTGGATCTATGATTGTAAGAGATCCCTTCCCCTACAATCACACTCAAAGTAGTGATACAGTTTAAATATACATAAGTACATACCTCTGAAAGCATCGATAGGTAGTGGCACCATATGAAAGTAATGGAAATCAATGATGAAACTTAAAAGTTCAATGGTGCTCCAACTTGTAACCTAAAGGTAGTTAGAGATGTGCTAGGGTAAAGCGCACTAGGACAACAAAAATTAGTCCCAACACTTCACATAAAATTTCACTGCAACTGGTGTTGCAACTGGAAGTGTAACTAGTGCTACAACTGGCATTTCAACTTGTGCTTCAATTGACACAAAGAAAATTCCATGAGGGAATTGGCACTGCAACTACAACTGGCATTGTAGACCTAGGGTTTTATGAGGAAACCCTAATTTCTCAAATTCATAAATTTGCATATCTGATCTAGGGAAGATATGATTCCTACTTAGGCGACCTTCTTAGTGATTTCAGTAAGTTCTCAATGAGCTTGAAAATGGGGGAAACTGAGGATCTTCCTTCCATTGGTTAGACTGTTATGAAGGAAACCATATATGATTCCATGTTGAAATTTTGGTATGCTTGTTTAACCATAGAAAATGTTACATCATTGTCACCCAACCATAGGCATTCACATATGCCACCCATGAGCACACTAACCTTTACTTAGAATACTTTTGGCAAGCCTACTCCAGAAACAACATATAAACCCTAGTTTCTAACTGCAACAACAACTCAAGACAAGTAGAGTGCTCCTTCTCCAATGGTAGAGCACAAGAGAGAGAGAGAGAGTATCCATATCCACAGAATAAGTGCAATACACAATTGTAGCAGCTGCAGCTGCACTACTCTCTCAATCTTGCACCATACCTAGAAAAAATATCACCAAGAGAATCACTTGATAACACTAGAGAGAGACCAAGACCAAGATATGACCATACACCCTTATTCCTCCTTGAATCTAAAGTTGCAGTTGCAACTGCAACTCTTTAAAATAATTTTTCTTTGACTGGGTATCCAAATGAGATAAAACATCCTCTATTTATATTAATCTATCTAGTTAATTTTCTAGCTGGGTTGACCTGACTTTCTGGTAATTATATTTTTTGTTTATCTTTTTCCTATGGAGTCGACTTGTATTTCTGGAAGATAATATTCTAATATTAATTATTCTTCTAGGATGACTTGTCTTCTAGGGTTTCCACACATATGTTTAATGGTTCACTTTCTTCTAGAATATTCTATTATAATTCATAGGTTACACGTGGAGGTTAATCCCTCCCGCAACTACCAAAACATCAACAATATGGGCCATAAAACTTGGAAGCAAGATTCTAGAGGTGGTTGTTTTTTAGGGAAATCTTCTTATAAGGCTATAGATGAAGAAAAATTTGATCCCCTTCTTCAAAATGGTGTTCTTAATTATGTTGATCATCCTGTTGCTTCATCTTGTTTGAGCTATTACTATATTATCCTTGAGAGTGCAGAGAATGTCGACCTAATTTTTGAGTATTTTGTCTACCGCATGCACCTTAGAGACTTTGGGTAAGTAGGATAGTATTGATGGGGACTTTTGGCCATAAACAACCTCAAAGGGAGTCATTTGAGTGGCACCATGATAAGTTGTATTCTACCACCATTATGCTAAAGGTAACCATTGAACCCATTGGGAGTGTCATTTTAAAGTGAAGCACCTCAAATACACTCACAAGAACTTGTTGACAACTTCATTCTAACCATGATTTTGGAGGTGGTAGGTAGTGATAATATTCAAATGAGTTCCCTAGAGATGAAACAAATATTTCCAGGAATTTCTAGTGAAAGTGGGGTCACGTTCCATCACAATAGATTCGACATACCATGGATTTTAAAGGTATTATACATGAATACTTGAGAAACCATGGAGGATTTAAAGGGGTGTTCTAGAGAAAAAAAAATGAGCATATTTGGAAATGCAATCAACCATAACTACTGTAGTGTACCCAACCCCCAGTTGGGTCACGTGACTATTAAAATGACCCAATAAAATGTCTTATACAAATATAAAATGCAAAAATTAGCATACAACATGAAATACAAGTTCATTCAATTTTCCATTTTCTATAAAAATGTAAATAAAACTACTCTTACTATGCACAACGACAATTAAATACAACAAAAACATTCAACCATACAATAGAGACATGAATGCACTTTATTCTCACAGTAAAAAACAATAACCAAATATAACTCAGAGTAAATTGCACATCAGTTATATCAACATTATACATGAGTAAACACAACAAATAGAACACTTATCTTATAAAATGTCCAACCTGTTGTAGAGGATAGACGTTCCTCCCAACCGTAGCCTTGTTTTTCCATTTCTCAACAACAATACACCCCCAATATGGGGTTATGAATCCAAAAGAGACATAGGTCCCTAAGGTTGGCTAATGCCCCCCTTTCAACAGTTAAACTCTCATCTAATTCCAATCCACCAGCACATTTCCCCTCAACCTACATAACCCAAGGGATGGAATCCCCCTTCACTTCTCTCAGTCCCTCAAGACTTTCCACTCCCCTCCAGGGCTTCCAAAACAAGTTGGATAGGAATTCTACTTGTTGGGACTTCAAGAACTTTACAACCACAACACAAATTCACCCAACAGCCAAAACGCATGCTTCTTTGATGAATTTCGAACAACTCCTTGCTCCCAGACACACAATCTATTTATCCATGAAATTATAGCTGCAAAAAGAATCCAAACATGTCCACAACAACATCCTACAAGCTCCCACACTCAAAACTCCATTGCTGGCTAGAAAAGTCCATGTAAAAATAGCTTTTTGTGCAAAAATGTGAATGTATAAATATTGGTCTCCTCACCATACAATTTTTTCTCTCTTTCTCTTTTTTTTCTTGAATTGAACTCTTCCCAAAGTTGATTGTACTTAGCCCCCATGCTCTCAATAACTATGGGAAGTGACTCTCACACCAACCCTCTTACATCAATTCAATGATTGGGATTTAGAACACTCAACAACTAATGGAACGTTCATGGCAAGGATAATTTAGAGAAAAATAGGAAATGGGTTTTGGTTTAATAGATATGGATAACTCTCCCCCTTGTACCCCTACCATCTCTTATGGATACTTATCCCCCAATCTCTGTCTATGTACTTCTATAGATGGAAATACATTTTATTCATTGTATTTCAATTTACATTGTTTACATATTGGATCTCGACCATACATCACATTTAAAATATAAATTGCTTGGCTCTCAACCACATGATATATTTAAAATACACATCACTAGTTTTTGGTTTGAAAATGGGGATGTTACATTTTCCTCCCCCCACAAACTACACTATCCTCAATGCACATAACCATATAGTTTACACATTGGCATACATAAAAAACATTACATCATTATACATGATAATTCCACAACTTAAGGACGCATGCATCAATTCCCACCATCAACTCCCTTTTCCACTCAACCCCTCATTGGATGGATAGGAATATCAGAGTTGTGGCTCCAGGAACTTCAACTGGCAAAATGGAGTCTTCATTCACTTATGTACAAATTTACATTCAATTTTCTTCAAAATTTGCAAAAAAATGAAGGTATGCTTCCCGCATGGCTTCCTCGTGCTCCCATGTAGAATTTTCAAGATCCTAATGGGTCCATTGAGCCTTTACCAAGCATGTGGATTTGTTATTGAGCACTTTGATTTTCTGGTCTAGGATGCGCACTGGTTCCACCTGCAAATCCCCTTTGTGTTCCACCTGGATCACATTCCAATCAATCATGTGATTAGGATCAGACACATAATTTTTTTAACAAAGATGCATGGAACCCATTATGAATTCTCATGGATGCAGTTAATGTTAGCATGTATGCAATTGGTCCTATCTTTTCTAAAACCACAAAAGGCCCACAATATCTCGCTGCCAACTTTGGGAAACTTCCCAATTTTAGTGAGCTTCTCTTGGCTTTAAATTTTAAAAACACATGCTCTCCCACTTTTAATTATCTATTTTTTCTCTTTCTATCAACATAGCTCTTTTGCCGATATTGTGCAACTTTTAAATTATGCCTGATTTTTACCATCCATTCTTCCATTTCCTTTAACAATTATGGCCCTATCACAACTTTGTCTATGTAATACCCTTATTTCCCCTAGTTTGTAAATATGACTATAACTGGCCAAGAGAATATGGTGGACTAAATTTGTATGAATGTTTGATTTGATGAACCCTTGTATAAAAGGGTCAATGCATGAATTTATGTTATTAATAGAATTTGAATTTGAATATGTATTGCACGACTACTAAAAGGGGGGGATTTTGTTGAGATAGACCATGGATGTTATGAGAGAGATGGTGAATGGAAACCAAGTATGGTTGAGATGACCCTCACTAGACCAATACCTATTGGGTTTAATTTCTCAACAATCCTTTGACCCATAAATGAATTACCAATCAGGCTGGTAGTTGGAAGGCCATCCTCAAGAGTTAATGAGGAGATGGGGTAGGGTACCCATCTGTAAGGCTTCCATGCCTGACCATGAATGGATATTCGGACCCACACAACCTTTCTAAGGAAGGAAAGAAAGGAGGTAATTCAGGGATAGAGAAATATCTTCGAGATAGCAGAGGAGAGAAAAACACTCTCCATAGAAGAGAAGAAAATATACTTTGATTTTGAAGTTGAAAAAGAAAAGATGAGCAATAAGCTCGATCTGGATGGAAGAAGACATGGATGAAGTTTGGCTACAAGTTGATAAATGGGTCTGATGAGTGACTGAGGAAGCACTCATGTAGACCTCCTTGCTTAGAGTGGAGGAAACTAGATACCCAGTTCATGTGGGAGAAGGAGAGTAACCTTGGGAGAATAACCCAGTTCATGTGGGCACCCCTTTCAGCAGTTGCTTCACATTTTCTAGTTTTGATAAGTATTTTCATAATCTGTGTATAATATTGAATGTGAGGATGAAATGTTTGTGCTTATGATTCAGTCTTTCAATATTTGAATAATTATTAGAAAATCTATGTGATTTATGTACACTGTTATATGGTCTTTCAATTTATCTTAGTTTTGTTTCTATATAGTTATGTAATGGGAATTCGCATGAGGGTTGGGGAAGGATCAACTGAAATGTCTAAGTCCTGCCAACCCCCTGAAGTTTACCTTAGCAGAAATGTCAAAATTCAAGATCCGATGGGAGAAGAGCCTTTTTCCTTTAGATTATTCACCCATCTGACTGAGGGCTCATGCCCATGTCCTTAAACCTTTTTGTTGCTAAGGGATTAGTTCTTATCCCTTAGAATTTTCAAAGTATTAATGTGACTAGGGCCTAGGAACCCTACACCATCCCAAAAGGAGCTATCCATTTTGGCTTCGAGACTTTGGGACTTGTGACTCCACAATCCTCAAAAGTAGTCGAAGGCCAAAGTCGTGATTCGATGAGGTTTGTCGATTTGGGGATCTAGTATGGATCACTCTCAGCCGTCGAATTTGACATAGGAAGGGAAGTGTTAAGAACTTCAGTGAAGTCTTACTTCGAGAGATTTGGAAAGGTCTAGCGTCAAAACTCCTGAACGCTGGAGTCGCAGAGTAAATCTGGACTATTGAACTGGAGGGACACGTGTCCACAGATCCACGGTTATCCGTGACTCCAGGTATTTAACGGCTCAGAAACTTGCGTGTTTTCTCTGGAGGTCGGAAAGCTGGAGTAAATCCTGGTTGTAAGTTCTAGATACGCGTGGCGACGGATCTGGTGTGGTTTGAAGGGAAATTCGGGAGACACACTCACTGAACTCCTGAATTCTAAAATATTGAAGTAATGTGGACCGTCGATCCTCAAATCCTTTGGGATTATTCTGATCTGTCGATCTAAGGGACCCACCTTTGACTACCCGACTAACTAGGAACACGTTGTGGAGCGACACGTTGCCCCTACCCATTCCCCGTCAAGTGTTGACCGTTGAACTAGGACCATTGGATGAGGGGGTACGTGGCAATTGATCCCGTAGTCTAGAGATTTTGTACTCAGGAGGAATCTGTCCAAGAGTTTACAAAGTATGAACTCCCTGAAATTGTGAGTTCCAAAGTGGATCTCGACTATTGGTCGAAAAGGACACGTGGTGCAAGATCCCGTAGTCCAAAGACTTATCTCTTCTAGGGATTTATGTCAAGAGGATTTGGCAAGTGCCAAAGCTCATAGCCACAAAGTGATGAGAACCATATATCTATGGATCTACGTGGAATATTTCAGACAGTTAGATCGAAGGACCGAGAAGTTATCATTCAATGATGACGTGGCTCACTAACATCACCCCGAGTGATGTGGACCCGCTTTACATGTGCCACGTGTCACCTAGTTTTGGAAAATTCACGTATCCATTGTCCTGTTAAGGCATGACACATGTCACCCCATATTGAGGACACATGTCACCCCTTGACCCTTGTCACGTGTCAATTTTTGGTTTGTGGTTCCCTAGCCTACATGGTTGGTGACGTGTCCAAAACTCTGAGAGTTTGGATAGCTTCAGGAGTTCAGAAGGTTAGGGGCATGGTACAATTTAGGAACGTCCAATGCAAATCTCTGAACATCGATTACTGACGGGCCAAGGCCACGTGGTGATATATCGAGAGTTCAGGAGTTTGGCATAGTGTGGTAAAAAGGAATGCTCGACGATAATCGTTGAATATCGAATGTCGAAGGGCTAGGGGCATGTGGAGAGATTACGAGACTTCGTGGATTAAGGTATAGGAATGTTCAACGCCAAAAATTGAAACTCTTTTAACCATAGATATCGACGAATGGTGTGGTCCGTTTATCCTCTCCGCCATTTAGAAATATAAGATTTAGACAACACTCTTAGGAACTCCTGAAGTCCAGGAAATTTTGAAGTGTCAAAACCTTGCTTAGGCAAGTTCTTAGCTCCTAGTTTTTTAGACTGAGGTCATGAGGAAGACCCTGCTAGCTGGATCAAGTGCACAATAGGAGATGTAAGCTTTAGGGGAGTTGATTAAGAGGGTTTTTCTTAAGCAAGGCACCGAATATGAATCAGGGAAGGAGAAAAATTGATGCCCCACCCCTATAAAGGCTATTTAGGGATTGGGTGTGTTACAAATTGGTATCAGAGCATGCAAACAACACTTGGCCTGATTGGGCTCATGCATGAGTCACATAAAAATGTTATTAGAAAACTTATGGGGTAACTCCCTACCTTACCCCTTCTATTGTGGATAAGTGTTTTATAAGTCTGCACTATCAGTTGCTAATGTTTCCAAATAAAGAACTAAATTCACCTTGCAATGATATGTGTTGTTCATGAATTGGTAGATTATTAGTAACTAACAGAAAACTTTTTATTTTCACTCAAGCAGTCAGTAAATGACATACGAACTACAACGTAAAGGATGGTGACACATCAAGAGTTGGGAGAGAGCTCCCACAATAGAGAGGAAGAATCCGATGAAAGGAGGGTGGTGGAAACCCCTCCAAATTTGGATGAAAATTTAAGAAGCCTCATGGAATAATTACAAAGATATAAGGCTAACAATGAAAGGATGATCAAGGAGCAGGAAAAGAAGACAAAAATTAATGCAGTCCTACTGCAAAGTCTATCAGATATACAAAAGCACCTGCAACATGGTCCAACTGCCAGTCATGTGAACAAGAATCATGCTAAGAAAAATCCAAGTCCACCTGAGATACAAAAGAATGGTCCTGAAAGTGGCCACACCAGGACGAGTACCTCAAAGAAGGCCCAACATGGGGGCAAGAGACATCCAATGGAATATTCTTCTAGTGAGGAAACTGACAACTCCAAGGAATATTATAGTGGTAAAACTAGTTCCCATTCTTAGACAAGAGGAAAGAAGAGGAAACATTCCAAGAGTCATGACCCTGAAAGGTTCAATAAATCCAAACCACCCATCTTCGATGGAGATATTAAGAAGGGGGGAGAATAATAAGTTTGGTTACTCAGCTTGAAGAAGTACTTCAGATTCCAAGACTACTCTGAAAACTTAAAGACTTGGGTAGCCATTTTCAACATGAATGGGAAGGATTCCATTTGGTGGGAGGACCTTAGGAATGTGAAAGAATTCCATGAGAAGGACTTTTCATGGAAAAAATCTGATAAATTATTCAATAAGATGTACCTTTCAGAAAAGTAATTTGATAGGAAGACCAAGGAGTTCTATGAACTCAAGCTGGGACAACTCACCATAGATGAGTATATCAACAAATTTATCGAGTTGATGAGGTATGTGCCCTACATAAAATATGAAAAAGTAAAGATGCAACGATTTATTAGTGGATTACCTCAGTCCTACCGGGACAAAATTGAATTTCATGACCCAAAGACCTTATAAGATATTATTCGAAAAGAAAGGTATTTCTATGAGCAATTCAATAGTAAGACAAAACCCCGTGAACACTGGAAGAAGAAAAAAAAATTAAGAATCCAAGAAGAAGGGGTTTAAGTCCTCGAAATTCAATAACCCTGGTAAGAGCTCTAGGATGAGCCTTCCTACGAGAATTGTGTATTAGAAAAAATTTCCATCCCAGAATGGAAATAAACCATTCAGAGAAGCTCCAAGTAAGACTCACAACACAAAGAGAGAAACCTTGAAATGTTGGGGTTGTGGAGAGGAACATCTACTGAGGGATTGCCTGCATAGGCAACAAAACCCTGGGAGGGTCTACAACATCCAAGAGGCTACCATAGTCAATGATGTGGCTAGGATTTTGCCACAAATTTATGCAGCCTTGGATAATAGATAAGTTGACCATAAAGCTTCAGTGGTGGAGATGGAAGGTACAATTTCCAACCATCATGTTTCTATTTTAATTTACACTGGTTCTAATTTGAGTTATGATGCCCCTCAAACTGTTGAGAAATGTAAATTGCAACAATTTAAACATGTTAAATCATGGTTGGTACAACTATCCATAAGAACTAAAAGAAAAGTAACAGAGGTCATTCCAGCATGCCAATTTATCATGAATGGGTTTCCCACCCAATAAAACCTAAACATATTACCTCTAGGATATTATGACATGTTGATTGGCATGGACTGGTTGGCTTCCCACAAAACCAAGTTGGACTATTACAGTAAAAATTTGGAGTGTGAAAATGAAGAAGGAAGGAGGATAACCCTACAAGGGATTCAAAAGCCTGTCCCAGTGAGACTAATATCATCCCTCCAAGTGAAGAAGTATTGTAGAAAGGGATGTCTCGTGTATGAAATACAAGTACTAAACTATGTTGAGAATGAAAAACCCATCCTAGAAGACCATCCCATATTAAGAGAATATAAATATGTATTCCCAGAAGAGGTGTCAGGTCTACCTCCAAGGAGGAATATTGATTTTTCAATAGAACTGGTACCAAGAGCAGTGCCAATGTCTAGAACACCCTATAGAATGAGTACACCAGAGCTAGCTGAGATCAAAATATAGCTAAAGGAGATGTGGGATAAAGGATACATTTGGCCTAGTGTGTCTCCATGGGGAGCACCATCCTTGTTTGTGAAAAGGAAGGATGGCACACTCAGACTGTGCATAGACTATAGACAACTCAATAAGATGACCATCAAGAATAAGTATCCCTTTCCAAGGATCGATAACTTGTTTGAACAATTAAGGGGTGCTACCATCTTTTCCAATATTGACTTGAGGTCTGGATACCATCAATTCCAAATTAAATATGAAGATATCCACAAGACAACCTTTAGGAAAAGATATGGTCACTATGAATTTGTGGTGGTGCTAGTTTGGCTTACCAATGCACCAACCACCTTTATGTGCTTAATGGATAACATATTCAGAAATTTTTTGGATAGGTTTGTATTGGTTTTCATTGATGATATACTAATCTATTCCAAGAATATATAAGAGCATGAATAACATCTCAAGCTATTACTTCAGGTACTAAGAGAACATAAACTCTATGTCAAGCTCATTAATTGTGACATTTTCCAGAAACAAGTCCACTACCTAGGCCATGTTATTTCTGAGGAGGGAGTGGCAATTGACCCTGACAAGATTAAATCCATCATGGATTGGCCTATCCCAAAGGATGTATCTAATATCAGATCCTTTATGGTCATAGCAAGATACTATAGGAGATTCATAAAAGGATTCTCCAAGATTGGTTTCCCAATCACCTCCCTTCAGAAAAAGGGGGTTAAATTCATTTGGACCTCAGAATGTGAAGAAATATTTCAAGAAATTAAATACCTTATAACCAATGAGCCTGTACTGAAGATTGCATATCCAAACAAATATTTCCTTGTGTGTACAGATGTCTGTAAGGAAGGGATTAGAGGAGTCCTTATGCAAGAAGGACATGTGATTTTCTACGAGTCTAGAAATTTGAAAGAGAATGAAGTCAATTATGTGACCCATGATATGGAATTGGCTTCCATAGTGCATTCTTTAAAGATGTGGATGCATTACCTCCTATATGGTAGGAGATTTGTACTTATGAAAGACCAGAGTGGATTGAGGTATTTGTTTGACCAACCAAAACTCAATGTAAGACAAGCTAGGCGGATGGCTCTCCTTAGAGAGTTTGATTTTGAAATCAAACATATAAAAGGAAAGGAGAATAGGGTGGTTGATTCCCTTAGTAGAATTATGAAAGTAGTTCACTTGGAAACTATAAGCACTAATGAATCAGACATCAAAGAGAGGGTCAAAACTACACAAGAGACAGATGCATTTTTCAAGACTGTGACATCATACCTAAATCAAGAGCCCAAAGGGTTGGAATATGAAGGTTATCAGATGATTAAAGATGACTTGCTGACTTACAAAGGAATATTATACATTCCAAATTATGACGACTTGAAGAGGTTCATAATGGATGAACTAAACAAAAGACCATATATTGGTCTTCTTGGTTATCATAAAATGATCATGGCCACTAGGAAATTATTCTATTGTCCTGGAATGAAAAATGACATGGATGGTTATTTAGCTAATTGTCTAGAATGTCAGCAAGTCAAGGTAGAGCACCGACACCCAGTAGGGATGCTACAACCCCTACCAATTCTCGAATGGAAATGGGAAACCATCTTCATGGATTTCATCATAGGATTACCAAGATCAACCAAACAGAACGCTGCCATCATGGTAGTTGTGGACAAACTGAGCAAAGATACTCACTTCATACTTTTCAAGTCAACTTGAAAGGAAATAGATATTTCCAACATCTTCATGAAAGAGATATTTAGACTACATGGCATGCCTAAAGAGATTATATCCGACAGAGATACAAAGTTTACTTCAAACTTTTGGAAATCTATGTTTGATGGTTTTGAAACAAAATTACTCTTTAGTACAGGCTCACCCCCAAACTGATGAGAAGATAGAGAGGGTAAGCCAAGTATTAGAAGACATGTTGAGGATGCATGTAATGCATCAACCCAAGAAATGGGAGGACTACCTGCCACTGGTAGAATTTGCTTACAACAATGGCTATCAAGAGTCATTAAAACTGAGTCCTTTTGAAGCCCTCTATGGAAGGAAATTGAACATTCCAGCCAGCTGGAACAACCCAGTAGACAAAGTTACAGTCAAGCCAGATATGCTAAAGTAAATATAATAACAAGTGATTCAGATCATGCAAAATCTGAAGATAGCCTAGGATAGACAAAAGATCTATGCAGACCTAAAAAGGTCTCCTAGAGAGTTCAAATCATGAGACCATATATATCTCTGAGTTAGACCCGGGAGAAGCTCCTTGAGGGTGGGAGCTAGTGCCAAGATGACACCTCGTTATTATGGACCCTTTGAAGTTTTGGATAGAGTGGGAACAGTAGCCTATCGGCTAACACTTCCTCCCATAGTGAAGGCACATAATGTTTTCCATGTTTCTTTATTAAAGAAGTATGAACATGATTATAATCATATTATTGACTGTTATGTGATTCAGGTGGAACACGAGGGAGATTTCCTACCAGAACATCAATGCATAATAGATAAGAAGGAAACCCCACTCAGGAACAAAACCATTGCGCAGGTCAAGGTGCAATGGAAACACTTTGGCCCAGATGAGGCTACGTGGGAATTGGAGCATTCCATGAGACATGCATATCCATTTTTGTTCACTTATGTATATACAAATCACATCGACAGATAGAGAATTGAGGATTATCTTCTTTTAAGGGGGAGGGGATTTTAATAACCTTGTTTCCCTTAGTTTGTAAATATGACTATAACTAGACAAGAGACTATGGTGGACTAAATATGTATGAATGATTGATTTGATGAGCCCTTGTATACAAGGGTCAATGCATGATTTTTTGTTATTAATAGAATTTGAATTTGAATATGTGTTGCAATACTGCTAAAAGGGGGGGTGTTTCCTAAGATAGACCATGGATTTTATGAGAGAGATGGTGAAGGGAAACCATGTATGGTTGAGATGACCCTCACCAAACTAGTACCTGCTGGTTTTAATTGCTCAACAGTCCTCTGACCCGGAAATGAATTACCAATACGGATGGTAGTTGGAAGGCCATCCTCAAGAGTTAATGAGGAGATGGGGTCGGGTACCCATTTGTAAGGCTTCCATGCCTGACCACGAATGGGGATTCTGACCCATGCAACCTTGTTGAGGAATTCAATAAAGGAGGTAATTTGGGGGCAGAGATAGATCTGCGAGATAAAAGAGGAGAGAAAAACACTCTCCAAAGAAGAGAAGAAAAAATACTTTGATTCTGAAGTTCAAAAATAAAATTTGAGCAACAAGATCGATCTGGCTGGAAGAAACCATGGACGGGGTTTGGATACAAGCTAATAAACAGGGATGATGAGTGACTGAGGAAGTACTCTTGCATACCTCCTTGCTTGGAGTGGAGAAAACCAGATACCCATTTCCTATGGGAGAAGGAGAGTAACCTTCGTCCCTGAATATTGCGTAGCAAAGAGAAATAATCTCCCTCATAGCATCATGGTCTAGTTTGGGGGTGGCCAGTGGTAAATCCGTTAGGATTGATTGTGCCTATGGTTGGGAGGAAAAATGTAACCCTTTCAACAGTTGCTTCACATTTTCCATTTCTGATAAGTATTTTCATACTATGTGTATTATATTGAATGTGAGGATGAAATGTTTGTGTTTATGATTCAGTATTTGAAAATTTATTAGAAAATCTATGTGACTTATGTACAATGTTATATGGTCTTTTAATTTATCTCATTTTTGTTGCTAGATAGTTATGGAATGGGAATCCGTAGGAAGGTTGGGGTAGGGTCGACTTAAATGTCTAAGTCCTTCCAACCCCCTAAAGTTTACTTTAGCGGGAATGTCAAAGTTCAAGATCCAGTGGGAGAAGGGTGTTTTTCCTTTAGATTATTCACCCATCTAACCGAGGGCTCGTGCCCATGTCCTTAAACCCTTTTTATGCTAAAGTATTAGTGCTTATCCCTTATAATTTCCAAAGTATCCATGTGACTAGGGCCTAGGAACCCTGGGACAACTCAAAACGAGCTACCCATTTCAGCTTCGGGACTTCGAGTCTTGTGACTCCACAATCCTCAAAAGTAGTCGAAGGCTGCAGTCGCGAATCGACGAGGGTCGTCGATATGAGGATCCAGTATGGATCACTCTCATCCGTCGAATTTGACATAGGAAGGGAAGTGTTAAGCACTTCGGTGAATTCTTACTTCGGGAATTTGGAAAGGTCTAGCGTTGAAACTCTCGAACACTCGAGTTGTAGAGTAAATCTAGACCGTTGAACTTGAGGGACACATGTCCAAATATTCACGATTATCTGGGACTTCAGGTATTTTGTGAATGAGAAATGCGTGATTTTTCCCTGGAGTTTGGAAAGACAAAGTAAATCCTGGGTGTAGGCGCTAGGTACACGTGGTGACATATCTGACGTCGTCTAGAGGGAAAACCAGGAGACACACTCATTGAAGTCATGAATGTCAAACTGTCAAAGTAACGTGGACGATCGATCCTCGGATCCTTCAGGATCCTTCTGAGCCATCTATATAAGGGACTGACCTTTGACTACCCGACTAACTAGGAACACGTCATGGAGCAACATGTGGCTCCTACATGTTCCCCGTCAAGTGTTGACCATTGAACTAGGACCCTTGGATGAGGGATTATGTGGCAAGCGATCTTGTAGTCTAGAGATTTTGTACTCCGGAGGAAACTGGCCAAGAGTTTACGAAGTATGAACCCACCAAAGTTGCGAGTGTCGAAGTGGATCTCGACCGTTGGTCGAAAAGGACATGTGGCATAAGATCCTGTAGTCCAGAGACTCAACTCTTCATGGGTTTTACGTCAAGAGGATTCGACAATCACCAAACGCTGAAGTCGTGAAGTGATGAGAACAGTAGATCTATGGCTCTATGTGGAATATTGTGGACCGTTAGATCGAAGGACCGAGCAATTATTAGTCTACGATGATGTGGCTTGCTGACGTCACCTCGGGTGATGTGGACCTTCTTTACGCGTGCCACATGTCACCCATTTTTGGACGATTCATGTACCCATTGAGCCTATTAGGGCATGGCACATGTCACCCCCTATAGAGGACATGTGTCACCCCTTAACCCTCGCCATGTGTCAATTTGTAGTTCGTGGCTGCCTAGCCTACATGGTTGGTGATGTGTCCACAACTCCAGGAGTTTGGATAGCTTTGGGAGTTCGGGAGGTGATGGGTATGGTACAATTTAGGAACTTCCAACGCAAATCGTCGAATGTCGATCATCGATGGTACAAGGCCACATGGTGAGATATTGGGAGTTCGGGAGTTTTTCATAGTGTGAAAAAAAGGAATGCTCGATGAGAATAACCGAACACTGAACGTTGACCGCCAAAGAGCTACGGGCACATGGTGAGATTATGAGACTTTAGGGATTAGGGTATAGGAATTTTCAACGCCGAACGTCAAAACTCTTTTAGCCGTAGATATCGGTGGAGGGTGTGGACTGTTGATCCCCTCCATTGTTCAACATTCTGATATTTAGACAACACTCTTGGGAAATTCCAAAGTCTAGGAACTTCCGAAGTGCTAGAACCTTGCTAATGTAGGTTCTTAGCTCCTGGTTTTCAACCTGAGGTCACAAGGAAGACCTCGCTAGTTGGCTCAAGTGCATAATAGGAGATGTAAGCTTTAGGGGAGATGATTAAGAGGGTTTTTCTTAAGAAAGAGACCAAATATGAACCAGGGAAAGTGAAAAATTGATGCCCCACCCCTAGAAAGGTTATTTAGTGGTTGGGTGTGTTACAGTCTATTGGGTTATCCCAACTTACTCGTGTGTTTCATTTTCTGCCATACAATTCTAAAAATGAGATCATATTCAATGATTCTTGATACCCATTATTGTGTGCAAACTCAACTAAATGGATATAGTCCTGCCACTTAGAAGGATTGTCCATTACATATATTCTCAACATATCTTCAATTATTCGATTAATTATTTCTTCCTTCCCATCTAAATATGGGTGATATGCTATACTACAATTTAAATTTGTCCCAAATCCCTTAAACAAGCCCATCCAAAAATTTGAAGTGAACTTCGGCTCTTGATCCGACACTATTTCCTTAGGCACACCATGTAGCCTAGCAATTTATTTCATATAAATTTCTGCAATATTGGTTTCTTTCTTAGTTACTTTTATCGGAATGAAATGTGCAACCTTTGTGAGTTTTTCCACCACTACCATGATGGAATTATGTTTCCTTGTTTTCCTATGCAATTTGGTAATAAAATATATAGTAATAACTTCCCATTTCCTTTCAGGAATGGGAAATGGTTGTAGTAATCCTACTATATGTCTATGCTCATCCTTTACCTTCTGACATTCCATGCATTTGGCCAAATAATTAGTGGCATCTTTCTTCATGCCAGGCCAAAAGTATTGGCCTCTTACCACTGTAATAGTTTTTTGATATCCTGGATGTCCTGGATATGTCACATTATGCATCTCCCTTAGAACCAAATGTCTCAATTCCTAAGAATTGGGAACATAAATTCTATTCTAAAATAAGAGGATTCCATCCTATTCTATCTTGTAATCCTTATATTTATGTTGGATATAATTTTGTTCTAAGCTTTCTTTAACTTGCACATAATGTTGATCTGCAGTTACAACCTCTAAAATTCTATCTTTTAAATCTGTCATGTACATACTAATGGTTGTAGCATGCATTTTATGCACCCTTCTACTGAGTGCATCAACCCCCTTGTTATTTTTTTCCTTTATGTGCTTGATATCAAATTTATGTTCACTAAGAAATTCCAGCCATCTAGTTTTTCTAGCATTTATTGTTGGTTGTTCAAACATATATTTCATACCACTATGGTCTGTCCTTAATTCAAATTTTATTCCCATGAGGTAATGCTTCCACATTCTTAAGGCATGTACTATGGTTTCTATATCTAAGTCATGTGTGGCATAATTTGTTTCATGTTCCTTCAATTTTCTGGACTCATAATAAATTACATGTCCATTTTCCATAAGGAATCCATCGA
The DNA here is from genome assembly GCA_009831015.1 of Picea engelmannii. Taxonomy (NCBI): domain Eukaryota; kingdom Viridiplantae; phylum Streptophyta; class Pinopsida; order Pinales; family Pinaceae; genus Picea; species Picea engelmannii. Next base: position 232,264 of record ML778650.1, on the reverse strand, counting down.
GCCCTTCCTTGCATGCATTTGTCCACACAACAAAATCCTTGTCCGGATGTGCAAATTTTAAAATAGGTGCATTGGTTAACAAATCCTTTAAGCACTGAAAATTTTCTTCACACTTGGTGCTCGACTCAAACTTTAATCCTTTATTTTGCAAAGATGTTATTGGGTGTGCAATTTTGGAGAATCCCATAATGAATCTCCTATAATAACCAGGTATACCCATAAATGACCTAACCTCTGAAATATTCGTGGGAGCTGGCCAAATATTGATTGCTCCAATATTTTATGGATCCACTTGTATGTCGTTTTCTCAAACAATGTGACCCAAATAATGGATCTGTTTTTGATAAAAAGTGCACTTACTCAATTTGGCATACAATTGGGGCTCTCTCAATACTTGTAGCACCATCCTCAAATTTCTCTCATGCTCTTGTTCTGTCTTGGAATAGATAATAATATCATCCAAGAACATGACTACAAATTTATCCAGGAAATATTTAAACACCCCATTCATCGTACACATAAATGTAGACGATGCATTTTCCAAACCAAAAGGAACCACCACAAATTCATAGTGTCCATACCTTGTCCTAAAGGTTATATTTCTAGTGTCTTATTCTTTGATTCTGACTTGATGATAGCCTAACCTCAAGTCAATCTTGGAGAATATCTTTGCTCCTTTCAGCTGATCAAAAATATCATCAACCCTTGGCAAAGGGTATTTATTCTTTGATATAAGTTTTTTCAACTATTTGAAGTCAATACATAACTTCAACATTCCATCTTTCTTATTGACAAAAAGAATTGGGGCACCCCAAGGAGATACACTTGGGCGTATGTACCATTTCTTTAAAAACTCTTCTAGTTGCATTTGCAACTCTTTTAGCTATGGTGTGCTCATTCTGTAGGGAGTCTTAGATACTGGGGAAACTCCAAGAATTAAGTCAATTGAGAAATATATTTCCCTCTTTGGTGGAAATCATGGTAACTCCTCAAACACATATTTATACTCTTTCAATACTAGATAATCTTTGAGACTTGGCTCCTTATCCTTCATTGGCTCTTCCATATGGGATGCATATATCTGGCACCATTTTCTAAAACTTATTTTCAACTACAATGCCAAAATCTCTTAGATAGATATAGACCTTGGAATACCTTGCATTTTCCTTAAATTCCCTTCTTCATCCAAACATGTGAAAACCTTGTTATAAAAATGTTGGACAGGCAGTTTTTGGATACAATTTCGATAAAAATCCTAAGTATAGAAGATGTGCGCAAAAGAAGAAGGATGACTAGGGAATGTGTAGTTGAGGCGCATCTAGGAGTACAATGTGATGTAAGAGAAATAAAGAAGGGAAATAAAGCAGAGGAATAAAGCATGGAATAAAGAAAGAGAAGAAAGTGGGATAAAAGGAAGGATGACAACCCAACGTGCTAAAGATAGAAGGAAGCGGAAAAGTAGGAAGAACAATAGTCAGAGTACAAAAACAACATGTAGATGGAAAAGTAGGTGAAAGAAGCCCGAAAAACAAGTTAACTTGAGTTATCATGTATTGTAATAGGGTTTGAGATGAACAAAGTAGGGTTTTAATCCCTAGAATGTATGTATAAATATGTAATGGGTTGGGAGAATAGGGATTATGTTGGTTATTGTTGTTCTCCCTCGCGAATAAGATGAGAGATAACCATTGATTCTATGTCTGGGTGTTGAGGAGATGATGCAGAGAGAGAGAGAGGCTTGCACTGCAGAGTGGCTAGGCTAGGTAAAGGGAAATATAACCATGATATATCTTTGCAAGTGCAGTGTGCAAGCCTGAAGCAATTACCAAACTCATAATAAAGAAGTCAGTTGTTGTGGAATAACCCAGAGTTGGGTGAACCATGTGAACTCCTGTTTTGAAGGAATTTTGTGTGATTGTTCATCTATTCTGTCTGGATGCATATTAGATTAGATTTTTCTTATGTATAATCATTGTGCAATAGTTACGACCTTTACAGTAATGGGTTATGTGGTAATCTATAATATAATGATAATATGAATCTGAATTCATTAAGTAGCTCATAAAGAATAGAAACTGAATTATGTGCACAGAATCAATAAGAAAGAATGAATATAATGCTCACCTCCAATTCCCTCACTACTGCAAAAACCTGGTTCTTGCAGTCCCAATAGATACCTTGGGTGAGACTTTTTCTATACATATAGGTGATGCCGAAATGTCTAGTGTCTAGAGGGTTGTGTTGGTCAAATTAAACTCAAACCTAGGGTCTTAAGACCATGCATAGCGCCAACAAATGGTTTTGTTGTCAGGCATATGAAAAACAAAAGGAGGAAACATGAAACTAATTTTACATTTTTTGTATACTTTAAGAATATCACGTATCTAATTGAACATACACCGCACATCTCAATTGAGATAGTAGACACCTACAAGGATATTGTGCAATTCAAATTAGACATGCACCACACGTATGTGAAATAAAATAAGGAACCTACATGTCAGTGGCTTCCAACCAACTGTAGGTTGACAACAGAGGATGTATGCATGATCGTGAATGATTTGGAAGATGGGTGGAAAACCCTAGCAGAAAAAATAGGGCACCCAGAAGATGAAGAAGAACATGATAAGAGTGATGAAGAACTAGATGAGGGGAAGGGGAATGATCAAAACAATGGTGCACGAGATACACCTAGGCCATCAACAACAGAGACATATCATACATTCCCCATAGTAGGATTGAAACACAAATATAAGGGGAAGGAGCCAGTAGGAGGTGCGTGTAAGAAGGCTAAAGCACAAAAGGTACCCCCAGTCTACAATTTGACCAATGATGACATGGAATGAATTGGATACCAAGTACAATACAATGCAAAGGAAGTCATTGAGGAAGTGATGAGGAAATAGGCAGAGAAAAACTAGAAAGTGCAGGAGAAGTTGGTAACACTGCAACATATCTTGGAAGCATCCAACATAACAAAAGAGTGCAGTTCAGAGGGAGGAACGTCCAAAATTATGGTGAAGGAAATAGAGACTACTCATCCATCCTTAACCAAGCTATAAACTGTGCATAAAATACTACAAATTGAGATAGACACAATTGAGTTCCCAATGGAATAATTACAAGAACAGGTGAAGGAAATAAGTCATCTGCACATAATTGTTTTTTGAACGTCGATACACATTTTACAAAGCTTGCATACAGGCATGCTGCATGAGATTAGGATCTGAGGAGATGAAGCACTCTAGGAACTTATCAAAGTACATGAAGAAAGGGCTCAATTGCAGCAATAGTATGAAATTGTTCTACAACAAAAGATCACAATGCAAGAGAAAGTGGAAGAAGTAAGGAAGGAAAAGAATGAGGCCAAGGAAAGGGACAGGAAATCCCAAAAGGAAAAGGATGAAGCCGAGAGTATGGCGTAGAAGACACAAGCAGTCATCCAAAATTTATACAAGGAAATTCCAGAGGTCCTTATAGTAGTATAATATACTATGGAAGAGAAGGTATTGAAGATTGGAGAAGTCATAAAAGGATTTTGATCAAATATTGAGGACCTACAGTTGTAAAGTACACCAACCACACTGTGAAAAGTCAAATCAGGAAGAGAAAGGACGACGATGACAACAGTCGCCAACATTAAGAAGATAGAAGAAGAGTTCATAAAAATCGGTGAGGAGAATGAATAAATCTAGATAGACTTGGTGGAAGATCCATAGATGAAGGTCGTGGAGTCCAAATTAAGAGAAGCATACAAAAAGGCACAACAATATTCAGAGAGAATAAACACATTTCCATCAATTGAACATATCAAAACCATTTTGGCATAGAGGTAGTCATATATGGAAGTGGAACAGATGAGGGATCAACAAAATATCCTTTAGCAGTTCTTAGTACCACTACAGAAAGAAGAATTGAGGGTGATTGGTGAACTGGACACTGCACAGGGCAAGGTGAAGCAAGCAACCCATGAAGTAGAAGAAAAACTTACAGCCTTGACTACTTAGGGGGTCGAAGAGATTGTGGAAACAAAGAAAACAATAATAAAGGAAGTTGTGGCAGCTAAGGAAGCCTCCCATAAGTTCATCCAAGAGAGGAGTGTGAAACAATACTAAGTGGCTTGGGACGAGCTACAGGTGATTGTTCGGGACCTATTGGACATGCAATTTTTGGATATAATTTTGATAAAAATCATAAGTATAGAATATGTTCACATAAGAAGAAGGAATACTACTGAGTGTGTCATTGAGGCGCATCCAGGAGTATAGCATGTAGTAAGAGAAATAAAGCATGGAAATAAATCATGGGAATAAAGAAAGAGAAGAAAGCGGGCGAAAAGGAAGGATGACAACCCAACGTGCTAAAGATAGAAGAACATAGAAAAGTAGGAAGAACAACATTCAAAGTGAAAAAGTAGCATGCAGATGGAAAAGCGGGTGAAAGAAGCCCAAACAACAAGTTAAATTGAGTTATCATGTATTGTAATAGGGTTTGGGATGAACAAAGTAGGGTTTTAATCCCTAGGATGTATGTATAAATATGTAATGGGTTGGGAGAGTATGGGTTCTATTGGTTTTTGTTGTTCTCCCTCCCGAATAAGCTGAGAGGTAACCATTGAGTCTATGTCTGGGTGTTGAGGAGATGATGCAGAGAGAGAGAGAGAGAGAGGCTTTCACTATAGAGCGACTAGGATAGGTAAAGGGAAAGATAACCATAATATATCTTTGTAAGTGTAGTGTCAAAGACTGAAGCAATTACCAAACGAATAATAAATAAGCTAGTCGTTTTGGACGTAGCCCAAAGTTGGGTGAACCACGTTAACTCCCGTGTTAAATGTATTTTGTGTGATTTTTCATGGATTCTGTCTGGATGCATATTAGATTAGATTTTTCTTATGTATAATCATTTATAAATACACTAATTCAAGGTGCGCTAAAATCCAACAGGATTTCGTCAATTTTTAGACTCCACATCATCGATAATCCGATAAGTTATTAGGCCCAAGTGTCGTCACTAGAACTGTGGTGGTTATCCGATGTTTAAAATGTCATCGGATATTCGAAGACATCATCTTAGTTCTAATGAGCACCATGGATGCCATAAAATGGCATAAAATAGGATCCATTTCTGATGATACGACATCATCTTTCTGACATTCTCATCGTTGGATAGCTGACTACAGATCCGACACCCAATCCAATGGCAGGCGCCCATCGAAGGTGTAGTGACTCAGTCAGACACATTGTATCATTGACAGGGAACTGAAGACTATATTCACGACAGAGATCCGATGAGACTATAGTGCATCCAACAGAGGTGCTACACCTCTAAGGGGCATCCGTCGTCGGTTTGGTCGTTGGAGATCCGACGATGTGCAAAAATTTAAAAAAAAAAAAAAAAAANTATATATATATATATATATATATATATATATATATATTATAAATAATATATATATATATATTATATTATATATACATATAATCCAATATTGATTCATGGAGTGAATACACATTTGTCGTCAATCTAAGGAGGGTTAATTTATAGGTCGTTATATCATGGGAAGACCATAAGTCATGATTGTGAAGTAAAGAACAACCTTATTTGTCCATCTCAACTAATGATTAAGTCAGAGTCATTGATCATGAAGGCTTGGAGGTGATCAGGATTCACCGAAGTTGTGGGAATTAGAGATCAAACTGTCCATCGAGGACATAGATCAACAAAGGAGCACGAAAGCTCAAATTGAAGTTTCAAGGGATTTATTTATCAGGAGGCAGTGCACTTTGATTAGGACCGTTGGATAACTCAGCTACATGTCGGCATAGGATCTACGCACACAATGGAAACAGATTTAACGAATTGTCATGTTGAAATACACAAGTTGTATATCTCACAAAGAGATTAAATTGTGACCGTTGATATGGGCCAGTGTTGAAGTTATAGTTTAAGCACTCATTTGTGTAGCACTTGGTCACAAAATTTGTTCATATGGAGGATAGATCCGAAGAGTAAGGTCTCATTCATATTGGTTTCAAGGTAAGCACCTTTTATTTTTCTATCGTTTTGAGCTCTTAATCATATGAGAATGGGAGTGCATAAGTAAGAAGACACAAACAACATGTGGAACCTTGTTCATTAGATAGGCAAATATGGAGGACATAAACAGTACCTTTGAAGACTCCCATGGAAAAAACGAACTTTGATTTTATAATATGTAGGCCCTGGTGGGTGTTGGCCCTTGACCAGGTTTTGTGGAAACATTGGTCATGTTTGACCAATTTTGGAACTTTGATAGGTTGGTCGAAGACGAAATGCCAAGCGAAGCGAAGATCGCGGGATCTCGCCACCTTTTGTGAACTTTTTTGGTTTAAGGTTTATGTAATGGGTATGGGATGTCGGCCCATGGGTTTACCCATGTTTAGGCCCATTTTTGTAATGTATAAATAGAAATCTAGGCGATGTAAGAAGAGGGAAGTGACTAGTTTGTTGTAAGCTAGTGTACTAAGTGTGGATAGTTGTGAATGCTTTGTGCATACTATGTCTTGAGAACTTCCAAAGATAAGTGAAAGTGATTGTAAGAAAGGCTCTGTGTTATACCAAGCTCGGGGAAGGAGGATATGGTGAGGTGCACGCAGATCTCATGTCCTATGTGGATTTGGTTTTGAGGCTCTGTGCATATAAGGAGATTGAAAAAAGATAATAAATAAGAAGAAGAGTTGGTGGATGTAGCCCCACGCTGGGGGTGAACCACGTATATCCTGTGTTATGTTTTCTTTGCATGATTGATGTGATTTATTCTTAGTGTTGTTATCTTTATGTATGTTAGATTTAGTTGTTATAGTAGCGTAGTGCTTAGTGATGTGAATGAATGTTAGATCTGATCTATTTGTATGTGCCAAGTGCTTGAATATGTTAGATATTGTTGAATACTACATTGATCTGTAATTAGGGTTTTACCTGTGCTGTGAGTAAGGGTTAAATACTAATGAAGGTTAACTACTAAGTGATATGTTAAGTACTGTGATCATAGATCTGTGTCCCAGCTAGGTTGTAGACACTTGAGTCCTAAAACCCCCCCTACATCTACCTCGGGTGAGACTTCATCTTCGTCGCAGGTGTTTCCGAAAGGGTCGGTAGTTATGGTTTTTTTGGTGCGTTGTTGAAGCATTGAACCCTGGGTCTTCCCCTGTGCCAACAAATGGTTTCGTTGTTGAGACCTAAAACTATGGTTGTTGGGAACTAAAGAAAAGAGAAAGATCTGTGCTTAGATCTGTTTCCCTAGTGCGCATTATTCTACTTGACTTGTGAAGCTCTGTGCTAAGAAGCGAAGTCTGATCTGAAGAAAAGAGGTAAGATATTAAAGCTTTGCACTCTAATAAGAGGTAAGATAAGTGGAAATTTTTGTTTCAAAAGAATGGATCTAGGTATGTTTGATAGATTTTGTCCTAGTCTGAAAACTAGGGCACAACTAGAAGAAAGAAGATATGATATGATTAGATCTAATAGAAATAGTTAAAAATATGTTATTCCTATGCATAGACAGAATTGTTGGACTAAAAAGTGGATGAAGGATCCTAGAAAGAATTTTTTGCAGGTCCATCAATACGATCCCAGTGCGCAGTATAGGAAAGGTTGGGGATCATTCAAGAGAAAGAGAGGGTTGACTCTTTGTTATAGTTCCAGAAGACCGAGACATCTTGCTAAGGAATGCCCTGGTAGAAACCATGTTTGTCTTTGTTGTAAATTTGTGGATCATGAAGTTTTGGATTTTCCTAGAATGATTGATAAAGTTGAAAAGATGAATATGAGACAAGAAAACCCGAAGGAAGGCCAAGAGACTAAGAATATGATAAAAAACCAGAAATAATCAGAGGCTATATTATTACAGATGAAAGAAACTCTGAATGATCACATAGATACCCATTTATCAGAGATCTTAAAAGAGAAAGAGTACATAGAAACAAGAATAGGAGACTTCGACATAGACTGTGTATTGGATGCAGAAACACAGGTGAATATCATGATAGAAAGTACTTGGGAAATTTTAGGAAAACCTACTATGGTTCCTTCATTGGGAGGAATAGGATTGTTTAAAGGAAATTTGATAACCCTATGTGGAAGACTTGCCCATATACCTATGGTTTCCCATGGAACATCAACAAAAGAAGAATTCAAGGTCATTAATTTTATTGAAAACAACGACCCATTTGCTATTTTTCTAGGAAAGACCTGGGTTGAGAAAGATCAGATCCAAAGGAAAGAAGAAGAGGAAGCTATAGAATAGAAAAAGAGAGAATTAAAGGATTTCATGGCTAGGAGAATATCATGCTTAATATAAGAACAGGAGGACAAGTCGAAGCAACTAAGGGCCAGAGACATAGTTGTCGAAGTTGAAAGAACACTGACAGACTTTAAGAACCTATCCACACAAGAAAGTAGAACACCTACTACAGAACGAGAAGAAGTATTACCCTCAAACCCAATGGAAGACCATCAACAGTGAAATGTTACTATGTTAAGTACAGATAAGAACAAGAATGGAAAGAGGAACCCAATAACTCAGATCACAGGGAAGAAGGATAGAAATCTCAGTAAGAAGAAAGCTAAGTTAGAAAAATTGCAGGAGTTCCCACAAAGGACTTCACGGAAGGGATATTTATAGAACTTGAACTTCATCAGAATATCAAAATAGTGCAGGTTGGCACTTCGACACGATGGATAAATATGACCGTTGGAGGCCTCTCGGCCATTAGACCGATGCTCCAGAACGTATAGAAACACAACTATTGACAGAACTTTCACCATTGGAACATTGGGACTGCGTCGTAACAGATGGAACTGCATTGATTGAAATGTTCCTACCTGTTGGAGGGATCTATTATGATGTTATATATTTAACCTGTCATATGTCTCACCGAGAACACTTTTTCCAATCATGATTATCCGAGCCCACAGATAACTAGTTGCTTTCGCGCAATGCTTATTGAGAGCTCCCCACCCACTCTGTTACATTGAGTGTTTGATCACTGACCTGAGATATCAGATCTTGAGCGTGTATGTCATCTGACTTGAGCACAGCAGAGAAATATGTCAAAGAAATTCTCATAGACCTCATGGCCGAAAAGGTGATGTCCATAGGAGTTCAAGCTTCATCGACGCAAGGATTGGAAGCATCCCCATCGACTGCACTGCATCAGTCTAGCCGACCCACTGCTGAGAAACGTAGAAAGAATCGTGATGACTTGGAAAATACGAAGCTCATCCCATCAATCCTACCCAACTACATCTCGCCTCTAGCTAGCGCAGTGAGTCGTGACAACGTCCCGAGGGACTTCCGCTACACATTGATTACTGCGTACCTCCCAAAGGGGACATGTGCATTCAAACCGCAGTTGGATAAGATTATGGCGTTTAAGATCAGAGACTATAACCTAAGATATCGCAAAAACTATGGAATGCTCACACCACACAAGTATTTGACCAAGATGGTGGGGAAGAAGTTGAAGATAATCCCCCAGCCATGGACCATGGACATCCCGAGGTCCACAATCCTCAATGTGATAAATCTACCACACTTCAGAAGACATCAAGAGGTTAACGCATGCGTTAAGATCTTGGTTTTGTGCTTCCATGGTGGTTACTTATGGTTGGACATGCGCATCACTATCGATCCGATGTTGATCCACCGAATCATCGAACTAAGCATGCAAGGACTAGACCCACATGACTTTTACCCAGGGTAGATTGCAGATCGTGCCCTGGCACAAATGATCAAAGACACCTATGGCGATGTGGAGAAAGGGAAGTGGCGATACAAGGTAGAATCCATCCATAATGGCATAGTGTGCCTAGATTTCCAGTTGATCGTTGGTAATCTTTTCAGAAATAATAAGCAAATGCAGGTCACGGGGTTCGTCGTCGACCTCGCAAGTAAATGCATTGAAGGACTGCAAATGAACTGGGTGAGCTACCTCGTCAACCAGTTAGAGAAATATTTTCATGAAGCTCAGGATCAGAGCTATGAGTTTCATTTATGTTGGTTGTTGATTCTCATCACCTTCATCGCTTGGGAGATGCTGGAAGGAGCGAACTTCCCTGAAATTGAGCCGTCTTAACCACTAGCTGTGAAGTTCACTACTCTCTGGTACTTGAGTGAAATAGAAAAGAAATGCAAGTCAAACGCGGTGTTCTACACCTATTATATGCAGCTGAAGAGGGATATTAAATCCTTCCTTTGCATGACACCGAACAAACTGCATCAGTTCAATCCATTCACGAAGTTCCATGCAGATAGGCATTTTATATATATCACTATGCATAGAGATGAGCTTAAGGAGGAGTTGTAGAATTATTTCAAGCTCACTGAGGAGGACATGGAGGAAATCACTAAGGAGTGGCCTGAGGAATTCTTGGTACCAGTCAAACATACATAACTGTCTGACCCCGACCTCATCGGAAGTCCTGTAGTCACATGGGAAGAATATGATGCACCCAGCAACATCAAGAAGAAAAAGAAAGAAGAGGTGCAAGAAATACACAGCGCATTAGAAGAGACTGCATCAGATTCACCTGAAGGGGGAGGAGGTGAATAATTATACAAAGAAGAGGAAGAATGGGAAGAAGACAAGCGGGAGCAAGGTGAAGTAACACCACCTAAATATCCCCTCGATGAGGCAGAGACATCCAAGAAAAGAAAGGTTTCCCCAACAAAACCTACATCATGGAAGAAGTTAAAATCCAATAAACCACCATTTCAAATTGTGCTAACGGTGGATGACATTGACCTTATCATTGTCGTTGTGATAGAAAACTCGTAGGATATCTTACAGAAAAGATAATCCAAACAAGAGACAATGTTTGATAGGATCGAAGCAGAGCTTAAAGGAGTACAACATTCTCTCTATTCAAACCACGTAGTGTCTATTGTGCCACCACCATTAGAAGGAGCATAGTTGCAAGATGAGCCTACCAATCTATGCACATTAGCAGACTCAATAGAAGCTCACCTTCATCGTGTCTAGGAAGAAAAAGAACAGGCCACAGAAGCCCTGAAGCAAGCAAAAGAGGAATCCATAGAGCAACGTTGGGTTGCAAAACAAGAAAAATATGACCTCCAGGCGAAGTTTGCAGAGAATAGAGTGCAGATCCAGAAGGAGAAAGAATGGTTTCTCGCAGAATAGATGGAATTTAAAGAAGCAGTCACCAGAGCACTTCACTTTGTGATGGGATGAGCACAGATAGAAGAAGAAACAACTGAGAGCCAGGTAGAGAATCTCGTTGAAGCCATTCAGCAGCTCCAAGCACGAATAGCAGAACTAGAATTGCAAGCAGTGCCAAGTACTCTATAGGACATGCGAGATCAGAGAGAGGAAACTTCCTAGAGCACAGTTGAGAGAATCAAGGCATTGGCCCTGGAATGTCAGCAACTTAGCAGTCAAAGTGCGCAGACCTACAAGCGCCTTGTAGAGGACCCCAAACTAAATACATTGGAGTCACAACTCCAGGAGGAAAATCAACGAGCAACAATAGTGAAAGCACAGTTGAAGCCACTATCAGTGGTTGAGAGAATGAAAAGATCCCAGGAATAGCGCATGGTTCAACAACAAGTCCATGCCATCCAGAGTAAAGTCATGGAAGTGACCCAGAGACTCCACCCAGTGCAAAATGAAGCTTGCACACTTTTTGAGGAGATTGAAGGACAAGGTGCATAGTTAGAACAAGTGGTCACCTCATTTGAACAACGACTAGAAGGAACTATCACCGAGAAGGTCATTCAGGAGTTCGTCGAGCAGGAGGCTCTGGCGAAACAACAAGTCGAAGCAGCTCGAGGCATTTGAGGCATATTTACCCAGATCAGAGTGACTCGGGACAAGTCACAAGTGAGTGTTGGGGGCCTTTTGGCCCTTGACTAGGTTTTGTGGAAACACTAGTCATGTTTGACCAATTTTGGAACCTCGATAGGTTGGTCGAAGATGGAGTGCTAGGCGAAGCGAAGATCATGGTATATCGCCACCTTTTGCGGATGTTTTGGGTTTAAGGTTTATGTAACGGGTATGGGATGTCATCCCATGGGTTTAGCCATGTTTAGGCCCATTTTTTAATGTATAAATAGAAAGCTAGGTGATGTAAGAAGAGGGAATTTACTAGTTTGTTGTAAGCTAGTGTGCTAAGTGCGAATAGTTGTGAATTCTTTGTGCATACTGTGTGTTGAGAACTTGTAGAGTTAGTGCAAGTGATTGTAATAAAGTCTTTGTGCTATACCAAGCTTGGGGAAGGAGGATCTGATGAGGTGCGCGTAGATCTCATGTCCTATGCGGAGTTGGTTTTGAGGCTCTGTGCATGTAAGGAGATTGACATAAGATAATAAAGAAGAAGAAGATTTGGTGGATGTAGCCCCATGCTAGGGGTGAACCATGTATATCCCATGTTATGGTTTCTCTGCGTGATTGATGTGATTTATGCTTAGTGTTGTTATCTGTATGTATGTTAGATGCATCTTTTATAGTAGCTTATTGCTTAGTGATGTGAATGAATTCTAGATCTAATATATTTCTATGTGCTAAGTGCTTGAATATGTTAGATCTTGTTGAATACCGCGTTGATCTATAATTAGGGTTTTACTTGCGTTGTGAGTAAGGGTTAAATACTAATGAAGGTTAACTTCTAAGTGCTTTGTTAAGTACTGTGATCACATATCTGTGTCCCAGCTAGGTTGTAGACACTTGAGTCCTACAACCCCCGCTACCTCTACCTTGGGTGAGACTTCATTTGCTTCACAGGTGTTGGTGAAAGGGTCGGTAGTTAGGGTTTTGTTGGTGCATTGTTGAAGCATTGAACCCTGGGTATTCCCTTGTGCCAACAATGGGGCTATCACCAGATCAAATAAATCTCTCAAACCCAAAACTATAATCAATACCTTTTACATGTGCACGTATACACCCAGCTCAACTAAATATGCACAATACTAAAAAATCTCCAAAAACCATTTAAAATAGAAAACACCCTATTCCAAAACAAAATGAGAATCCTTGATCCAAAATAAGAATAAAAAAAATTAGAACTCGACTGCTCAGACCATATATAAATATACCAATTCATTGAATCGTTCTGCCAATTATACAATGGAACTTGAACTTGGGTTAGCATGTCCACATTACTTGTAAATGGGTTTCCAAATGAAGCATAAGGAACAAGTGTCATAAGAAATGACTATTGTTTATATGCTCACAACCAAATCAATTAATCAATTGAGTATTTTGTGTAATAAAAAATTGATTGTTATGTGTGAGCTTTGTGCAATGAATGATATAGGGTCATTGTAATCAAGACAACAAATAAATGTACCTATGATATAGGGGCAATGTACCTATGATAGAATATCAATTAAAAAATGGTATTGTTGATAACAATAGAGCAGTGAGTTTATGAGTTGTGTATATCATTCATTCAATGAAGATAATGTCACTATGCTAAGCATTTAGAGAGAAACCTACAGTAAACAATACACATATAAATTGCCATGAAGGAAAACGATTTCCCCCTAGAAACCCAATTTGGGAAAGTCAACGTTGAATGAAAATCCTCAGTCTATTATTATTGGATATATAGATAATTAAAGAGTATCATGACTTTCTAGGTCATTAGTAGTCTACTCTACAAGAAATTTCAAAATCTCACTACCAAGTTTTGCCAACGGAACCCATTCTTCATTCTTTTGCATGTTTTTATTCACTGTATGGAGAGTTTTCAAGTGGCAGTGAGAAGGTTAGGCATATATGTTTCTTTAGCTCCTGTTTTGCAATGCTTTCTTTCCCAACTTATATTGAATATAGCACTCCCTATTTTGTCTTCTTGCAACTAGTGGGGGTGTTGTATCTTGGTGGGTGGGTAAGTGACTCAATATTGACCATCATAGTTTGAAGTACTTTCTTGAAAAAATGTTATCCTCACAAGAGCAACATTAGTGAGTCATTAAGATGCTAGGGTATGATTGATATATTAGTTATAAGAAGGGTAAAGACAATGTTGTGGTTGATACATTATCTTGATAATTTGAGGAGGATGGATCCCTCCTTGCCTTATCTTTACTCGTTCTAGGTTGGCTTGAGGAAGCCTATCAAAAATAGTTGACAAATGACACTATCATTCAACTCATTTAAAGGATTCAATAAGATCTCAACCGTCCTAAAGGGTATACATGGTAGATAGATGCATTGTGACATAAAGAGTGCATTTTTCTAGTAAATAATTCTTCCTTAAAAAAAAAATATTAGAATAATTCCATTCATCACCTATAGAAAGTCACTCTAGATTTCATAAAACATGTGAAGAAACTAAGCGCTCATTCTTATGGGAGGGCATGAAAACCGCCATCAAGGATTTTGTGGAAACCTATGACACTTTCCAAACAAACATGGGGGAGATGGTAAAGATACCAGGAGAATTTCAACAACTACCAATCCTAGCACACATATGGGCTAACATATCTATGGATTTTATAGTGGGACTTCCAAGGATGGGAAACAAATCCATGATCATGGTGGTAGTCAAGTGACTCTCCAAATATGCTCATTTTTTTTCCTTACCACATCCATTTATCGGCATCAGTTGCCCAACTCTTCCTTGATCATAATTTCAAGTTACATGGAAAGCCCACTTCCATTGTCTTGGATCAAGACCCTACCTTCACTACCAAATTTTGGCAAGAGTTGTTTAAACTAGAGGGTACCCATCTAAAAATGAGCACACATATCACCCCAAAATAGATGGCCAAACTAAAGTGGTCAATGAGTGCCTAGAAACCTATTTGAGATGATTTTCCTTTGAAAAAACACACCAATGGGAAAAATGGATTCCCCTCATAGAATATTGGTACAATACCTCTTATCATGGAGCTACCAAAATGACCCCATGGCCAAAAAACATTGTTAGTCACTTTATATTTACCAAGAACTTCCAAGGTTCAAGTCATGGATCACACTCTCCACACAAGAGAATCCATTTTGTATGTGTGTGTATGACAAAAAAATAGTAAATTAGTAGTAAAATCCATGTATGATTCAATTGGGTATAGCTCGAGTGGTTGAGATGAAAGTTGTTATCCTCCCTCACCTGGGTTAAAATACTAATTGTGACATGTGTGCTCTCTTCAAGAACCAATTGTTTACTACTGACCTAGCCTTGAGCCTTGAATAATTTGATTTACCCTATGTACCATTATCAGAATGAGGGGAAGCACTCAGTGGGTTTCTTCAAGAAATTTATAAATCCC
>ML778650.1:194650-212935 GCA_009831015.1 Picea engelmannii | reverse complement strand
ATCTCGAAAAACCTTCATTTAGGCCCTCAAAATGGCCCCGGAAGTTAAAACCTGCTAAAAATAGTAAGTTGCCAAAATGGCCAGAAAACTGTTTTGAGCCATTTGGAAAAGATGGGTGGCCCCCGATATCCACCTGGATCAAAGGATTCCATCTCTTTGACCATGGTGTCCTTCTAGAGTTTTCCCACTACTGAGTCGTCTTCGTCCCCGACCAACTTGGGATCCTCGTAGGTGGAAGTTAATAAAAATGTGGAATGGAAGTCGAGAATACTATACATTTTGACTGGTTTTCTTATTCGTTCTAGCCTCCTTACAACCGGGGTTGATTTTTCCACCTCTTCTTCTAATTCAGTGGACTCATCTTAATCATATTCTTCATTTCTCAGTTCAAACAACACCTTCTCTATATTATTCTATGTTTGAACCATCACTTCAGATTTGAACTTACTTCTGACTTCTCTGAAGGCCACATCCATATTGTACATTGTTTTCCTTGATGCAGGATCCTAGAGTTTATATCCTTTCACTCCTTCTTTGTATCCAATGAATATACACTTGACTACTTTCTTGTCTAGCTTGCTCTTCTTTTCCTTGGGAACATGCACAAATGGATCACAACCAAATACTTTGATATGTAAAACTGAAGGCTTCTTACTAGACCATACCTCATGTGGAGTCTTTCCTACTAGCGTCGACGAAGGAGACATATTCACTTGATATTTTACAGTGTTGACTGCCTCTTCCAAGAATTCTTGTGCGATCCCAACACCACTAAGCATGGTCTTTTCCTTGTCCATCGATTTTTTTTTCATTCTCTCAGTAACTCCATTTTTTTGTGGGGTATATGGTGTGGTATTTTGGAATGCTATGCCATACTGCTTGTAGAATTGATCAAATTCATTTCCACGGAATTTAGCACCATTTTCAGTTCTCAATACCTTCATCTTCTTATCTATCTGGTTTTCTACAAGAGATTTAAACTCTTTGAATTTATCGAAAACCTTTGTTTTCTTCCTCATGAAATATAACCATGTTTTCCTAGAAAAATCATCTATGAAGGAGACATAATACATGGATCCACCAAGTGAAGGCACTGAAATAGGGCCAAACACATCACTCTGAACTAGTTCTAGAATCCCCTTTGCCCTTGTCACTCCAGATGGTAACATCACCCGACTTTGTTTTCCATATATAAAATGTTCACAAAAGTCGACTTTTAAATCACATTCAGGAAAATCTTCGACCATACCTTTGTTATGCATAGCTCGAAGTCCTTTTTCTCCAAAATGTCCCATCCTCTTATGTCATAGCATGGTCGGGTCGAATTTATGATGACTTGTCAAGTCAGGTTGAATCGATTCAACCCGATTCGAGTCGAGTCGAGTTGAAGTCGAGTCAATTTCAGGAGCAATGATGTTGTTTCATCCAGTCGGGTTGACATTCCCTGATAACTTGTATAGGGTTCCAATCCAAACCTCTTTCATTAATACCATCACATATCTAACCATCTTTCATGTATCCTTATGAAATAGAGAGTGCACCCTCACATCACTCATCTTGTTAAAAGATATCAGGTTTCTTTCCAAACCAAAAATACATAACACACCTCGAAGGGTTCTACTCCTCTCATCCTGCAATGTTAGTCGAACTCTTCCTCTTCCAACAATTTTGGTTGTCGAGTCGTCCCCCAAGAACAAATATCCTCCTTCATATTGTTCATATTCGTAGAAACATTATGTGTGTAGTGTCGTATGATAGGATGTTCCTGAATCGATCAACCAAAAATCTTGATTCAACTATGTACTAGTCGACGCCAGGTACACATCGCATCCTTTATCTGGAGTCGTCTTTCTCTCAATCGATTACTTCTCATCGGATATTGTACTGGATTTTGTTTCCTTCGACTTGTAGTCCCTTTTGTAATTCCCATATTTACCACACTTCCAACATCTTCTCATCAATATGGAAAAGGGATTTAGATCTACCCTTCGACTTAAACTTTCTACCAAAAAATTTGACTTTCTCTCTGTCAATCGGTCGAACTCTCACCACTAATGCATCTTTGGTCGATCCTTCCATGTCCTTCCTTCTCATTTCTTTTGACAGTAGATATTAAACCATGTATTCTATCACTAATGTGGTTGAATTACTCCATATAGCCACGACTAAGTTATCTGAGGAGTCTGGAAAAGAACATAATAGGCTAACACATTTCTCCTCCTCGGTGATTTTAATATCCACAGAAGATAACTGGCTTATAATGGTATTAAATGAATTTAAATGCTCAGTCACCAAATTTTCCTCACTCATCCTCAGAAGATATAGTTTCTTTCAAAGAAACAACTTATTTACCAGGATTTCGACTGGTACAAGCTTCCCAACTTGTCCCACATTTTCTTGGCAGAATATTCACCTGAGACATTCAGCAGCACCGAATCTACAAAACAAATTAGAATCGTACTCCTTTCCCTTCTCTCGAGTTTCTCCCATTCTTTTGTCATCATACATGTCGGAATGGTACCTGGACAGACTGTTACTCATTATTCTCGGTCTACAAGGAGATCTTCAATTTTAAGCTTCCAAAGCTCAAAATTCTGGCCATTGAATTTTTTTATCTCTATTCTCGAGCTACTTTCCATTCTTTAACCACAATCATCAAATGTTTCTGACTTACGACTCTTATTGAACCTAGGGTTTATATCAGATCCAAGGTTGTTATACCAAGCCTTGATACCACATGTTAGGAAATGAGGAACACTTCCACACTAAACCTAGCAGAAGAGAGGAAGAAAGATTTAACCAAGAAAGCAAATGACAAAGAAAACACACTGTACAAAAATATTTTACCCTGGAAACCCAACCGGGAAAACTAGCATTCCTTGAGAATTTTTCTCTCTTATTGTCTTATTCATTCAAAATAAAAAGTCACATGCGTAACCTGGATCTACACCTAAGACACAATCGACATCATACCTTCTTTCTTTTCACAAGAACAACCTTGTATCCAATTTGTCTTATGACATAGACCCCTACCTCGGTAGGTTCCGCTGACCTCCCAGTCTAAGGATCTTCAACTACCTAAGAAGAAATGGCTCTTTGATTCCCTACTGGAATCCCACGACCAAATCCACAGGTCCTTACACTAAACTCCACCTGCACGAACTAGCATTAGGCGCAAGCTCTTCTCCCACGCGACCACGTCGCTACGACCATGTTCCAACTCAATGACACTTCACACTTTGTGATTTCAGAAATGTTGGTGTGATACAACTCTAACACTTGAACCTTTGAAACCCCGAAACCCGACTAGGGGCCTAGCAAGCGCTAGCCCTCTCTCCTATGTACTCGATGTGACCTTCCTCTAGGAACTAGGTCCTAGATCCCAAATATTTCGGGACTTCGCGATTCGGAGAATCAACGAATGACTCTTCCTTCCCTTCCAAATATCTGACTCCCAAAGATCCAATGAATCTAGATCTATGGTCCAGATTCCCCGCTAACCAACGACCCAAATTAAGTCGGTGATTCGCCTTTCGTGACTTTGGGAAATTCTTCACTTCTATTTCTGGGTGACCAAAACTCTAAACCATACCCACGCTAGATTGATGGTTCATATATCTCTCTATCCAATGGCCTAGATTCAATCAGGATTTCGTGTACCAAGGATTTGAAACCTAAGGCTAAACCCCGTTCTCCCAAATCAAGCTCCCCGATCTCCCGAAATGAACAATTGGTCAAGATCTGATTTAGATCAATGACCTCTATCTCTCCTGAGCTTCGAAGACTGAATGCATCTCAGCCTTTATCCTCCTTGTAGCTCTACTCGATCCGATGGCTCACGAAAAATCGACGCTTCTGCCTCTAAGGATTTCCACCGTCCATTCAGATCTCAATGAGTCTCGACCAAGTAACTTGGCACCGACTCTCTGAACTTGATTTTCCCTGGGTGACTGCAACTTTCATCCTCCCTTTGAATTTTTTGAACAACATTATCCTTCTTGGGCTTGTTCTTCCTGCAACTTCTAGATTCTAAAGAATCCTGTGCGCACACCTTGCACAACTTCCACAATAACCTCTGGTTATCCAATGTTTTCAACTCTACGCACTCCTAGAAACAAAGATTCTTCAACTGCTCCGTTGAGTTGAAGAAATATAACACTTTCCTCATCCTGCAAACACCTTGCACAGCTATGTGCCACATTCGCACTTATGTTGGTATAAGAACAACGGTATCCCTCCTGAGATTTTCTGAGATGAACTGAGAAACTTGTCAATGCACCCCTTGCGGACTTTCACTACACTCCTTGCAAGAATTCTCAGGAAGAGAAACAATTAAAACTTACACTCTCCCTCTCACGGACTTCATACATTCAACATGAAATCACAGATACACACACAACATTGAAACATATGCATAACAGAGTATATAAGAAAACTGTAAACATACCATTCAATAGGTGTAAACAGTGACCATAACAACACCATGAAATTGGATCAAAGCATTCTTATATTAATTCAAGTGATTTTGTACATGGATTCAATAGCAACAGCTATCTTCTCATACAACTTCTTCCGTCTCTATTCTTCTCTACTCTCCTATGCTCTCTTGCTCTACATATTCTAACTTATTTTAGAATAATGATACAATACAATACATATGAGGGAGATTTCTCGAGTTTTCCCTACTACAACCTCAAGCTATCTAATTGAATTAAAACCTACATCCACTTTACATTCATTACATTAAATTCCTACAATCGGTAGATGAGAGAAGCGCTCAAGATTTGTGTTACAATCTCCAAACCATAAAAGAAAATATATCTTTCCAGATATTACATTAATGCTTCATCTTTTGAAATTCAAAATGTCTTTAAAATGCACATTGGTGCATATTCATATTTCCTCCACTTATGCTTTCTTGTGATGCTCCTACATAATACTCCTCTGGATGAAAACATTCATGGACTCCTATCCATGAGCTCTTGCACCATCTGTCCATGTTTCTGGATAATTGCTTCACTTTCCCAACTAGCATCCTCAATTGGGTGTCCTTTCCATTTTACCAAATACTCAAAATATGTCTTTCTTCGGGTTTTCTTGCTAAGTCTCTGATCAATGATCTTTTCCATCTGCGGATTTTCAGCTACAGGCATCTGTTTGACCCACTGAATTTCCTTTTGATTCTCTTCTCCTCCTACTTCATCTGCTCTGTAAGGATACAGAGCTTCTATGTTGAATATGGGCGATATTCCCACACCATCTGGAAATTCTATCTCATAAGCATTTGCCTCAAATTTTCGTAAAATCTTACACGACCCTATATTTTTCATCTTCAACTTATTATATGTTCTCCTTGGGGATATTTATTTTCTTAGATGTGCTAATACTAAATCTCCCACTTCGAATTGAAGTTCTCTTCTATGTTGATCTGTTATGTGCCTGTATTCCTGGTTGGAATTGGTTGGAATTATGCAACTGCTCTTTAATCTTATTGTGGAGCTCCTGCATATCTACTGAAAAATATTCTGCTCCAGCACTTCTGAACTTGCTTTGCTCTAAGTCTCTCAACTCATATACTCCTCTCAGTTGCATTCCATACATTATCTAAAATGGGCTCTGTCCTGTGCTTCTATTAGGTGAGTCGTTATATGCAAATTTCGCTTGTGGCGGAATTTGATCCCACTAACTATGATGTTTAGCTACTAAACTCCTCAATAAGTCCTGCAAAATTCGATTTACTACCTCAGTCTGTCCATCCGTCTGAGGGTGATATGTTGAGATAAAAGATAAATCCATCCCCATCTTCTTCCATAGTGTCCTCCAGAAATGACCAACAAATTTGGTATCCCTGTCTAAAACAATACTCTTGGGTAAACCATGAAGTTGAACAACTTCTCTAAAAAATAGATTTGCAACGTGTGTTGCATCACTGGTTTTTTGACATGGAATAAAATGTGCCATTTTTTAGAATCTGTCGACTACCACGAATATGGAATCACAACCTCTCTTTTTCCTCAGCAGTCCTAACACAAAATCCATGCTTACCGCGTCCCATGGACTCTCTGGTACTGGAAATGGTTGATACAATCTTGTATTTTGTATTTTCCCCTTCACGTGCTGGAAAATTCTACATCTATTGACAAATTTCTTGACATCTGTCCTCATCCCTAGCCAATAATATAAACTGTTGAGTTGCGCAAATGTTTTGTCATGGATGAAATGTCCAGCCAATCCCCCACTATGTTTTTCCTTTAAAAGGTTTTCTCTCATAGAACTCTTCGGGATACACAACTGATTTCCTCTAAATAACAGTCCATCTTGAATTAAATATTCAATCCATTAGCTTCTATCTCTCAGAACTAGATTCTCACATGCTTCATAAGTGTCCTTGAAATCTGAATCATCTTTGTACATATCCTTAAGGCTATCAAAACCTAAGGTCTTCACATGAAACTCCTGCAGAATCAAAAATTTCTTGCTCAATGCATCAAAAACCTTTTTAGCAGTTCCAGAAATGTGCTTTATAACAAAAGTAAAGTTCTGCATAAATTCAACCCATTTTGCATGTTTCTAGTTCAGTTTCTCATGATTGGTTATAAACTATAAGGCATGATTGTTGTTATACAAAACAAACTCCTTCGGAACCAAGTAGTGCCTCCATTTCTTCAACGCTTGTATGACTGCATAAAACTTTTTATCATACGTGGAATATTTCATCTTCATCTCGTTTAGCTTCTCACTGAAGTATGAAATCGTTCTATTGTCTTGACTTAACACTGCTCCAACCACAAACCCACTTGTTTCACATATGACTTGAAATGTTTTACTGAAATCTGGCATAATCAGAAATGATTGTTTGGTTATATTCTCCTTTAACAACTTCAAGCTTATTTATGCTTCCTCTGTCCAATGAAAAGATTTATGTCTTTTCTTGATTGTGTCCATCATTGGTGCACTAATTCCACTAAAATTTCTGATGAACTTCCTATAAAAACTGGCTAGTCCATGAAAGCTTATGACTTCAAAGATATTCCTTGGTGACAACCATTCTTTGATCACTTTTACCTTCTCTGGATCCATCTTCAACTCATTCGAAGAGATCACAAAACCCAGATAAATGAGTTATTTCTTCCTAAAAGATGACTTCTTCAGATTTATCAGCAAATTCTCTTGTTGCAACCTCCTCATCACTAGAGTTAAATGTCTCAAATGTTCTTCCTCGGTCTTATTGAAGATCAGTATATCATCAAGATACACAATTACAATTTTTCCAATGAAATCCTTCAAGACTTCGTTCATTAATCTCATAAAAGTACTTGGCGCATTCATCAATCCAAATGGCATAACAAGCCATTCATACAGTCCTTTATTCGTCTTGAATGTTGTCTTCCATTCATCACCTTCCCTAATCCAAATATGGTGATATCCATTTTTCAAATCAATTTTTGAAAAAAAAATTGCCCCACTCAAGAAATCCATCAATTCATCCATCCTCGGTAAAGGAAATCTATACCTGATGGTGATTTTTTTTATAGCCCTCGAATATATACACATCCTCCATCCACCATATTTCTTCAGACTTAACACTGTTGGTACAACGCATGGGCTCAATATTTCCCTAATCAACCCTTTGTCCATCAAATCTTGGACTTGCTTCTTAACTTCCTCATTCTCTGCAGTGTCAATCTGTACGCTTCTTTGTTTAGTAAACTTGCTCCTAGTATAAGGTCAATGTGATGGCTTATACTTCTAATGGGAGGCAACCAACAAGGTGATTCGTCCACCACTATATCAGCAAAATTCTCTAGTAGTTCATGAATTTCCTCAGGTAGATCATCCATTGAAGTACTGGTCAAGATGACTCTAGGTTTTCTTACCACAGTAAACTGCTTTTATTCACCTTTATTGACTTCATCTAGAAGTTCCTTCCCACTCATGATAAGTATAGTATTTCTCTCTTCTTCTTCCTCCTTCTTGTCTTCAATTGGTAGCAACATATGCGTCCTACCATTCTTTTCCAAGGTGTATGTGTTCTTTCTTCTGTCATGGATAACATTTCTATCATATTGCCATGACCTCCCCAACAAAATATGACATGCATCCATGGGAATGACATCACATAAGATCTCATCTCTATAACCCCCTATCTTAAATTCAACTAAACATTGTTTAGTGACTATTACCTAATGTCCCTTTTGCAACCATGAAACCTTATATGGGCTTGGATGTGCAACTGTCTCCAATTCCAGCTTTTCCACCATCTCTGTGGATACTAGATTATCCATTCTTCCACTATCAAATATCACCTTGCATACCATATCCTTGGCCTTGCAAGCAGTTCTAAATAGAGTGTTCCTCTGGATTGGATTATCCACCTCTTTCTCTGGCTTCAAGAGAATTTTCCTCATCATTATGGATCTTCCTCCTTCTTCATCTTCTGCCTCAACATTTCACCTTTTCACTTCTGAAATGTGAGCTTCGCCTCCTCCATATCTTTTTATATCGGGACATTCCCAATATTTGTGTCTGATCTTTCCACAGATAAAACACTTTATTTCACCTCCTCTACCTCTTCCTCTTCCTCTTGCTCTCGAAAAAGTGTTCCTATCGGCATATTGTCTTCCTTGTGACTTTCCTCCCCTTTCTGGGTGTTTATGAGGTTTCTTCTCTTCATCCTTGGGATTCTGTACTTTGTCTTGGGAAACTACTTTGCCTCTACTCCAGCTTCTACCTCTACCCCTTTGACCTTGCTTTTGGGTCAATTTATCTTCTTCTTTCAAAGCAATCTAATAATCCTCTTCTACATTTATGATGGTCACCATGCTCATCTCATCCTGATTGTCATATCTCAGGCCATTCATGTATATGGTGACCTTTTCATCATCACTCTCACGATGACCAGCTATGATGTTTATCCTGTAAAACTCCTCAGTCTATTCCTTCACTATCATCCCTTTCTGTCTCAAATTTTTCATTCTCCGGAACAGATTAATTTGATAATCTCTAGGTATGAATTTGGCTTTCATCTCTACGACCATCCTGTCCCAGCTTTTAATTCTTTGTTTTCCTTTGCAACGCCTATCATCCTATAGTTCATCCCACCACAGTGTTGCATGTCCTTTCAGTCTAGTGATAGTGTGCTTTACCTTTCTATCCTCTTCAATATCTTCATAATCGAAATATTTATCCAGAGCTATAAACCAATCTAGCAGCTCCTCAACGTCTAAGTTTCCTTCATACATCGGGATATCCATTCTTCTACTACAACTTCTTCTTTGGATCCTTCTTCTTTTTCTCTTTCGGCCTCATTGATATCTCCGGTATCAAGTGTTCACCTCTATGTTGTTTCCATAACATCCAATCAAGCACGAAGTTCTCTCATCTCCCTTTCCATAGCTGGATCGGGCATAACTCTGTCTTGACGTCTTCTTAGTGGCATTGTTTCAATCTGTCCATGAATAATTCAAATCACAACTATCCTCTGTCTTCCCCCTACAGAAAACAAAGTTGTTAGCTCTGATACCACCTGATGAAAACCCCTACTTCGGCAGGGTCCGCTGACCTCCCAGTCTAAGGATCTTCAACTACCTGAGCTGAAATGGCTCTTTGATTCCCTACTAGAATCCCACAAGAAAATCCACAGGTCCTTACACGGAACTCCGCCTGCACAAACTATCACTAGGCGCAAGCTCTTCTCCCACACGACCATGTTCCAACTCAATGGTGCTTCGCACTTCGTGATTTCGGGAATGTTGGTCTGATACAACTCTAACACTCAAACCTCTGAAACCTCGAAACCCAACTAGGGGCCTAGCAAGCGCTAGCCCTCTCTCCTATGCACTCGATGTGACCTTCCTCTAGGAACTGGATCCTAGCTCCCAAATATTTTGGAACTTCATGATTCATAGAATCAGCGAACGACTCTTCCTTCCCTTCCAAATCTCTGACTCCTAAATATTCGATGAATCCATATCTACGGTCCCGATTCCTTGCTAACCAATGACCCAAATTAAGTCAGTGATTCGCCTTTCATGGAAAATGTTCACTTATGTTTCCTAGTGACCAAATCTCTGAACCGTACCCACACTAGATTGACATTTCACATATCTCGCTATCCAATGGCCTAGATTCAATCAAGATTTCACGTACCGGGGATTTGAAACCTAAGGCTGAACCTTGTTCTCCCAACTCGCGCTCCTCGATCTCCCGAAATGAACCAATGGTCCATATCTGATTTAGATTGACGACCCCTTTATCTCCTAATATTTGAAGACTGAATGAATCTTAGACTTTATCCTCCTCGTAGCTCTGCTCGATCTGATGGCTCACGAAAAATTGACGCTTCTTCCTCTAAGGATTTCGATTGTCCGTTCAGATCTCAATGAGTCCCGACCAAGTAACTTGGTGTCGACTCTCTGAACTTGATTTTCCCTGGGTGACTGCAAATTTTGTCCTCCCTTTGAAGCTTTTGAACAATGTTATCCTTCCTAAGCTTGTTCTTCCTGCAACCTCTAGATTCTAAAGAATCATGTGTGCACACCTTGCATGACTTCCACAATAACCTTTGGTTATCCAACGTTTTCAACTCTGAGCACTCTTGGTAACAAAGATTCTTCAACTGCTCCATTGAGTTGAAGAAATCTAATGCTTTCCTCAGCCTGCACACACCTTTCACAGCTTTGTGCCACACTCACACTTCTACTGGTATAAGAAAAATGGTATCCCTCCTGAGCTTTTCTGATATAAACTCAGAAACTTGTCAACGCACCCCTTGTGGACTTTCATTGCACTCCTTGCAGGAATTCTCAGGAAGAGAAACAATTGAAACTTACACTCTCCCTCTACCGGAATTCATACATTCAACATGAAATCACAGATACACACACAGCATTGAAACAAATGCATAACAGAGTATATAAGAAAATTGTAAACATACCATTCAATAGGTGCAAACTGTGACCATAACAATACTGTGAATAATGATACAATACAATGCATACGAGGGAGCTCGATGGTTGTTCTATATGCACTAAAAACACACTAAAAACCCTCAACTAAATTGTCAACCTGGGGTAAGTAAACTTAGATTTGTAGCAAAATATATGCCAAGGTAGAAGGGTTGGTAGTAGTATAGTCTAACTAAGGAAATAGCTATCTAAGGGCTAATCTACTCAAGCAAAGACTACTAATGATCAAATCCTACTAAGGAACTCAAACTATGTACCCTAAGTAACCTTTGGACCAAGGATCGATGGATAGTTTTAGGAAAGCAAATGAAAACCCTACTTAAAGAAAACTAGTTCAACAATAAGAAAAAGCAAACTATTCAAGCATAACAATAAGCAAATAGCAACAGCAAACTACTTTAACTAGTCTACTTAAATTCAATAAACAACTATCCTGTGAAAGCAACTATACTATCAAAGCAAGAATAGACAAGTAAGCAATTAACCTATGAAAGAAAGTAAACAGCTAACTAACCTAGGATAACTTCTACAGCAAGTAAATTAATTAAAACTACTCAATAAGCAACTAACTAAGCTAAGAGACAAATGAACTCTATTCTTAATACAACTATTTCTAATTTACAAAAGGAATTCTATTTAATTGAAAGAAAGAAGAATTAACAACTAATCTCTAATCTATGATAAGCAAACTACTCTTTAATCTACCAAAGAAAAACACTATCTATCCTACAAAAGCAAGAAAAATATATTCTAATCTATGAAAGCAAGAAAAACTCAAATATAGTGTTGATGGTTGTGTGAATGTCGCCAGTGTCTTATAATATCACGATGGAACTTAACAACGAAAGATAATTCAAGAGGGATAAACTCGATATTAACTTCAATAGAAAAGTGAAAAGTGTGAATTAGGCAATCCAGTGAGAAATTAGCCATTACAGAAGCACCATCAATTACCTTGCATATTCATGTGGTTATTACTCATACATTAATCATCAACAATTATAAAGAGATTATGGAATTCAATTGCACTTTATACTACGTAAGAAAACTCATAACGAAATTCAATCATTAACTACAGATTGAAATTGCACCCTAGATCTAAGAAATAAATTGCATGAAGTAAACTAAGCTAAACCTATTTTGACAATTCAAATTGCAAAAAGAGAAATGATTATAAACAGAAATTAAACATTATTCTAGCATATGGAAAGTAAACTAATGAGCAAATTAATTAACAACTAATTAAGCAAAAACTAAATAACAATTGAATAAGTAATCTAAAAATGAAAACTAGAACTAATACTATCCATCCATTGAAGCCTTGTTAAAGAAAACATGAATTAAAATTATGTTCTAAAACTCTGTTTTAAATTCTATTTTAAACTTGATTTTAAAAGCATAAAGAAAGCCTAATCTACCATCTAATCACACATGGGGTTAGTGTATAAGTTTGCAAACTTGTTTCTACTAACTACAAAGTTAGTGCATATTGACAAGATCCTTCATACTAACCTACAAAAGGAACTAAAACAATTAAACTATAACAACAATTTATACCTGAGTGAGAAAACAAAATGACAATTCACGTACAGGAAAAGAAATAAAAGACGTATACGCTACTTAATTCATAAGAAAACTCATGGAATAGTTACCTAGACTATTGGTGGGCCCCCTAGCAAGTCGTGGTCACTCTTCAAATACACACCACGAACTTCAGCAAAGCGATTTCACCATTAAAATTAAAAACGTAGGTTTTACACAATCTGGCAAAACAAAAATGGAAAAACATAGATAAAATTGTGTTTGTCTCTAACAAACAACTTCTTAACTATTGTCTAATCACTGAGGTGGTATTTATAAGCTTTCCAAACTGATAGGTCGACCACTGGAGGGTCGAACCTCTTCTAAAAATAGTAAATTACATTTAATGATTCCCTATCTGTCAAAATGGAGTGATCCGATAATTGCCCAACATAACAACCCAAACTGAGTTGTCAAGAGTTCAGTAGCTGGAGGGAACGAGCACGAGCAAAACCCATGTCTCTGATTCGCCCATCACTGGCCACCAATACCATAACCCCCAAATCACCCATCATTTTTGTATAGGATGGAATGCCAGACGGAACGTCGGATGGAGTACCAGAATGAGTGTCAGATGGAGTATTGGATTGAGTGTCGGAAGCAAAAACAAACTGCGATTTTTCCCTGTGACACAAAAAAAATGTGAATTAGATCCCTGGAAACATAAAAACATAATGAATTACACTCAATATCATCATAAAACACGAATTGTGCATACCTAGTGTGGATCATAGCGTTTTGGCACAAAATTTCTTCAATTCAAAGCATGAAAATGCATATATACATTCAGCAAAAGTATCTAATTAACTTCATAAAATTGATCATATCACGGGCCCAACATTACCCCCACACTTATGATTTTGCAGGTCCCACTACAAGCAAAAAAGAAATTTACCCTCGTGACTAAGCTTGCTGAGGAGGATCAGCTTTAGAAGATTTTCCTTCTTGCTGTGAAGACTTTGCCTTATGCTTCTTGTGTTGCTTCAGTTGTGCTCTGAGGCTGCGGTCGGATTTGGTCATCTCGTCAACCAACTGTTGAAGGGATTTTACCTTTGCTTGTAGGACTGCATTATCATGATGAATATGTGTGTCCATTGTCTTCCTTTGTTCCAGTTGTTGCATAAGCTGAAAATTCTCTTTTTGTAGCTTCTCAATTGTTGGAGCAGAATCAGTGATCTCGGAGGAAGGCTTAGACCCTTTGAAATATGTAGACAACCTATCATTCTTAGGATCTAGGGTAGGCATGGATGAAGTAATAGTAATATGGAGTTGATAAGGGGAGGTAGGCTTTGATTTTGTCTTTCTTTGTGGCTCTAATCCATCTACAAAAACTTCCCTAAGTCTCTTGTGAGGGCTCTCAAGATTGGAGGACACTTGGATAGGGTCCGAAGAAGGCAGGGGTTTTGCATAAGGTTTTTCTCTTGTGCTCTGGGTACTCTTTCGAAAGGGCACTTTATTAAATCGATTGGCTCCCCTCCTATTTGTGGGAACTAAAGGAAATTCTTGTTGAATCACTTCTTGGATATTTTTAGGTGTGGGATCAAGAGAGATTGAAGGCATCGGGGGGGTTAACAATAAGCTTTCTTTGATCTTTACTCTTGGTCTTTTTACCCGATGAGGATACAGGGGTATCAACAAGTTTTTTGAATTGTTCCAGTAAATAAATGGTTTGTGCAAGGGGCTTTGGAGTCCTTGGAGAGCAGAGCTTGGATGGAGAAATAGTCATTGGATCAAGTGTCTGTTTGCCAGTCTTAATTGTCAAGTGAGGATTTGCAAATTGATAGATGAATGCATCCCAAGTTTGCCCCTGTTTCTCTAGTTCGGCTAGAACAAGGAGTTTGATTAGGTCATGGTGAAAGAGGTTGTTGTGGGGGTTAGTTATGTTCTTCCTCACTTGAGAGGACATCTTCTCCAAGATCTTTAGAAAGTAGAAGGGAAAATTCAAAGGTTTGTTGAACTGAAAATGAGCTAGCAATCTAAAATGACAGGATTTGAAAGTGGAATATCTACCTTCGCATGTGATCAACCTGGTGATGACTATGAGAGGGTTGATCAATTCCTCTTTTATCCATTCCATGGAATATCCTTTTTCTCCTGAGATGTTCTGGAATTCGGCTTAAAAACCCTGTTATAACTTGAGTGYGGCAGCTGGTGGTTTTTGAACCATCTATCTCCCACTCTTGAAAGATTCGTGGTTGCAGCAATGGACTCTTCTAAGACCCCAAAGGTGAGATACCCCACGCACGTTCTCTTCCCATCGAAGCCGAGGGTAAATTGCATGGAGATTCCATCATCATGGCCCTGCAAGTGGGATAAAAATGGCCCCCAACCTGCGTGCAAAAACACCTCTCTGCACTATGCAAACTCAGGAATGGAAAAAATATCTACATAGGAAGAGGGTTCATACCTCTTGGTAATTGTGATGAGGTGAATAGATGGACAAAGGAGAAATTCACCAAGAGAGGGTGTGATTTGGCCAAGGGATGGCACGAATTGAGCACGGACTGAGCGCAAGTCAAACAGGGGAACGAATGACAGAGGCTGAGTGTGATTTTCTAACACAGGGGCAAGGAAAATAGCAAGGGTGAATTGGGATAATATGTAACCTCAACCTTATTTGAATGTGCCTATGGTGGAATTGGTTGCACACATGCATGCACGAGTTTCCATGTGTTGGCAATTTCGAATTCAAAGGCACGTTTTGGGGGGGAAATGATGCACAGTTAGATCAATGTCCAAGTCTTTTGACTTGGACATTTGATCATGAACATATCTAAAGCATCTTCAATCAATTTCCTTCAACCAATTTAATTAAATTTCATTGATTCCTGGTTACCTGGAATTGTGGAAAGTTACTGGTGTGTAAATTCATATGGCACTTCGTTCGGCACCTCATACGGCACTTCATACAGAACCTATGTGTTAAATACATTTTTACCTCCTGTAATAGATAGCCTTCCATATTGAAATGTTTTTGACAATCACAGTGGTTAAGAGCAGAGGCAAAATGCTCATTTGTTGTTGATTTTGCCTTCATGCTCACTCAATCCTCTTGCATAGAACATGTAATGTCAAACCTACAATGAATAGATTATAGCAAGCATAGGACATCTAATGTCAAACCTACAATGTACAGCTTGTAATGAGAAATAAACAGATAAAGTGGTCTATTAAGTACATGTTCAGCAATTTATAGCACACAGGAGTTTAGCACTTAAAAAAGAAAATGATTGTTGATGTAATAACCTGTATCATGGAAATAATACAAAAATTCTTACAAAGATTTATTTCTCTAGGAAATGATCATTTGTCAACTCATGAACCCCTCCCCCACACCTAAGTATTGTGACACCTCACAATTAAAAGTATAGGAAACCGGTCAGTCCCCCCAATAGCCGAAGATTTATAGTATGTCAAGTGTAAAGATAAATTTCAAAGATTGGTTTGACGAGAAGGTTAGAAGATGGCCGCACCTGTAGGTTAAGAGATATTGTATATAGATAAGAAGAGGTAGGCAAGAGAGTTTCAAGATAGTCTTAGAGTTAGTTCCCAATGGAAAGTTTATGGAGTTCATTAACCTTAGCTTAACTATACATACTTCATGTCATCTTTGTCTGCAAGTAATGTCGTACATTAGAACAAGTTTAAATTTATTATTTATTTTTTGTCAGATTACCATCCTCGCTAGGTAGAATGCCCCACTGCCAGCAAGCATGTTTAGTACTCTGGCGGGTTTACCTAGTCATACCACAGGTCGGTACCCGCTTCCAGCAGACCTATTCAGTATCCCGACGGGTTAGCCTCTTACACCCTCATAGACTAGCCCTCCATCTTTTAAGATTTTAGTATAAGATTGATTTATGCAAGAAGATGGGGGGGACAGCTCTGAAAACAACTTTTTTTTTTTTTTTCAATTGGGATGGTATTTATGTTAGAGGATGACTTTCCATTATATTACTTAGTGATTTTCCCGGTGTAAGGGGTACTTAAGCGGACGTGGCCTATCTAAAGATATGATATAATCAAGCTATTTAGTGTGTAGTGGATGGTACCATTGAGAAAGAACAGAAAGGTATCTCTAGGCTCAACTCACTTTCTTATTTTGTAGTTATTGTGATGTTTCCATGACTAACCGCTAATTAGACCTCCTATTGACTCTTTAATAAAGACACTTTACTCACTTACTCAGGTTTCTTGGAAAAATCTGTACGAGAGACCTCTAAGCTTGATGGTTATGGTATCATTTCCTTATATAATGGTGAAGAGTTTCAAGAGCAACTGCTTTGGAATGCCTTAAGAAAATGATTTTTTTTGCAAAAATATGGCTAATTACAGTAATTCAATATTCATTTGATGCTTAGCAGACAACAAAATTCAAGTGTAACAATGTTTTGAAGAAAAATCCTTCTTTAATATTTCCTTGAAACTGTCTACTCCTGGTGAAATAAATACTTACAGAAATCTCTAGAATTGCTTTATTAACAAAATTCAAAAACTGTTTACATATGTACAATAGAAAATTCAGAAAAATTTTCAAGAACAAGGGGGGACTTCCCCATATACTAAGGCCAATGCCTTGTCAGTTGACATGACCTGTAGAAAATCCTCTTTGGAAATGGGTTTATGATAAAATTTGAGTCAGTGTCCATTTACTACAAAGGAGACTTGTCCATCGTCAATTGTTTCGATTTTTACAGCTCCATTGTCATATACAGTGACTACCTTGTACGGGCCCAACCACCGGGTAGTGAGTTTTCCTTTGAATGTTTTAAATTGGGAATCAAACAACAGAGCCCAATCACTAGGTTGGAAGTGTTTCTTCTTAATAAACTTGTCATGCCACTTGCTCCTCTGGTTTTGGACTAATATTTTTCATTGGATGGAATCTTGCCTGATTTCATCCAACTCATTCAATTGTAGGGCTCGTTTCTTCTGAGCCTCATCTAAGTTTAATCCCAATTTTGCGGCAATATGGAAGGTCCTTAATTGGAATTCTATTGGTAGAAGTACTTGATTCCTGTACACTATCTCATAAGAGGTATGCCCAGTGGTATTTCTGTTAGAAAAAACAGGACCGCGGAGCAACAAAATAAAACAAATGCAGAAACAAAACACAGAAGACACACAATACAAGAAAGACACAGATTTACGTGGTTCACCCAGTGTGGGCTACGTCCACCAGAGAAATTTCCAGGTCCTTCCTTTATTATTATCCAGCAAATGAAGGGATACAACCTACAGCAAAACCCATTGTAACTTCCTCTTCTTTCTCTCACAGTCTCCTCTCTCAGAATACAATATTCACCACCATCCATAGCCGTGATACAATTCCCTCATAAAAGAGGGTTTCCTTCTAGGGAAAAAAACCCTAACATAATCTCTACCGTTAGATCTGTGACCTTATAATGAACGGTCTAGATTTACAATGAAATTACAATATACTTTTACAAGGCAATTTTTTCTTCGGGGGCTTCACCCCCGAACCCCCGCTTGCCCCCAGACCCCCCAGCCGGGGGGATAGCCCCCTCAGACCCCGCAGAGGGGGTACCCCCCCTCTGCACTCCCCCACATGGAAGAGTGTACATACTTCTGGCGTGTAAATACTTCATGGGGTATAAACATGGCTGAAAGCAAGGACCTCTGAATCAGGAAGATAATCAGGCTCCACAAACAACAATCTCCCACTTGGAGACTGATCTCAACAACTCCATCGTTGTTGTATATGCTGGACTCTGAA
>ML778650.1:161967-177897 GCA_009831015.1 Picea engelmannii | reverse complement strand
ATTGTACCCGTTGTACCCATCTATAAAGGAAAAATACTTCTTTCCAAACAAGGTATCTAGAACTTGGTCAATGAAAGGAAGAGGAAAGTAATCTTTCAGAGTGGCTTTGTTGAGTTCCTAGAAATCAACACAAATTATCCATTTTCTGGTCACTTTCTTTGGAACCACTACAAGTGGGGAGACCCACTTACTATCGGAGATGGGATAAATAAATCTGACATTTAACAACTTTTGGATCTCCTCCTTGACTATATCTTTGATTGTTGGGTTCATCCTTCTCTAGGGTTTCCTAATAGGTGTTACCTCCCCCTGGGTATATATGTGATGGATGCATGTGTCAGGGTGTATACCATTCATGTCAGTGTATTCCCAGGCAAATGCTCTTGATTTTTCTTTAAGGATACTTACCAACTGTTTCTGTTGGTCTGTATCTAGCCCTGAGTTTATATGTAAAACTTTCCCTGGACTAATCTTGTAGGGCATAGTATAATACATGGAATACTCATCTATCTCGAAGATAAAAGATGTCGAAGACAAAATGGATGGTCCAATTGTTCCTGAAATTATTCCCCAAACATGTACTCAAACTGGGGAAAAGACTGTGGAAAATCCATACATGTGATAGCAGAAATAAACTGGTTTAGCACATTTTTCGTTGTGTGCTCCTGAAGTGCCCATGCATGGTCACTTGGTAATATGGGTTTTTCCCAGTCCTCATTCTCATATGGACATTCAAGCCACCATAGATTCTCCATGATAGGTTGAGTAAAAGGATATATGGTGAGCTTCTCGATAGAAATTCCATTTGAGATGGTCATTTATCCCTATCTGCAGCCAATAAATGCATTGGCTATGGCTAACCAAGGTCTTCCTAAAATGACGGGATGGCCTTTGGTAGGATCCTTTGAGTGAATGACAAGAAAATATACTGGGTACTCCCATGAGGCTAAAGTAACCATGTTATCATCTAAAATTCCTCCAGGTATAACCGTGGTCTTGTCTGCTAATTCCAAAATGGTTTGGGTAGGCCGAAGGAGAGCTTGTAACTGTAATTGCTCCAAGGTAGTAGCGGTCATAACATTGATGGCTTCCCCTGGGTCTATGAGAGTGTTTCCAATGGAGATCTCATTAATGGCCATGGTCTCTACGGGGTTTCTTGGGTTCCCATATTTTGCTAGTTTTGGCTTCTCTGATATGTACTCTGAAAGTCCTCCTACCAAATGTACTGTAGGAGGGTCCTTTTGCTTCCTACCTGGATTCTTAATACTCAATTCTTTGACTACCTTAACATAGATTCGAATTTCCTTAATGGATTATAGCAAGGGAATCTTGACACAAATATTCTTCAATTCATTCAAGATGTCCAATTTCGGTCGGGTGGTAGGTTTCTTGATTACTAATCTATCTGGATAAGGAAGGACCTTCGTAATTTGAGAAGGTTCATTTTGGGGAAACTTGGGTTCTTGGTTCTTAGGAATAATAACATCTTCCCACCTAGTGTCATTCGTGGGTTTTTTGGTGGTTTCTTCTTCTTCTTCCTGGATGACTACTGAAGGTCTCTGCTTATCCATAACTTTTCTCGATCTTAGTTGAATTTCCTGTAATGGAACATGAGTAATAACATATGTCGGGAAGGCATGCATCTCAACATTATGAAGAGGTTGAAAGGGATTATTATCAGGATTCGGCACTGGTTGTTCTGGTAATAGTGTCGGTCTTGGGGAGCTTGCATTTTGATATTGTAGTCGTTGTTGTTGTGGAATAGGAGGTAAAGGTGGTGGAACAAAACCTGGCAGAAGCTGCGGAGTGTTCGGTGGAAACTGAGGATAAGGATGGTTGG
Organism: Picea engelmannii; assembly: GCA_009831015.1. Lineage (NCBI taxonomy): Eukaryota > Viridiplantae > Streptophyta > Pinopsida > Pinales > Pinaceae > Picea > Picea engelmannii. The sequence goes on along the minus strand of ML778650.1, from coordinate 176,057 downwards.
ACATAGGGATAGGTGGAGCTTGAGGGTTTCCTTGGTTATGTCCTCCTCTCCATCCTTGAAGCCAAGGATGTTGGTACTAAGTAGACCAGTTTTACCAACCTGGTGAGTTCCACTGTTGTTGTTGTTGATAATAGGGTGGAACTTGAGATTGTAGATATGGGTATGTGGGTTGGTTCCTAGGTTGCCATGGCCTCCTAGGTGCATAAGAAGACTCCCCAGGATCTCCACTCCTATAGATGGCTAATAAACCGGGTAATGATGGACATTTTTTAGTTGAGTGATCTTATGTGCAGAAGCCACAAACTGAAACATTATCTAATGGGCATTCCCTTGAGGAGTGCTTCCTCCTATATCTTGGGAAATATATGCTCATGAATGCATTTTCCTCCTCCTGTTTCTTTTTAATTTTGAGGGTGTCCAACTGGGAACCTATTGTGCTTAAGATGTTTGTCTTGAAGTTATCTAAAAGGTTCCCTATCTCTGCTCTCGTGATACCACCTGAACTAACTGGTTTTAAGTTTCTATTAAAAGGGTCCCGAACATTCTTTCATGTTTTGGCTCTACTCCTTGAGTAATTTTTACACATTTCACATATTTAGGAAAATGGTTTATGGGAGATGTCACCTGATGCCATTAGGTTAAGAATATCTAGATATTATTCTAAAATTCCCTTAAGGAAAAGAGCCCTAACTGCATCCTCTGGGAGGTCATGGTATTTTGACTTCTGGGAGATATAACCAAATATTTCCATATAATCTTCGAGGGTCTCGTCTTATAACTGTTGGATTTTAAAGATGTCATTACGAGACTCCTTGGTCTTGCAGTAATCTTGGTACTTCTTAAGAAATATATCTTTCATGGCTTCCCAAGACCTAATACTGGATTCTCCCAACCCCGTGAACTATCTTAGTGCAGAGTCTTTGAGGGTGGCAGGAAAGACGTTTAGTTTCTGGGCATATTGTACATAGTTGTAGCTCCTACACAAGATGTTGAATTCAAATAGGAAGGTGTCTGGATATTCATTGTTTTTACCATAAAAGGTAGGCAGTGTTGAGAGAGGAATATTCTTCATGTTGACATTTGGGGTGGTGTCCAAAATTGGAAACCCAAAGGTAGTTTCGGTTTGGTTTCCATTTTCTTTTTCCTCTTTGTGTCTTACATTGTTATGATCTTCCTGATCATCCATATTGGTTTGGTTTCCAAAACGAGATTACCTAGGTGGTTTTATATTTGAAGAGAACAAGGTTTCCCTTTGATGGAAAGGTCTTCCTACTGATTAGATGTCTGGGACTCTACTTGAGTCGGTTGAGACTATTGGTGCCAAGGTTTTTGTTTCAGTTTGAGAGATAATTACGTTGGTTGAACTACCAAATAAAATATTCACATGTACAGGGTCTATGATGTCCTCAAATTTAGGATCTCTTGGTGGTGGTGTAAAATCAAAGGTTGTATTGTTTGGTTCTACGGAAGGCTCAAGTGGTCTTGCCTCCTGTCCCAATATGATTGATGCTTCAATTTCTTGTTTTATAGTGCTCCTTGTGTTAGTCTCTTCATAGACTGGTTTAACTCTTTGAGTTGAGCTAGCTCATGTTTTTCAGTATCGATCTGCGGATTTTATGAGTGGAACGTCCCTTCCCCCAAAACATTCGGAAGGAACCTTGGTTGAAAGGTCTGATTTAGATTTAATGTATCTACCTTTTGGGTCTCTAGGTCTATTCATGAAAGTAAACAAAAAGAAAAAGAAAAACTACCATTGGGTTTGGGGGAGCCTGTAATAGCAGATGCACGGGTTCTTACCTCTCGTCTTAAATTTCCCCCACCACCAATCTAATGCTAATGTCTAGAGATGATCTATTTCCTAACTATTTCCTACCTTGAGACAACTCCCCGGCAACGGCGCCAAAAATGATGGTTGTTCTATATGCACTAAAAACACACTAAAAACCCTCAATAAAATTGTCAACCAAGGGTAAGTAAACTTAGAGTTGTATCAAAATATGTGCCAAGGTAGAAGGGTTGGTAGTAGTATAGTCTAACTAAGGAAGTAGCTATCTAAGGGCTAATCTACTCAAGCAAAGACTACTAATGATCAAACCCTACTAAGGAACTCAAACTATGTACCCTAAGTAACGTTTGGACCAAGGATCGATGGATAGTTCTAGGAAAGCAAATGAAAACCCTACTTAAAGAAAGCTATTTCAATAATAAGAAAAAACAAACTATTCAACTATAACAATAAGCAAATAGCAACAACAAACTACTTTAACTAATCTACTTAAATTCAATAAACAACTATCCTGTGAAAGCAACTAAATAAACAAGCAACTATACTATCAAAGCAAGAATAGACAAGTAAGCAATTAACCTATGAAAGCAAGTAAACAACTAACTAACCTAGGATAACTTCTACAGCAAGTAAACTAATTAAAACTACTCAATAAGCAACTAACTAAGCTAAGAGATAAGTGAACTCTATTCTTAATACAACTATTTCTAATTTACCAAAGGAAATCTATTCAATTGAAAGAAAGAAGAATTAACAACTAATCTCTAATCTATGTTAAGCAAACTACTCTTTAATCTACCAAAGCAAAAGACTATATATCCTACAAAAGCAAGAAAACTATCTTCTAATCTATGAAAGAAAGAAAAACTCAAATATAGTGTTGATGGTTGTGTGAATGTCTCCGGTGTCTTATAATATCACGATGGCACTTAACAACAAAAGATAATTCAAGAGGGATAAACTCGATATTAACTTCAATAGCAAAGTGAAAAGTGTGAATTAGGAAATCCAGTGAGAACTTAGCCATTACGGAAGCAACATCAATTACCTTGCATATTCATGTGATTATTACTCATGCATTAATCATCAACACTTATAAAGAGATTATGGAATTCAATTGCACTCTATACTACGTAAGCAAACTCATAACGAAATTCAATCATTAACTACAAATTGAAATTGCAACCTAGATCTAAGAAAGAAATTGCATGAAGTAAACTAAGCTAAACCTATTTTGACAATTCAAATTGCAAAAAGAGAAATGCTTATAAATAGAAATTAAACATTATTCTAGCATATGGCAAGTAAACTAATGAGCAAATTAATTAACAACTAGTTAATCAAAAATTAAATAACAATTGAATAAGCAATCTAAAAATGAAAACTAGAACTAATACTATCCATCCATCGAAGCCTTCTTAAAGAAAACATGAATTAAAATTCTGTTCTAAAATGTTGTTTTAAATTCTATTTTAAACTTGATTTTAAAAGCATAAAGAAAGTCTAATCTACCATCTAATCACACATGGGGTTAGTGTCTAAGTTTGCAAACTTGTTTCTACTAACTACAAAGTTAGTGCATATTCACAAGATCCTTCATACTAACCTGCAAAAGGAAACTAAAACAATTAAACTATAACAACAATTTATACAGTGAGAAAACAAAATGACAATTCATGTACAGGAAAAGAAATAAAAGACATCTATGCTACTTAATTCATAAGCAAACTCATGGAATAGTTACCTAGACTATTGGTGGGCCCCCCAGCAAGTCGTGGTCACTCTTCAAATTCACACCACGAACTTCAGCAAAGCCATTTCACCATTAAAACTAAAAATGCAGGTTTTACACAATCTCGCAAAACGAAAATGGAAAAATAGAGCTAAAATTGTCTTTGTCTCTAACACACAACTTCTTAACTATTGTCTAACCACTGAGGTGGTATTTATAAGCTTTACAAACCGAGAGGTCAACCACTGGAGGGTCGAACCTCTTCTAAAAATAGTAAATTACATTTAATGATGCCCTAATTGTCGAAATGGAGCGAACCAATAATCGCCTAACATAACAACCCAAACCAAGTTGTCAAGAGTTTAGTAGCTAGAGGGAATGAGTACGAGAAAAACCCATGTCTCTGATTCACCCATCATTGGCCGACAATACCATAACCGCCAAATCGCCCATCATTTTTGTGCACGACAGAGTGTCGAACTGAGTGTCGGATGGAGTACCAGACTGAGTGCTGAAAGAAAAAACAAGCTGCGATTTTTCCTTGTGACACCAAAGAATGTGAGTTAGATCCCTGGAAACATAAATACATAATGAATTACACTCAAGATCATCATAAAACACGAATTATGCATACCTGGTGTGGATCATAACGTTTTGGCACAAAATCTCTTCAAAAACTTCTTCAAAGCATGAAAACGCATATATACATTCACCAAAAGTATCTAATTAACATCATAAAATTGATCATATCATGGTCCCAACAGAGATTTCTCGAGTTTTCCCTCCTACAACCTCAAGCTATCTAATCGAATTAAAGCCTACATCTACTTTACATTCATTACATTAAATGCCTACAACCGGCAGATGAGAGAAAACGCTCAAGATCTGTGTTACAATCTCCAAACCATAAAAGCAAATATATATTTCTAGATATTACATTAATGCTTCATCTTTTGAAATTAAAAATGTCTTCAAAATGTGCGTTAGTGCATATCCAACTGTCCTCCACTTGCACTTGCTTGCGATGCTCTTGCATCATCTTACATATGCATGACCAACAACCTCTAAAGATTAGTTATTCTACGATCAGACTTTATAACATTACAACACGCCTTCTTTATAGGCTTTAAATAGGCAGAACCCTAAATAAAAGCACCCAAATACAGTTACAGATCCATGCAGATCATTGGCTACAAATCCCGTGAATCTCGGGATTCTATTAAAGTCAACTACCAGTCGACCTTCATTCAGTCTTCAGTCGGTTGTCATGCACACGCCTATCAACCTCTTGTCGGTTGACCTCTTTGACTTGTTGTCGATTTCCTCGACTTTGACTTTACCCAGTCGAACCACCTCAACCTTCGACTTGTTGTTGATATCTTCGAATTCAATTTTACCTGATCGAACGACATTGACCTTCAACTGTGAGGCGGTCCACCTCAACTAGACTTTCACTACAAAGAATATAACAACACAACAACTACTTCACCCAAACATTATCGAAAACTATAATAAGTAACATAAAAGTATAATGTTTATTCAAACTTATATTAAATTCTTTAAACTTTAATATATTGCTCAACTATAATAATCTAAATCACTAAAACAACAATATTTGATAACTTAAAAAACATGCTAACTAAAATGCATAGTATCAACTTAAATGATAGCTCGAACAACAATATTTGATAACTTAAAAAACATGCTAACTGAAATGCATAATATCAACTTAAATGATAGCTCAAATCATAAACATACATTGTAATCATTGTATTATCTATCAACCATAAGCCACTAGAATGACACATTGAAATACAATATTCATATATTACAACCAGATTGACACATTGAAATACAATGTTTATATATTATTGATTAATTTTTAATTCAAGTGGAATTGGATAAAGAGCTCCAAACATAACCTGTATGCATACTCGACAAGAAAGTCAGAATGCTCTAAAATCTAAATATTGAGTGACAACATGAGAAAGAGAGGATGTTAGAAGGAAGAAAATCTCATTTTAATTTGTTAATAAAGTTACATCAAAATTAATACTTATGGTAAAAAAATGGTCATATTCCATTTTAATTAATACTTGTGTCAAAAAAAAATGTCACATTCCATTTTAGTGCTCCTAGTATATGATATTAACCATGTAAATATTAATGTTTTATGTTCTTATATTTGAATAGTTACTTGGAAATCCAAGTACAAATGCCCCAATATTCAACGAGTTAAATTTTCCCTATGTAATTTATTACAAAAGTCAAAAAAAAATTAAATAAGTAAAAAAAAACACATGCGTAATAAGAAAATAAAAGTTAAACATTTCCCAGGGGAATGGCCGAGGGAAATGGGTCAAGGAGAATGGCAAGGATTTCATGTACTATTCCCTTTTAAGCCCCACATTTCCTCTAAGTAGCTTAGCCCTGTGAGGAAGTGGAATACCCTCCCTTATATCATTCTTCAACTCCTTACATCATCTTGTTCATTTCATAAATTCTCATTACATCACTCTTACTTACATTCATTCCTACAATATGGTTGACAAGTTCTACTTTAATGAGCATTCCTTTTGTGGTCACTAAGTTTCAATGTTTTTAGAGAGATCTTGGTAAGGAGGGGAGACATCGTCATATCAGTCATGGTCTTAACTTTTACTATTAAAACAATTAACAAAAGGGTTTTAGTCATTTCAATCTTTAGAGTAGTAACAACTGGTAGAGACATCTACTTTTGGGTTTATTAAGTCATGATTATTCTATTTGGTTTTTGTTGAACCTTGTAGTTTGTTGTTGAACCTTATAGGTTTTTGGACATAATTTGGTTTTTTTTAGGTTTATGTGATGCACCCACCTTGGGACTATGGAGTTTTTTTAGTAGCAAACTTAGTTAGATTTTTGGACAAGTTTTGATAATTTCCCTTATTGCATTATAGACCTCAGCTTGAGAATGGGTCATCCCAAAAAAGAGTCTATGGTTGGCTGGTAAATCTTCCTTGAGGAATTAGTTGGCTCAATTCTTGTAATATGGATATTTATTTCATATTTCATAGTTTGATTATCACTATTTTGTTCTTCCTTTTCCATCTCTAACTTAAATTTAAATGTAATGTTTTATGTATATGTAATGTTTTTATATATATTCATGAATTTGCATTATTTTTTATTATGGATTATCTCCTCTATGTTTATTTCTATTGCTATAATTAAAAGTTGTGAATAAAGGGATTTATAGATCTACACCCATATCCCAAAAGGGTATTGAGGTGGGTTTGTTATAATATTACACTAATTAATGTAAGTACATAATATATCCATACATACTCTTGTATCCTTTCTAAAGAGGGCTTTGTGCCTAAGCTTGCATTTGCAAAATTAGGATGTGATCACATATATAACTCAATATTTTGAGATTGTAAATTCTATGAGTGAAGTTTATGGATGAGTTAGTGTAGATATTGGGATGGACCGGGAGCAATAGGATTTGGGTTTGGACTAGGATGATACATATGGACTCAAGGATCACTCCAGGAAAAAAGATCACACTAGGCGGAGTGGACAACAACCATGGGATCAGACTGAGAAAAAAAGGGAGGCCTTGATGCTCCTAATCTCCACTCTTCTATAGGAATCCATGAGGGAAATGCCATATCAAACATAAAGAGGTCATGGAAGGTGTTTCTCACATGATCTATCAACAACTACAAGCAGACATGGGCCTTCATCCTAAACCAAAAATGCTCGATCCTAATCTTGAGGACCCAAGGGATCAACTCATCACACATGAGGTAAGAATTGATAGCATCATCGATAGTAATGAAAAATAACTATCATTTCTCCCTGGTCTTCATCCCAAATCCATACTAGATGAGATTGGTGTAGGAAAAGGAGACTTGTTAATCAAGTTTACTCATGTTTGAAAGAAATTAGGGAAAACACAAGAAGAAGAGAAATGAGGAGTAGAGAGATTTGGTGGTTGAGAGTGATTAAGGAGAAGACAGAGGAAATCAGCATATGTCACTTGCAATTAAGTGGGAAAATGATATTAGAGGTGGAAGAAGGACTAATAAGAGGCACATTACTTCTCTACTCCCAACAAGAATTCATAGGTCATTTCAATGGGAAGGATTTCTCGAAGAAGTCACTAAGATATTGAATAACAAAAAAATGGGAAAAGGACCTTGGATGCTCTCCTAAATTCCACATTGGCCCTAGGGGTTTTATTCAGAACAAAGGACAAGGAATGGATTCAGGCAAGGGTCTACACTTTTGGGGGTTGTTGGGACTATCTATCTCAAAATGGGCTCCTAGTTTTGACCCGGGAAGGGAGAGGATAACAATTATCCTAACCTAGATAAAACTAGCATGCCTCCCTATTGATCTATGGAAGCCCAATATATTAGAGATGATAGGAAAAAACATCAATAAGGTTCAGCCTCTTATGTTGTGGAGTGAACAACAATGGCTAGTGTTTATGTTGAAATGGACCTAGATGATGGATTACCATATGGTTTGAATACTATAGTAGTGCAAAGGGAACATTGGTTGTTTCTGGAATATGTAAATGTATTGTACCGATGAAGATATTAGAATGATCATTAAGTCACCTAAAGATAGCATGCCCAAAATGGAAATTGGCCTCTCCTCAAATGGTGTCCCAGAACCTAGGTAAATGCTCCCCTCCTCACGCAATTATAGTGGACTCTAGCTCAGATGGATCCAATCCTTAGCAACAACAAATCAAAGAGATTCCTCCAAATCACTCTCACCCCCTATAAAGTCAAGGATTCCTCCTCCACAAGCTTTGGACAGACATTGGAGGACCATGTTATATCAGCAACGGTGGAGGTCCCATTGGGGGATACCCCTTCCATCGGATTTCGCACCACTAAAGGAGGTAAGTGAAGTTGAGGCTCCCCCAAATATCCTAATGGGGAGAAGAAGATCAAGGAGGATCGAGTAGTATTGGGTCATCTAGACCACTATAGGTGAGACCATCCGTGACTAAGTCACCAACACCAATGGAAAGAAGCACCCCAAGAGACATAAGTGAATCGTTGGTATCTATAGGGTTGGGACATGGGAATAGGGACAAGTCGAGGGTTTGCATAAACTTATCACCACTACCACTGGAGGGGGGTCTAGAGTAACCCAGTCCATAGAACACAAGGTAAAAAAAGTAATGAGGAGATCTATTACAACAAAAGCAATATCACAAGAAGAAGTTGATGTCTAGGAGGGAAGGTAACTCACCATATTTTGGGTGCTTAGAGAAGCAAAAGATTCCAATCTAGTTACAAAATGATTGTGTTGTCATCAAACCAAAGGGGCTTGGGATCAACCTACAAAGTCAAATCTCTTATACAACTGGAAACATCTCAAAAACCTAACATTATTTTCATTCATGTGATTATGATCTTGGCTTCTACTTGATTAGCATCAAGTTTGTGTAAGCATTTCCAGATTGGCACTATAACATTTTCAATAATGTCACTAGCCTCTCTAGGGGTTTGGTGGTCAACTGGACAAACTCTATGAATCTTGATCACCATATTATTAGATAGAAGGCTAACTTTGTCTCCCTATTCTCCAAAGAATTAAATTACCACTTGAATCTTATCAACGTCGTTTATGGGCCTTCAGAGAATAGCAATGTTTTTGGGACAAGTTATGAAGTAAGATTTATATGGATTCTCCCAACCTCATTGTTGGGGAGATTTGAATTTCACATTGAATGACTCAAAGTAGGGCATGAATTTTAAAATGTTTCCTCAACTTTCTTGAGGAAATTCGTCTAGTTGATGTGGAGCCCTCACACTAGAATCCATTTGGATTAACAAAACGATAGGGGTGGCCACATGGGTAAGACACTAGGTAGGATCCTCACCAACAAATCCTTCATGCAGACAGTGGAAACTATAGATCAAATGTCATGAACAAAGGATTTGATCACTTTCCCATCAACCTCCAAATGGGTAGGGTGTTCAAAAAGCAAGCATCGCTCTTCAAATTCAATTATGAGTAGCTCAACTTGTCAAAGTTTGTGGAATTGATAGAGCAATGTTGGGTCCTTCGCTATGGCACATTTCCAATTCAATCTCATTAAATGAAGGATTTCACTATGGAGTGGCTTGTATTATGTTTTGGTATTAAATGAAGGATTTTACTATGAAGTGGTTTATATTATGTTTTGGCTTTGTTTAAATGTAGAAATGGATTCAGTACGCTGAAAAACTTTCGGGGCATTCGGATTATATAGTTATACAGAAATAATCACTCAAACTTGCGGATCTAACAATTTTTTGGCAGAATTTCAGACAAATATCCCCGAAAAAATTGCTAGACAAAAATCATTTCATAGAACGTTTAGACTACAACATATGTTTCGGAACATGGGAAAAAAATTTGGGAGGTAGAAGGCGAGATTGAAATACTAAATAGCAGAATCCGAGACCATAGTTTTTTGGAGGGCACGAAGGTCGCGCTTGCAGCATTAGATATAGAAACTTGAAAGATACAAGTTACTCGCATGGGAAGGAGCAAAAGTGGCACATGGAGAGTTGTGGCGCTACATGGTTGACAGTGGCTGACAACAGCACTGCGTCCTTCCATAAACAAGCGCTCTCCAGGAAACACTAAATAAAATTATGAAACTATTGCAAAAGGATACGGAACCAGGACTAGACGAGCTCCAAATCAAGTTTTTCAAAGGGTTTATGCATGTCTTGGTTGAGGATCTTGTAGCAAAAATCCAGGAATCTGGACAGAACAGGAAAATACTTCGGGATTTAAGCACCACTTTATTGTAACTATTCCAAAGGAAAGAGACCCATCGAGCTTCGACAAGTTTCGGCCGATATCTAGCTCATAGCTAGGTCATTTCGAGCATACTCAAACCTATCCGTTGTGATATCAAGAGAGCAATGGGGGTTTCTAGAAGGTCGGGATATTCGTGGTGTTATTGGCACTGCACATGAGGTCATGCATTCCATCAAAACCAGAAGAATGAAAGTGTCCGTTGCCAAAATCAGTCTCTCAAAAGCTTATGACTGGAAATTAGTTACACCTTAAGCTCATCCTCATATAGGTCGGTGTCTCCTTCTCTCTCAGAAATTGTAGAGATGCTTAAAGAGAAATTCAATCTTTACATAGCTAAAGAGAAAGAAGGTTGCCTCTCCGTTTCCTAGAACTCGCTCCACCCCACATGGGTGATATACTTAAACAGTGGCTCGGCTAGCTACACTCAATCAACAGTTTCTTAATTGTATGTTCCTACAATCAATGGAAATGGTAACTTCAATGCATCTCTTCAAGAGCCAAGTCCTCCCTTTGTTACAACTTTGTATCATAGTGACACAAGGACGTGATTTCAAAGTTTCTCCCCTTCTCATTGTTTCCTTTGAGGATGCACCATGCATTTGCAGTTCCAACAAAAGCCCTTGGGATACAAAGTCAAGGATTGGTCTTGGTCGATAGACAAAAATAAAGAGGTAAACTGCTAGGTTCATTGGTGGATATCTTCGTTGGTAGGTTGGTCCTCATCAAAAGTGTCATTTTTTCCATATTCTCTTTCACGTGCATATCCTAGTACATTATAAAGATAATTAAGAAACTATGCTTCACCTATTTTCAGAAGGGAAACAAGGAACAAGGTGGCCTTCAACTAGTAATTGGGAGGCCCTATCAAAACCTAAGGAATAAGGAGGTTGGGGCATCAAGTACATGACACTCTTCTCAAAGGCCTTGGTAGTGACTCATCTCCAAGATAGGTCTTTGGCAAGATTTATTGATCAATAAGTACATTTACCCAATGCATCTAGATGAATGGATCAGTGTCTCTCACTTAATCCCATAAAGGAGGCTCTTCATTCTAGAAATCCCTTACAAAGTCCTTTGAGGTGATTGGAAGATATTGATGTTAGCGTGTGAGAGATGGCACTAAGGTTTGATTACACATGGATCAATGGCTCGAGAAGGAGCAAGACTATGATATGCCTAGTGAGCTCAAAGTTGAACCATACTCCTACAATTATCATACTTTATCTGATGTGGTGTTACCCTCTACCCACCCTTCTATGGAGCAATCATCATTGGAAAGTGAGACTCTAGGTCCTCGACATGAGAAGGCCACTCTTTGGTGGTATTTCAAAAGGAAACTAATTAAGGTTGGGATCAAGGTTGTGGAGATGGAGGATACACTTTTGTGGAGTGGCAGTCCCATATGGAGCATATACTTAGTAAAGTTGGGATATCTCTCCATGTACACCACCCTAGTAGGTCAACACAACCTTGCTTTGTTTGGAATTGGATGCTAGAGACCCCACCAAAGGAAAGATTCTTCTTGTGGTTGGCACTAAGTACAAAGCATTGACTTGGGACTTATTATAGTGCAGAGGTTAGGAGGGTCCCAATGGATGTCCCTTATGTGAAGAGAGATAGGAGAAGATCTTATGCCTATTCATTACGTGCCAATACTCAAAAGAAATATGGAGTAATGCATTTGAGCTAATGGCCTGAAGGTTCTCTCAGATGGATAGAGCCTAGAGCTAGCATTAGAGAATTGGATTCACAAAAACAAGGGGGATGATTATAGGGCCCATGAACCCCCCCTCAATCCCATATGGTCGATTTGGCTACCCATAAATGAGTACTTATTCTAGGATATTAGAAGAAAGCATTTATGTGTGAAATTCAATAGACTAAAGGCATTAGTCTCAATGGGCACTACATAGAAGAAGGGAAAAACCTCAAAAGGCATTGGTTTCCCCTATCAAGGCTCTCAATAGATGCATGGGGTACTTTTATGGATAAGCAAGGAACAACCCAAGGCATAGTGGCATAGGTGGAGTCCCACTCCTAAACAAGAACAAATTAACATCCAAATTGGACCTAGGGAGTGGGGAAAACAACATTGCATAATTGATCTTTGCTTCCACTCTCCTTTGCACAAGAAAGAAGAGTCACAAATCTGAAAGTGAATGGGGACTAAAAATTAATCATTCATTTGCTCAATGGATCTATGTAGTGACACAATATCCACTTGAAGCCTAATGTTTCCAAGGCTAGATCAGTCATTGGGTCCTTCAACTCCATCACCTCTTCCCACATATACATAGAACTAAATTTGGATACAAATTTATTAAGGAAATGGCATGCTAGTATCGTAGACTAGATATTAGAGTGATCAAAGAGGAAACCACTAGCTACTGCATTTCCAAGCACCTACACTAACTACCAAAGCCTCGAGGTAAGTTTTGGGAACCTGAATTGACTCGATTGGATGAACACAATACAATTTTTGAAATATTTTGTCTTGGACTTCATATGGTTCACTCTATGTAACATGTAATGTACCCATTTACCGAAGTTGGGTCACGTCATGCAAAAACTTTCTCTTTATCAACTCTAATACCATTTTTTTAACGTACCTAGTGTTGATTTTTCAATGAGCTATGGCTCATGCATTTATTTAAATTTTATGTTTAGCTTTTAACTTGAACCATAACTAATGCAGCAAACCAAGATCACAAGAAGAATAACCATGCACAAGAACACAAGAAGTATCCTAGGAAACCCTTCTCAACAAGGGAAGAAAACCCAACCAATCCTCTTCTATATTCTTCAAGAGAAAGACCTCCCACACCATCACCAAACCTAGAACACAAGAGGGTGTTGTAATTCTCATAATTTCAAACCACAACTTCTGAAATCATGAGATGACACAATGATAAGTGTATTTCCTCAATGGGGATTCACCTTTATTTATATAAGACTTGGCACATCAAATGATGTGTCTATTGGCACAATAGGGCCGACCTCAATAACTCAAAATATAATTAATAATTACCATATTAATTATCTTTTACATTAATTATCTTTTATATTAATTATCTTTTACATTAAGGTCAGGCCGACATGTACCCTTTACTTAACAAATAGGGTTACAGGTAAGTCTGACTCTTGGAAAATATTGTTGGACACACCTACCACACTTAGAGGGGGGGGGTGAATGAGTGTGGGACTCTTTTTCCCAAAACTTCCCTCTTGCACAAAAACTCATCAATTAGCATTCAACATTTATTCATTACCCATTGTTGTCATTTATAACCAGTCAGATGCGAGCACATATCAGCAACATATATCAGCAATATATCATCAACAAGTCATCACCACAATGAACACAAAGAACACAAGATATATGTACAATTTTCTTTTTATTACGGACTACAATCCTTGGGGTTTATCAGCAACAACTGAATAGAGTACAACTCTACAAGAGCACCAGCTCTATATGCAAGACTCAGCTTGCATTCTCAGCACCAACTGAGATGAGGCAACAATCCTCAACAGATATCAATCTGTACCATAAACAAGAGCATCAACCATGCACCAACTTGTGCCATAAACAAGTTCATCAACCATGCACCAACATGTAATCAACCTGTACCATAAACAAGTGCATCCAACCATGTACCAAGTATATACCAATCATGTGTCAACCAATCATCAACAATGACTCATCAATATGTACCAACATCATCAACTATACACCTCATGTATGTGCCAACT
>ML778650.1:67835-130348 GCA_009831015.1 Picea engelmannii | reverse complement strand
AGGAATTATGTGACATTCCACATACCACCGGAAATGACATGACAAGAAATATCCATCTAGGATATTTTCCCTGACAAATTCATTTTCCTTCATCTCATTATTCCACAATTAAGCATGGGTTCTCTTACTCCACAAAGCGTCTTCCCGTGAGGGCTTTCACCATAAGGGGACCACTTTGGAGTTCATCCATATTTACTTCTTATCAACCATGACAAAACAATAATGAGTCATATTTACATCAAACACTATTGGGTCCATTACCCAAACCTTTGTGCTATGGGTCTTTCTTCAAGGGTTGACATCAATGAAAACCAACCTTAATCAACAGAGTGAAATATGTAAGACACGTGGACATTATCCCTATCATCGTCCCATGATGCAAAAGTATCAAATAGTGCCAAAGAGTACATTTTGTAATTTCTACAAGTCTATAGGACATGAGGATAAGGATTGTAGAACATTGGAGCTTATGAAGGAGAGGACCGCAGATACTTATAGGGTGCAGGCTAAACACATGACAAGAAAACCTGCGTAGTAGTTTACAGCGCAACTGCAATATAATAACGCACATTAGCTTGCAGCGCAACCATAGTATAATAATGCACAACAGTTTGTAGAGAAACTGTAGTATAATAATGTGCAGTAGTTTGGAGCGCAGCCACAGTATAATAACACATAGCAATTTGTAGCACCACCACACTATAATAATGTGCAGTTGTAGTATAATCAGGTACCATGGTATAATACATCGCACGTAGATAATCAAGGTAATAGAGGAGGCTTCAGAGGAGGAGGTAGAGGACCAGTAACATGTCAGAATTGTTAGAAACCTATACATTATGCAAGATATTGTCAACATCCACCAGCGACATGTATGTATTGTTGTGCAACAGATCATGATACAAAATATTGTTCGACATTGTTGACAAAGATACAGGAAAAGAGGAATCAAAACAATCAGAATGTTCAATGGATTGTTGTTGAAACCAAATAAGATGATGGGAAGAATATAAATATAGTTACTAGAGGTGGAACCAAGACAGGAGGAGATGCAACAAAGAAGAATCGGGACCAGCACCAGTGGGTCAGAAAGAATACAACACCTAAACAACAATTTGATACGCGGAAAGAAAAGGAGACATTCAAGGAGGTTAGACAAAGGATTTTGAAGGAGATTATTGCTTCTACTTCCGGAACAAATCCTGGATATGATGTACCAATATATGACATGCTCACTTATTTGATTAGACCAGCATAGATCAACCTTCAGAAAAGGTCAGTAATTTAAGAAACTTTTTGGTATCTTGTGTGAATTTATTCAGTAATAATCATATCTGCAAGTGTTACAAAATCTATTAGAAAAGTGAAATTATGGGGAAGAAGGGATAAAGACAGTAAATCATGTCCATAGGAAGAGAAGAACAAGTAGGGAGTTTATATTGAATGCAAACATTGGAGATTTTAATATGGGTGACATAATATTGGACTTGGGATCTGAAGTAAATGTTCTACTTAAAAAGACATGGGAAGCCATGGGAGAACCTACATTGGTGTATTCACTTATTCAGTTGAAGCTAGAAAATGTGTAATATACCAAAGGACGAGCCTTGTTGTAATCATGTTTTGTAAATCATGTTTTGTAGGCTGGTGAGCCAAGTACTGATAAGATGATAGGCTTATGTGTTTATTAGGCTAGAGAGCCTAAGTGTTAAAGTCCATGAGCCTGATTTTGTACATGTAATTATGCACATTATTAATAAAAGATAAACATATTTGCATGTGGACCGACCACGATGAATGAGTGATGGGGGACTAAGCTTCCACAAAGCCTGGGTAAGGGAGAGGGGGATGAAAGGAAATAAATAGGGGCTAATCTTGTGGGCTTAAGCCCTTGGGAATAATAATTTATTATTATTCCAAAGTATTGTGTAAATGTATATGTTTTGTCCTAAGTTCCTGGAGAGGAACGCATGTTGATGGAGTGCATGCAGCTTCATGGGAGACATGTGTCGATCCCGGCACATGCAGTTAAAACCATAGGAATAAACCATGTTGGGGGTCTTCATTCCACCATCCATCACCTGAGTCTAGGGGTTCGACATTCCAATTCGTCATCCTCTGTCTAAACTCGTGACTGTCCATGATCGACCTCTTTCTAGTGTTTTTTTTAGATCCCTTACCTGGACAGTTCAAGCCTATGTGTGATATCTTTGTGCACCCTTACGCAATCCTTAAACCATAATCGTGAGTCCATTTCATGTTGCATGATTGAGAAACATGAATTTTTTTGGGTCGTGTTGTGCTATCCTAGTGGGTTGTTGTGGCAGCGTAGTCCTGATCGTGTGAGGTTGCTTCCATTGATTGTGTGTTGCTGAGCCTTGTTGTTGTGTCTTCATAGTGCTAGAATTAGTCACAAGAACAGGTTGCCAAACCTGTGAGAAACTCTCTCCAGGTGAGAGATTGTGCTGAGGAAGTAAGAACTCTTGGAAGGGGTCCTGTAGTTGCTACAGAACTCTGAGACTTCCGTTCTGATTTGTTGCTAAAGCCCAAGGCAAGGGAGGTTAGCAGCTGAAGGACTGTCTTGGTGATAGTGAAGGTGTATACTCCTAGGGTGGGATAGGCATGTGGGGAATGAGAATCTGTGATCAGTGGGAATAAGTGACTCCTGGGAGAAAATCCTTCCTCTATAACTAGGTGTCTTCCCATTGACCTTGCCTAGCCTAGGATTCCCTGCCTGGTGGATCTTAGTCCCAGCTCGGGGGTGACCTATTATTGAGAGTAATGAGCAGCACAGTATAAGGCTAGGAGGTTCGTGGAAGGTCTTCACACAAGTAGTGAATTACATCTAGTTTCAAAGATAAGTATATGCATGTTTTTAAATTCATCTTTTAAATGCATGTTTGTGATGCTTGCAATATTATCATGTATTCTGTTGCGATGATGTTTACTGTTGTGCATATGAATTATTGTTAATGCCATGGATTATGTATGCTAGCAGTAATTATGTGCTTACTCTGTGTTAATGTATTGAATTTATTTAAATGCATTTTATATAAGTGTTATTCTGCAGTAGCATTACTCATGACGTGGGTTCACAGCCCAAAGGATGTTACAATATGGTATTAGAGATTTAAAGGGATAAAGTCATAAGTGTTGGTAGCACTGCTCGACCTTTGGAGGGCCAGGGATGTTACAAAATGAGCAAAGAGTGGTACCAATTGGTAGATTGAAGGGTATATCAGTGGATTTGGATGGTGTGCACACTATGGCAGACTTTGAATTCATTGATATAGTGGATAACACTACACCCTATCCAGCATTTGACAATTAGGTTATCATCAATTTGAAGACTAGGAAGATGATTTTTGAATCAAGAGAATACATAGTTATAGCACTGTTAGGTCCTTCATAAGGTGGAAGATATGTGGAACCTGCGACAGAAATTTTCATTACAGAAGAAATAAATCAGTTGTATAGAACTACTGCGCACAAGGAAGATTACATCAACCCAACTACAGATGGAATTCTTAGATGGAGAAGCATTAGTTCTTGTGCTTCAAACTCTGACACATGAATGGAGAATTGACAGCAACACTTACATGAGTTTTCTACCAAAAGATGTGAAAAAATGACGCGTGCACTGAGATGGATTGACTCAGAGGTAAGAGAACCTCCCACTTTTTATGATCAAAATGATTTAGAAGAATTTTTAAGAAAGTTTCAGTTAGAAGTTTTAGAAAATCATATATTTCTAGCTTTAAATATTTCCTTGAAATAAACACATGCTCATTGGTGGGGTACTCATAAGGAGAATACCAATGACTCGTATCAATGTAAGATATTACTGTGCATTAGATTTGGCATAGAGCATGAGAAGAAATATGTGCAGAAATATGATGGAATAGGAAAACCCAGAGAACATGTAGCCAAATGCATTACTCATTGGAGACCGGTACCACCAGAGGAATGGAAACATCAATTCATTCATACATTGAAAGGAATACCAAGGAATTGGTACACAGAATTGGAACTGCGCAGAGGGACTGTAAATTGGGAAGGTTTGTAGTATAATTTTGTGATCACAATTGCATTTGAACATGAGAACCCAACAATGGATATAGCACTGAAATTGATAAAGGAAAATATATTTGCAGAACCTGAAGTTGAAATTGTGATATCTTATCAAAGTTAGAATCAGCAGACAGTCAGATAGTTGTTACATTGTTATCATGTCGCAGAAGATGACGCAGTAGAAGAAAACCCGCATAATATCAAGATAACATAAATTGACGGGGAAAGAGAAGTAGAAGGTCCACAGCTACAATCAAAATATTTTGTTGCAACTCCAAAGATCAAGAAATTCAACATTGGGATAGAAGAGAAACCAAATATTGCAAGTATTGGTGACTATTGGGATAACCAGATATTAGAAAGAATAACATAAATATTGCATGAGTATATTGATCTATTCCTAGCAACATTTTTAGAGATGAAAGGGGTAGCAGGAGAACTTGGAGAAATGAAGATTCCTCCAAGACCATATGCCATACCAATAAGATAGAGACCTTATAGGATAAATCTAGTATATAAACAAAAAGTTAAAGCAGAGATTGATAAGATGTTAGAGGCTGGTATAATAGAACCCATTGAAGAATCTAAGTGGATTATCCCTATGGTAGTCCAGGATAAGAAGCAAGGGGGAATAAGGATCTATGTAGACTTGAGGAATTTTAATGATGTATGTCTACATTATCCCTCCCCTACTCCATTTGCAGATGAAGTATTGGAGAATGTAGGAGGATAAGAAGCATATTCATTTATTGATGGGTTTTCATAGTATCACCAGATCAGGATAACACTATAGGGTCGACATAAGACTACATTTTCCATAGAATGGGAATCATATCAGTACACAATGATGCTTTTTGGATTGAATAATGCACCTATTATCTTTTCAAGATTAGTATTAGTTGCCTTTAAGGATTTTATAAATAAGTTTTTGGAAGTCTATTTGGATGATTGGATAGTATTTAGTTTATTGAAGGACCATGTTGAAGTATTAAGATTGATGTTAGACATGTGTAGACAGTGTCATATTTCATTGAAAATTAAGAAATGTATTTTCAACACACCATTTGGGATTTTGTTAGGGCATCTGGTGTGTAAATAGGG
Organism: Picea engelmannii; assembly: GCA_009831015.1. NCBI lineage: Eukaryota > Viridiplantae > Streptophyta > Pinopsida > Pinales > Pinaceae > Picea > Picea engelmannii. The sequence goes on along the minus strand of ML778650.1, from coordinate 125,176 downwards.
TCTCTTGGTTGATCCTGCAAAGATTGTTGTCATTGTTAATTTATCACCACCTAAGTCAGTCACTAGTTAAAATATACACTTGGTCATACATGTTATTATAGGAAGTTCATAAGGGGATATGCACATATTACTGTACCCATGGAGAAATTGTTAAAGAAGGATATCAAACTTCAATGGAAGAATGAATGCCAGCAGAGTTTGGATATCTTGAAGGAGAAGATGGTGACAGAGCCAGTTTTAGTGTTTCCAGATTGGTCAAAATAGTTCCATGTTCGTGTGGATGCATCTTCAATATCACTTAGAGAAGTATTGACACAACTAGGAGAAGGTGATGTAGATCACCCAATAGCATTTGCAAGCAAAAATCTTTCAAATTTGTAATAGAATTACAATACAACAGAAAGAGAAGGTTTGGTTATGGTTTATGCATTGCAGAAGTTCAGACAGTATTTGTTAGTCCAACATTTCAAGATGTTTACAAATCACTATGCTCTTAGATATTTGGTCAATAAGACAGTGTTGGGAGGAAGAATATGCAGATGGTTGTTGTTATTTAAAGAGTTTGATTTTGAATTTGTTGTAAAACATGGAAGATTGAATGCAGGGCCAGATCATTTGTCTAGGATAAATAATGAAGAGGAACCAAGAAGCATGGAGGACAATTTTATTGATGCACAACTCTTTTCAGTGCAGATTGTTGATGAATATTTTGCTGACATTATTGAATTTTTTAGTACACGATTTTCCCCAAAGGATTTTAATACTGTGCAGAAGAAGAATTTGGTATTTAGAGTTGCAAACTACCAACTTATTGCATGACACTTTTATAAACTAGGAGAAGACAATATTATAAGGAGATGTGTGATGGAACATGAATGTCTTATCGTATTAGCATAAGCACATGAAGGAATAGTTGGAGGACACTACGTAGGAAAGGCTATTGCACAGAAGATATTGCACACATGTTTATGGTGGCTAACAATTCATAAAGATGCAAAGGAGTATTGTGAGAATTGTGATGTCTGTCAAAGGGTTTGAAAGCCATCCAGGAGGGATGATATGCCATTAATACCTTAGGTAACTTTGAAAGTGTTTTAAAAGTGAAAAGTAGACTTTGTAGGTCTAATTAATCCACCATCCAGAAGATCAGGGGCAAGGTATATCATTACAGCGACACAATATTTAACCAAATGGGATGAAGTAAAAATAGTGAAGGATTGTAGCATAGAGACTGTAGTGCACTTTCTTTCTGAACAATAAGTCACAAGATTTGGATTCCCTAGAGTTTTTATGAGTGATCAGGGGAATCATTTTATCAATAGTACCATCTAGGAAATGACTGAAGAATTTGAGATATACCATTAGAAGAGAACTCCTTAACATCCTCAGGCTAATGGAACAATGGAATCATTTAACAATATATTGGATAATGTATTAACCAAAACTTGCAATGTAAACATGGGTGATTGGGATTTGAAGATACCAACAATGTTATGGACCTATAGAACTGCATGCAAGAAGCTTACAGGGAAGACACCTTTCATATTTGTGTATGGAAAGGAAGCAGTAGTTCCTTTGGAGTATTTGATTCCTATTCTATGCATTGCATCCATTACAAACATGATAGAAAGAGGCGCACCCCAAGAAATATTATCTCAACTCATGGAACTTGAAGAAGACAATATTTTAGTCGGTTTCCATCAAGAAGTATAGAAATCAAAGGAAAACGTCTGGCATGACAGACACATCAAGCAGAAAAAATTTAAGGAAGTAGATATGGTTCTCCTCTATGACAGTAAATATTTGCAGCACCCATGGAAGTTCGAGATGCATTGGTTAGGGCCATATGAGATAAATTATGTCGTAGATGGAGGTGTTTTGCAGTTGCAAGATCTAGTACGAAAAGAGATTCAAGGACTAGTGAATGGTAGTCTATTGAAATTGTATAGAGACAATCGACCCACTAACCCTCAGTAGATGTCGCACAGAAAATTAAAGGTGTACACATTGTATATAGTAGAAGTTAAAAGAAGAAAAAGAGAAGAAAAAAGTGGAAAATTGAGAAAAAGACAAAAAGAAGTTAGTAGATGGACAAGTGGTAGATAGATAGTTGAAGGATACAACATGCAGAAGAAGTTAGTCAGTGGCATGTCAAATCCTGAAGACACTACATGACAAAAAATGATGAACGTGGGGCACCGGGATGGAAAATGGCCAAAAAGACGAAAACCGGTGAATGGAAAAATAAGGCACGTTAGAGAATTTATGACATGAGCTATAAAAGCATGAAATTTACACAACATGACTCATTGTGACTTAGAGCATATGAGAGATAAGGAGAAAACTATATATACTAAGAATGTATTTCTAAAGGATCTTGTGATGATTCACAACAGTACTTTCAGAATTTTTCATAATGGCGTCGCCGAAGGTTGGAGAACTCAGTCATCTGTCAAGGAAAACACATAGCGCCACAATATCGTCATAGGATCAAGCACCAGAAGTTCAAAAATCTAGTCAACAATAAGGATTCGTAGACATGGATGTGATCCCATCACCTGAACCAATTATTCCAACAGTTTTTGAAGAGAAGGAGCCAGTAACCGAGCAAATGGATGTTGATCCGAGGGATGAAGAACAAAACCCTACACAACAATTGCGTTTGGGAGCGTCGTAGTAGAAAAATGGGGAATATGATGAAAGAATAGAGTCAAATGAACCTAGGGATGAGGCTAAACAAGTCATGCTAAAGGAACATATCACAACACAGACTGTGTATTCTATTGCAGAGAAGAGCACATAGGTGAAAGCTTGAGCTGAAGAGATTTCAGGTAGATTTCAGGCATTGGAGAAGTCAGTGAAAGATGCAAACACTGTCTGAGTGGCTTGGGACGAGCCATAGGTAAGTGTTGGGGGGTTGTTGGAGCAGGTTATTTTAGGGAAATGTGAAACATTTATTGAAGACGGTTACAAATAGGACTAGTAAAGGAGTGTGTGCCATGAAATAAGGAAAAGTTGTGCACCAGAAGGTAGGGAAAGAAACACATCGAGAATCAAGGGAAAGAAGTGCGAGGAAAGAGGAAAGTTAGAGGCAGAAGAAGGACAATGCAACGATGAAACGGTTGGATTCAGGACAATCAGTGCATAGAATGTTGTAATGTGGACAAACCTAATCCACTTAGGGTTAGGGTTTTGGTCATGATGTAATGGTTATAACCTAATTTTTGTAGTATAAATATGTGTTGTATGAGGAAGATAGGAGGCATGTTTTATGATGTTCTTGATGAGTTTTGAGTCGTAGTTACTAGTTTTGGTTGAGAGTCAAGGAATTAATACTCAGTTAGATGGATTGTAACTGAGAGTCAGGTCACAAGCTATAGATATTGGTGCAACATTGGTCAGCCTCACCTATGCACATATATTTCTGATGTACTGTGTGCAATGCAATGATTTGATGAAGATGAATAAAGAAGCATAGAATTCCAAATATTTGTGGATGTATCCCAAGGGGGTGAACCACGGTAAAATATTGTGTCAATGTGTGGAATGTTGATCTTATGTATTTTATAATTAATGAATGGATGAATGAATGAATCTGTTAGAGTTAGTTTATAGCATGCACTAGATCTATTATGTTATTTTACTGCAAAATGAATATTAATGAATAAATATGGTCATAGAATGGTAGATATGATATATCTGAGATAGAAATATTGTATAACATCCCCATGAGCACCATCCCTTCCATGACTACATACATATGGGTCCTGCAGTCACCCATAATCCATCTCGGGTGAGACTTCATTGTGCACTATGTGTGCATTGTTTCCTTCTAGTCTCCAGAAGGGCCCATGGTTTGTAGGGTTTTGTTGGAAACCTAAAGGTAGAACCCGGGTCAACCCAAACATCCAACAACAGGTATTTTTCCAACATGTTTTCTTCATGCTCCCATGTAGCATCTTCAGGACCATAGCAGATCCATTGAACCTTTACCATCTCTATGGATTTGTTCCTGAGCACTTTGAATTTCCAATCCAGGATGTGTACTGGTTCCACCCAAAAATCCACTTGGATCACATTCCAATCAATGATATGATTAGCATCAAGTACGTACTTTTTAAGTAATAATACATCAAGTACATTATGCACTCTCATGGATGCAGGAAAAGATAACATGTATGAAATTGGTCTTATCTTTTCTAATACTTCAAAAAGATCACAATATCTTGCTGCCAACTTTGGGAAGCTTCCTAATCTTAGCAAACTTCTCTTTTCCTTTACTTTCAAAAAAATATGTTCTCCCACTTTAAAATCTCTGAAAAGTTTGTTCATGTCTGCATAACTTTTCTACCTATCCTAGGAAACCTTGAAATTTTGTTTAATCCTTCCATCTGATCTTCCATTTCCTTTATCAATTCTGGCCCAACAACCACTCTGTCTATTGTATTATCCCAATTCACTGGGGTGTTTCATTTCCTTCCATAGAATGCCTCAAATGGAATCATTTTCAATGAGGCATGATACCATTGTTGTATGCAAAATCGACTAAATGGATATAATCTTCCCACTTTGATGGTTGATCCATCACATACATTCTAAGAATGTCCTCAATTATTCTATTAGTCCTTTATGTTTTCCCATCTGACTCTGGATGATACATTGTACTAAGATTTAAATTTATCCCAAAGCCATTAAAAAAACCCTTCCAAAAATTGAAAGTAAACTTTGGATCTTTTTTCTGAAACTATTGCCTTATGCACTCCATGTAGACTAGCAACATATCTCATCTAAACATATGCCATATTTGTTTCCTTGTGTGTAGTCTTTACTAGAATGAAATGTGTTTCTTTAATCAACTTATCCACCACCACCATGATGGAATCATGTTGCTTCATTGTTCTGGTTAGCTTAGTAATGAAACAACTGAGAAAACTTCCCACTTCCATTCTGGAATGGGAAATGATTGTAGAAAACCTATTGGGTGTCTATGTTATGTCTTTACTTTTTGGCATTCTAGACATCTGGCTATGTAATTAGCCACTTCTTTCTTCATTCCTAGCCAAAAATATTGGTTTCTTACTGCTGCAATTGTTTTTTGATATCCTGGGTGCCCGACATATGGCACATTGTGCATCTCCTTCAACACTGCATTTTCCAGCTCATTCGAATTCGTAAAATACACCTTACCTTTGTACATGAGAATCCCATCTTCTCTTAGCTCATAATAATTAAACTTCTGCTGAAAATTTCATTTTTATAATGTCTCTTTTATTTTTAAATAATCTTGATCTGAATTTGTTGTTGCAATAACTTTGTCTTTCATATATATCATGTACATGATAATGGCTACAATATGCACTTCATGATCTCTCTTGTTGAGTGCATCGGCCACTTGATTTTCCTTCCCCTTTATGTGCTTAATTTTGAAGTCATATTCACTCAGAAATTCCAGCCATCTAGTTTTCCTAGAATTTAGTGTTGGTTGTCCAAATAAATGCTTCAGACCACAGTGGTCTATCCTTAGCTCAATTTTTTTACCCACAAGGTAATGCCTCCACATTTTCAATGCATGTACAATCGTTGCTCACTCCAAGTCATAGGTAGCACAATTACTCTCATGCTCTTTTAATTTTTGGGACTCATAGCATACCACATGATCCTTTTGACTAAGGACTCCACCAAGCCCTTCCTTGCATGCATTGGTGCATACAAAAAAATATTTGTTTGGGTCTGCAATATTCAATATTGGATCACTTGTCAATATTATTTTGAACTGTTGAAAACTCTCTTCACACTTGGAAGTCCATTCAAACTTCACACCCTTCTTTTGCAAAGAAGTGATTGGACTTGCAATATTTGAAAAACCTTTTATGAATCTTCGGTAATAGCCGGAAATACCCATGAATGATCTGACCTATGTCATGTTCTTTGGCGTTGGACATCCTCTAATGACCTCTATATTCTCAGGATCCACTTCCATCCATGCTGATGATATTATATGCCCCATGTGGTGAATCTTCTTTTGATAAAAGATTCACTTACTTAGTTTAGCATATAATATGTGCTCTCTTAGAACTTGCAACACCATTCTTAGATGTTGCACATGTTCCTCTTTTGATTTAGAATAGATGAGTATATCATCTAAGAACACAATCACAAACTTGTCCAGGTACTCCCTGAACACTCCATTCATCAAACACATAAAAATTGTTGGAGTATTTGATAGTCCAAATGGAACTACCGTGAATTCATAATGCCTATATCTTGTTTTGAATGTTTTCTTGTTAATGTCTTTTTCCCTTATCCTTACTTGATGATAGCCTGATCTCAAATCAATCTTTGAAAATATTCTTGCACCTTTCAGTTGATCAAACAAATCATGAATTATGGGTAAAGGGTACTTATTATTTATGGTAACCTTATTACGTTGCTTGAAATCAATACATAGCCTTAAGGTTCCATCCTTATTTTTCACAAAAAGAATAGGGGCTCCCCAAGGTGACACACTTGGGCATATATACCCATTTTTTAACAACTCTTCAAGTTGCATCTGCAATCCTTCAATTATGGTGTACCCATTATGTATGGTGTCTTGGACATTGGGGAAACTCCTGGCACTAAATCAATAGAGAAATCAATGTCTCTCTTGGGTGGAAATCCGAGAATTTCTCTAAAAACATCTTCAAAATCCCTCAAGACCGGATGGTCTTCATTGCTTTCCACTTTATCTCTGGCTTCCTCCTCCATGTGGTTTGCAAACATTTGGCATCCCTTCCTGAAGCTCTTCTTCAACTGCATAGTTGAAATCTCTCTAACAACTACAACTCTTGGAATGCCTTGAATCTTGCCTTGCTTCCCTTCCTCATCAAGATATGTGATTGTCTTGTTGTAACAGTATAGGACTACATGATGTTTTCCAACCAATCCATGCCAATTAGGAAGTCATATGAACCCAATGGTATGATGTTTACATCTACCTTCGTGTTGAGTCCATTCATGTCTATTTGACAATATTTAACCATTTCATTGATATTTCTCTTAGCCCCTGTGGCTAACTGAACTAACCAACATTTATTATGCTTACTTTTTGTCAAGTGAAATCATTCGACAATGTTAGCATTTATGTAACTATGGCTAGCTCAAGAATCAATTAAAATTGTCATGGGCTGGTTATCAATCTTACCTTCCACTTCGATCATGGGGGATTGATATTATGTCCGCTTGTTGTCCAAGGCTGCATAAATCCTTGGCATATTTCCTCCCATGTCTTCCATTGTTTCGGCCTCTTGAATGTTGTCGACAATCCTCATTCTTTATCATTTATGAGGGAAATCTCTATATAAGTGATTCTCTTCACATCCCCAACATTGAATAGGATGATGCATTGGCCTTTTCCCAAATGAATCTACATTGTTTTGATCATTTTGGGCTGCATGGCCTTGCTAATTTGCTTGGGATTTATTTCTAAAAAAGGGTGGCTTAAAACCTTTATGCCTTTGATCTTTTTTCCCTTTCATCTTTTCATTCCAAGCCTTTTGGAAAACTAGTCTTCCTTTGCTTTTCTCATAAAGGTGCCTTTCTCTCCTTATGGTTTCCTCCAAGGTCTTGGGGTTATCATATTGAATCTTGTCACTATATAAGGAGGGTAACCCACTTAGAAACCTTTGGATTTTAACCTTCTCATCCTTGATGAAGTCAACATACTTCAACAATTCAAAGAATCTCTTCTCATATTCCTCCATTGTCGTGGTTCCCAACTTGAGTTCAAAGAATTTTTTCATCTTTCTCTCATAGTAATGCTTGGACAAATGTGTTTCTTCGAAATATCATTTGAAGTTCATCCATGAGATTTTATTCTCATTGAGGTTCTTGGATTTCTTAAGTTGATCCCACCACATGGCTTCCTTTCCTTGCAAGTGGTAGGTGGAAATCCTAGCTTTTACCCATGATGGGTAGTCATGCAGCTGGAAATATTTCTTCATTTCCAACATTCAAGCCTCTTCCTCTTCTCTTTTCATGTGCTCACCATTGAAAGTAGGTGGATTGATTTTCCTGAGTTCACCTTGCAATATGTCTACCTCATGCCTTCTTCTTTGTCTTCAAACAAGAGACACACTTGGGCTACTCCCTGGCCCCGAGACTGCATGAGTTCTTCTAGTGGATTTCCTTGGAGAATGATGGAGCATACTCCTGCTTATTGACTACCTATCGTTTCCATGATCATCCCTTTTGTTGTGGGATCTAGATGTTGATACTTGTCTAGCACTTGTTGCTTGCTTGGTGCTAGAATATTTGTTAACCTACTTATCCAACATATTTAAGCTTTGAAGTATCTCTTCTTGAGCCTTTATAATCCTTTAATTATCAGCCCTGTAACTCTTCACTTCCCCGTAGACTTCTCGTAGTAACAAGATCTTGCTTATCTCTTCTTCCATTTGACTTTGAATCAACATTCCCCATTATGATATGCAGACCTATGAAATCTTCCTCATGGCTGTATTATATTTGAGCATCTTCCATAACTCCAGTCCTCATACAGGAACTAAAGTCTCTTTCTGTACTTCTAATTCTACAAGAAATGTGCATGTAATAATTCTTGTTAGAACATGTTTATTATAAAACATTTTATTAATGAAAATACATGTTACTTCTTCATTAATTTCTGAAGGACACATTGCACTAATTCAAATTTTGATTTGCTAGAAGCATTCCTCCCAGAAACAACTTTCCAATGAATGAAAACTTGCCCAAAATTGAGCTCTGGTTGAAAGTTATAGCCCTTCGAAGTTCTTGTAAAGGTCTACAACATCTCCGGAGATCTGAAGTCCCAAATTCTCCTCCGTTGATCTATCTTAACAGATTCACCATGGGTCTAAGTCCTATTTCTTCTTCATTCCTTCCATGAACCCACCACCAACACTTAGTTTCTTTTTCCTTCGCGAACTCGTGGACTTATAAACTTATAAATTTTCTTTCAAAAATTCATCCGAAAAGTCTCAACACTTAGTCATTTTTTCACTTCTTCGGACACATGGACTCGCGGACTTACATACTCACAATCTTGTAACTTTTTTTTCATAAGTTTGTCCCAAAGGTCTCAACAGTTAGTCAATTTTCCACTTCTTCAAACTCACGAACTCACAATCTTGTAACTTTTCTTTTATAAATCTGTCTGAAAAGTCTCAACACTTAGTCATTTTTCCACTTCTTCGGACTCACGACTTGCAGACTCACAATCTTGTAACTTTTCTTTCATAAGTTCGTCCAAAAAGTCTCAACACTTAGTCATTTTTCTGCTTCTTAGGAGTTGCGGACTCACAATATTGTAACCTTTCTTTCATAAGTTCGTTCAAAAAGTCTCAACACTTGGTCATTTTTCCATTTCTTCGAACTCATGGACTCACGGACTCACATTAAGTCCCAACACTTAGCAATTTTCTAACTTTATGCCTTTGTGTACCTGTCATCGTGGCAGCACAAGTCTTTTATCTCCACGTCAGTTGACACGTGGCCTCCCCCCACGTCATGCCAGCATCAATGTATGGAAAAATACCCAAATTTTTTCAATTTTCTTATGTTTGAAATTTCCAAAGGGCTCAAATCTTCACATTTCCCTTGAAATTCCTCTCAATTTTATTTTCATAAACTCAACAAAGGAAATTCAGAGATCCTTGTTCTAAGATTCCACCAAACAGTTTCCTACATAGTCTCTAATTTCACTTATGCGTTCCATTAATTGGCCCATCGACTTTTCATGCACTTCTATATCCATTATGCATACTTTGTTGTCGCGCGCCAATACTCTGTTAAACGCAAATTTTGTGTCGCGCACCAATACTCTACTTGCACTGCAAGCACAACACCACACAACTTCAAGGTTTAACGTGTTCACACTACGCACCAATACTCCCTGGGCACCAATATTTTGTCGCACGCCAATATCTACTGAGCACAACTTTTGTGTCGCACACCAATATTTTGCGTGCACTGCCAGCACAACATTGCGCACGCACCAAAAAATTTGTACTGCTATCTACCAACACTCCAATCGCACACCTTGTGCATCACATTATTATTCGTGTACCACCAATTATACACAACGCAGTGTCAAAATCTAGTGTACACACCATGTGCACCATTTTTTCTCTACGCAACGCCAAATATTTTCGACGCTTAACTGATTTTTCCATAATTTTGATGTAGAAATTGGAGCTTTTTCCCAATCCCACACAATTTCTTCTAATTTTCCATCATGGACGTACTGTAACTTGAAATTTGGCCACTCACGAATTCAACTCTTTGCGAGAATCTACTTTGGCATTATGCTAACTCAACCCATCCAGGCTCAGTGTTGAAAACTGAGCTCTGATACCACTTTGTAATGTACCCAGCCATCGAAGTTGGGTCACGTCATGCAAAAAAATTATCTTTATCAGCTCTGATACCATTTTTTTTAACGTACCTAGCCTCCAACTAGGCAACAATATGTGCAGAATACACATACCACAAATTGTTTGCTAATTAAAACCATTGTTGGGCTATTATCTATTTTCCCATAGCCTATAGCTATAATTTATAATAGATTTAGCTACAGTAATAACCATAAAACTTATGCATCTGAAGCATACTAATAATCAACATGAAATACAACTAATTGTTCATTACAACAACATATAATTCATTCTCATTCACGCAAAGTTCATGCACAACAATAACACATGTAAATAACTCGGTACAAGATAAAACACTTATCTTTAAACAAGAATCGTGCAACCAATTGCTTGGGATGGATGTTCCACCCAATCGTAGACTGACTGTTCAAAATCTTAACTATCATTCACCCCTGAGTTGAGGCTAGAAATACACAAAAGAGGGTGGTCTCTCACAGTCCACTCATGGCTTATAAAACTCTCAACCCGATTCTTATTTTCCTACAACTATCCTGATTTTTCCACCAACTCTCTTCCTCTTGACCTGTCCAACCTAAGGAATGCACCATTCTTTTATCAAGGTTAACCCAAGGGATGTACCATCCATTTATCAAGGCTAACCCAAGGAATGCGCCATTTGTTTATCAACGTCTCTTTGGCACATAAAACCAAGAATCTCTCAGTTGGGAACTCAAGGGAAACCGCTACTAGAAAAACTATGAACAAACCAACAACAACACTTTTTGTTTTAGTGAAACTCACGCAGTAGTTCACTCTTCTGGCCTGACAACCAGACTATTCAGTTCTCCAGCTCCAATTCACTCTAGTTACGCTTCAGTTGCGCTCCATAATTCGCCCTCCCAGATGCATCCGCGTCCAACTCTATTTCTCCCTCTCTGTTTTCCCTTCCCTTGCACCAACTTGACTAACTGTCATCCACTGCTTCGCTTCCCCTCCGGATTTCCTCGCTTTGGCTTGTCTTTATTTTCTCACACTCTTCCCCAAGATGATTGTACTTAACCCCCATGTGCCCAATAACTCTGGGATGTGACCATTCACATCCACCCTCTTACATGTAGTCAATGATTGGCTTTTGAAACACTCAATAAGAAATTGGAAGGTTCATATACAATAGTAGATTTAGGAAAACATGTTAAATCCATACACATGGGCAATGCCCCCTTGGACCCCTCTTGGATTTTATCCTAAACACTCCCCTCTCTTGTGGATTAATTCATCCCCCATCTTTTGTTCATGTCCCTTTAGCAGTTGGCATCACATTTTATTATTAAAACATTGAAATACAATCCGCATATTACATCGCTTGGGCATAGCCACATATTATATCTACATAAGCATTAATCAAACTGGGGATTATAATGGGGATGTTACATAACATCTTTTAAAGTTTCTTTATTCTATAAACTAGACTATACACTATTGGGAAGCACATTATTTACCCCTTTATATCATTAACGACTCACAATGGATATGTGGACTTTCATTGAACAATGATATTTACTCATTTAAAACATAAATAAATGAGTGGAACTTTTTTCTTTGGAAAAAGAAAACTCAAGATTGGCAAAATTTTGCATTATATGATGTGTCAAAATTGAGGTGTAGCAATTTGCAATAAACAAAAATATAATTTTTCCTGCATCATTTTTCAAAAGGAGTAAGGCTAAAATATTTCTTGCTTGCATCATTTTTCAAAGGGGTAATTCTAAAAATATTTCTCAAGGGGAGTACGACTAAAATATTTTTTGCTTTCATAATTTTTCAGGGGGAGTGATGCTAAAATATTTGTTATTAAGAATGGATGTAAATTTGAAGGAACTAAAAGATGACATATTACAAACTTTTTAATTTAACAATGTAGTAGTACAAGGTTCTCTAGAAGTAGGAGATCCAAGCACAAGCACATGCAATGCACAAGGTGCAAAACATTTCACTAAGGAAACTTGAACCCTATTGGTGGCATTAACATCACCCCACTTTCACTGACAAGGAAAACCCCTCTTTACAACAATCAATGTTTTGAGAGCTTTTCTATTGAAATCAATTCACTTTTTTAACATTGTTGGTTGGACCTTAGAGTTATGCTAATATGTGATTTCTATCCACATCAAATTTGAGGGTAGCAATCTTATACATGCAATTGATCATCAAATTCAAGACATTGAAGATTTCTTAGTGGATTTTGTTGATATTATGGTAGCTGCGGGAGGTATTTACCTCCACGTGTAAACCTGACGAGAATAGAATATTCTGGAAAGAAGAAAGAAGCCCTAATGAGTTGGCTAATAAACCTAGAAGACAAGTTGGCTCAAGAGTATAACTTGTATTAGGTTATTAGCCTCCAAGAGAAGAAGTCGGCTAGAAGAAATATTATATACTAAAAATTTAGTACCCAGAATGAGAAGTCGGCCCTGACAGTCTACTAGATTTAGTATAAATACAAGAGGCCAATCTTCATTTTGGCCAGTATTCTCAGAACTGTAGAGCACACTTGTGCACACTGCAGTTGGGAATTTTTGTGCGCAAGTCTGGAGGAGAGTTGTCGTTGCAGCTGTTGCAGCTAGCAGATTTCATTTTGGCTTGGACTATCTCTTGGTTATGGTTTGTACTATCTGATCAACTCTTGTTTGGTGCATTATCCTTGGAGAAAGGTGTGACGCCCTTTGTTTGGCTATCTAGCTTAGGGTTTTCTTCCAAAATGATTCTCTGTCAAGGTTAAGGTGCTCGGAGGGTGGCTTCGGCCTATGGTTGGGAGACAATAGTGATATTGTATATGGTAAAACGAGCACATCCATTATATTCTAACAGTTTATGGGCCCACACCTCCTTCATTTAGTCTAACCACTGGAAGGGAGCATAGCCATAAGGATATTAAGCTCATTGAAGAACTAGCGCTAGGGTTTCTAGCAGGAGCAGTCACCAAAGCATTGCCGCTAGGGTTACTAGCAGGTGCAGTTGAAGAAACCCTAATCCTCTCGTTGAGGCACCTTAAGTGAAGGGATTGACCTAATTTCTATATAGACCAGTGCACCTCAGCCTAGCGCATCTCCTGGTACTCTCAGCAAGCCAAGACGTCAAGTTTGAGTTTTTGGTCAAATCTAAGGTTGACCAAGTCAAAGAAGCCATGACTTACTCTATGAAGTCAGAAAACAAGTTAGATGGAGCTTCTAACTTCGGAGCGTGGAAGACAAGGATTGACCTCATCATTGCCAAGAATAAAGTGTTGGATATCATGAAAGGAAAGATCGTGGAACCAGAGTTTGAAGAAGGAAAAGAGAAGGAACTGCAGAAGATTGCAGCTATGGAGAAGTTCAAATACGGTGATATCAATGTCATGAGTATCATAGTGGACTCTATAAAAGACCATCTGATACCCTACTTCTCTCATTTTGACTCATCGAAGAAGATGTGTGATGCCCTAACAAACCTCTTCTCAGTCTAAAACATTGGACAAGTAATGTGTCTGAAGAATGAGCTCTGTGACATGAAGATGAATGATGATGACAGCATAACATCATACTTTGTGAAAATCTCTCAGTTAAGAGATCAACTACAAGCTATTGAAGAGATCATCTCAGAGAAGGAATTGGTAAATAAAGTACTCAATGGTCTTCCCAAGACATGGGATGCATTTCCCGCAAGCATGAACAAAAGGAAGGAGATACACAAAGCATCAGTTGCAGAAGAAAAGGAACCTACAAAGAAGACTAAGTAGGATGGAACCGACTTCTTCTTCTAAAGACAAGGTAACAATACTCTTCATAGTTCTTGTATGTACCATGTTTTTCTGTACATATCTTGCATACCTATTTCTAGAAGATAATATGTTCCAAGAGAAACTTGCCTATGGAAGAACAACAAGTTAAGGACTGTTATCACTATAAGACAAGCTATAAGATAAGCATAAATCAAAATCAATATTGAAGAAACCTAGAAGAAGTAAAGACGGAAAGAAGTCAGCAATCAAGAGAAAATTGGAAAAAGATTTGTGACACTTTGTAGAAGGCAATAAGGATGCAGATGGAAGCGTGGACTCTCCTAGATGGAGAGAGTCGATTATATTTCCAAGAGAAGAGCATGCATGAAGCAAGGATTAGGAGGGAGCTAATCCTAAATCCTATGATCCATTGAAGATGATGAAGTAGCAGCCATGAAAAGCAGTACGTATTCAGTTTGACCTTAGAAGAAGTCTTCTTCGAAAAGAAGCCTTAAAAGTATCTCTGGTTGTCCATCGACATCCGTGATCCTATGATGAAAGAAGGAAAAACAACCAATTATTGTATCAAGAATCACAAGATTACCAACCTGATATGAACTCACTAAAAGCAATCAAGCAGAGGAACTAAAAGTTGTTATGAAGAACAGTGTATGGAAGACTTATGAATATAAGTATTGTGAGATCCATAACTAGAGGTTCTCCCGGATGGAGGGAGAAGACTATGATGACTGCTTGTTCCAGTAAACCAGACATACCTCTACATGAGCCAGTATATCGTCCGCAATATCCATAGGTTGGAATTTACATGTAAAGCAACCTCAAGGCTTTGAGGTATACCAGAAAGAGACCCTTATATGCAGATGGAAGAAGACAACTTGGTCAAGAATCTCCAATGCACAGTAGAAGCGTGGTGAAGGCTTTTTATAACAGAGATATTGTATCAGAATGATTACTCAGAAGATCAGGATGATGGATTGCCAATCCATGACAAAGATCTCATGATGACAGAAGAAGTGCCACATGGATATGTTCCAGTTTAAGCCTTGCCACGATGTTATGAGCTAGCAGGAAACAAAAGAGTTGAATTCAACTATGATATACTGTAATGATCAAAGTTATATGAAGCCTTCAGAGAAAACCAATGTTCCAGAAAGACCGAAGTACATTGACATCAAGCATTACATTCTCCATGATGAAGTCCAGAAAAGAGAAGTGGTTCTCCAATATATACCTCCACAGATGAGCAGATAAGAAGATATTTTGGTAAAGCCTCTGTCCAAGATGAAAGAGTTTGCGTACTCAAGTTGGAGCTCGTGGAGACGACTTCCATATTGAAAAAGGAAGAGATGACTCCTAGGTTGGAAGGGAGCACTGATGTGTTATTGATTTATGGACAGTCATTTTTCAGTTCGAAAAATTGTCTAGGATGAGCAGTTCCTTTCCAGTTCGGAAAGTGGTTTGAGATTTTTGACGGATAGGCATTTTCCAGTTCGAAAAATGGTCCAGATCGAATGGTCAATTTCGTAATGAAAATGGTTCAATGGATTGTTGATGTACCATAGACAACGATTTCCCATTGTGGTTAACATGGGGAATGGTCTAGGACAATCTCTCTACTTGATGGTTAATCAAGAATATTGGTCTGCCTCGTCGGATAGTCATTCTTTCGAGGATCACAGTTGTGAGAAGATTCGAAGAATGGTCCGTTTTGGAGGTTGGTGAAGGACAGTCATTTCCCTTGGAAATGGTCCGGACAATCATTCCTTAGGGAAGATTCATTCTCTCCAGGTTGCACTTTGTTTAGTGCCGGAGGAATGACCCAAGGTGGGGAATGGTCTAAGTTCAGCAATCAGGGACAAACATTCCTTAGGGTAGACTCATTCTCTCCAGGTTGCACTTTGTTTAGTGCCGGAGGAATGGCCCAGAGTGGGGAATGGTCTAGGCTCATAAATTGGGACATTTATTCTTCCTTGCTTGAGAAGAATAGTCCAGATAGCTCATCATTGATGTTTGACTTTGTAAGGGAAGATGTTCTTCCAGATCTCACAGATGTGAGTGGAAAAATGGCCCAGATGATTCAGTTTATATCATAACAATGTTTTATGTGCAGGTTGATATCATATGATTGTTATGGAGATTGTATGTCTCTGGACAGTAGATGCATGCCACTGTGGTGGATGTGTTCCACTGATTATGATTATATGTCATTGATCAAGTATCTGTGTGCTACTTGGCGTGGTAGTGTACCATTGGATTGTGGTTGTGTACTACTATGGATAGACACAGTTGTGTTCTATTGAATGATATTGTTTCGATTGCCTTGAAGACTATCAGTAGTGTTGGATATGATTATCAGTTAGATGGATGATCAATGGACAGAGATTTCCCATACAGGATAATGGTCCAGGACATTTATTCTTCTAGGACATATGTCTGGATTAGAAGAATGGATCTTGTGTCACTGCGTGGAGTGAGTGACTTATCCAACATCATGTCTAATTACTCAGATGGAGTATGGTTTCGAGAGATGATGCAACTAATGACACTGATAGTGATGATGGCGCTCATGATCTAGTCATGAGATAGTCTATACGACTATGTTGATGCTACCGGGTGAATGGTATGTTTGTGCTCAAGACCATTACCTTCAATACCTCCCTAGCTTGGAGGGAGTGTTGATATTATGGTAGATGCGGGAGGTATTTACCTCCACGTATAAACCTGACGAGAATAGAATATTCCGGAAAGCAGGTAGAAACCCTAATGAGTTGGCTAATAACCCTAGAAGACAAGTCGGCTCAAGAGGATAACTTGTATTAGGTTATTAGCCTCCAAAAGAAGAAGTCGACTAGAAGAAATATTATATACTAAAGAATTAGTACCCAGAATGAGAAGTCAGCCTTGACAGTCTGCCAGATTTAGTATAAATACAGGAGGCCAATCTTCATTCTGGCCAATATTCTCAGAACTGCAGAGCACACTTGTGAGCACTGCAGTTGGGTAGTTTTGTGCGTAAGTCTGGAGGAGAGTTGTCGTTGCAGTTGTTGCAGCTAGCAGATTTTGTTTTGGCTTGGACTATCTCTTGGTTATGGTTTGGACTATCTGATCAGCGCTTGTTTGGTGCGCTATCCTTGGAGAAAAGTGTGCTACCCTTTGTTTGGCTATCTAGCCTAGGGTTTGCTTCTGGAATGATTCTCTGTCAAGGTTAAGGTGCTCAGAGGGTGGCTTCGGCCTATGGTTGGGAGACAATAGTGATATTGTCTATGGTAAAATGAGCACATCCATTATATTCTAACAGTTTTCTCATGGATGCTTACACACACACACACACCCTCATTGCAAACTTATGGTAAACATGAATGATGTGTTTGTGTGTGTATATATAGAGAGAGAGATGCTAATATGTGATTTTTATCAAAAATTGAGGGTAACAATATTATGCATGCAGTTGATCATCAAATTCAAAACATTGATGATTTCTTAATAGTTTTCTCATGAAGACTTACACACACCATTATTGCAAAGTTATGGAATTATGGTAAACAAAAAAACAAATAAATATATATATATATATATATATATATATATATATATATATATATATATATATATATATATAACATGTTTACCATATGTTTGTAATGAGGGTATATATATACACAAGCCCTCATTGCAAACTTATGGTAAACATGAATGATATGTTTAGTAACTATGAAAATGATTCTAGAAAGCTCTTACAAATCATCTCAGGGATCCACTCACTTCAATATGTCTTATATTCTTTTTTTGGAAATGCATAACTTGTCATAATTATGTTTTATATTGTTTTTTTGGAAATGCATAACTTATCATAATTAACAAGCAGCCTCTAAAATAAAATAACATGTCTTTTTAAGTAAATCTTTTAAAATTATTACAAACCATAAATGGTTTAACATTAAAATTGTGTAGATTTTATTTTTAAAATTCAATGAATAATTTTAAATTATACATTTAATAAAATTTAATTAACTTATAGCTAACCCTTCTAGAAAAATATGTTTACAAGGGTGGAGGCCTCTTACTAGAACCAGATTATATAAACATATAATTGACATATTAATTAATCATTCTAATATTTCATCGTATTTCTTAAATTTCAGTGTTATATGAATTATTATTTTGCATTTTGATTTTTTTAAATGGTTTGCAGCAAACATAAAACCAATACTTCATATATTTTTTTATTCAATGATTTTATATATATATATATATATATATATATATATATATATATATATATATATATATTAAAACACAGTGAAGTGAACTTTGAAAGATCTGTCCAATTTTATGTTTTTAAGCCATTAAGGCATATACATACAATCAAATTCTCTTAATTCAATGATATTTAAAGATAGATCTTTATTTTTTTATCAAACAAAACCAAACCAATTATCTTATAAAAGATCTGATCAGTTTTATGTTTTTATCAAACAAAACCAAACCAATTATCTTATAAAAGATCTGATCAGTTTTATGTTTTTAAGTCATCAAAGCATATTCAGATAAATTCAAAGCAAAGTAAAATTAGTATTAAACAACTTCTTGTTTTACCCTGAAAAATAGAGAATAGTATTTTTTTGCTTTACTGCTAATCAGAGATATATTAGAAATACAGAGAAATTTGGTGTTTCATTTAGTCATGTAATAATTTAAAGGGTTTGAGAGTAAAAGTTATATGCCACTAATCACAAATTTATAGATAAAAATATATTTAGAAATAGTTATGAGTTTGGAAATCTGATTAGTAAATAAAATTAAAATTAAAATTTATCAATTTGAAAATAATTCAAAATATATCTTCTAAAGACCATGTAAATATTATAAATTTCCTTCTTAAACACTACTTAATGTTTTGTTTTGTTTTTCTTAATATGGCATAGTCTAAACATTTTTTTTTAATTATCACAGGAATTACAATTTTTGACAAAATTTCAATTTTACATTGTTTAAATTGAGTTTTTGAATGCATAAATCAATTCACCCTCAAAAACTCCAGGACACCTGAAATATGTAATTGCAACCATTGAAATCTACAATTCCAACTATCCTTTTAAATTTCTAACCAAATTTTGAGTAAAACTCATTGGAAAAACATACCTAAAAAAATGTAAAAACATGAACATTTAAAATACTACTCTTAATACTATTAAGTGAAGCATTCTACTCTGCTTGTCTTCCTCACACTTTAAACTCTCGCAAAATCACACCTATAAAACTGTGAGTACTAGTCACCTCTTGAAAATTCTGTCAAAACATAGAAGTAACAAGTTTCGTAATAAAAAATTTACATATTTACAAAATTATGAACCATTGTGAATATTAACTAGAAATTTTACATATTTATAAAATTATCAAAATTACATTGAAGTTATAAGTTTTATTTCTTTAACCTTGCAATGGCTACTACATTGAAATGACAAGTTATTGGGTATGTCCAGAATATTGTTTTAGTTTAAAAGTTTTATATTTTAGTTTTTTTATTATTATATTATTCATTAATTTTATTTGAAATTTGACATGAAATTTTTGGATTTGTCGATTTAAGTTTGTATAATTCAAGTGTTATAAAGGTTTTTTTAGCAAACTGAATCAATTTAAACATTCAAAAATGTAATTTAAATATTAAAAAATTACAATTTCACCTAAATTTATATCATCAAATTTCAAAAAAAAATACCAAAATTGAAATGTTTAGACAACACCTATAAAAACCATATTCCAATGTTTATATCATCAAATTCCAACTAAAAAATGCCAAAATTAAAATGCTTACACAACACCTATAAAAAAAAAAAACCTCACTCTAATGTTTGAGACAAGATTGATGAGAGTCACCCTCAATTTTTTCTTTAATCAACATATCCCTACCGCTTTGACTCAGTAAAAGTATTAATTAGTCGTTGAAGAAAAGTTGTAACATCAGTTAGAAGGTTCGAACCCCGCGCGGTGTTGAAACACAGGGCTTCAAGAACAGATGGACAACATAAGAAATGTGACCTAGCTTTTGCTACAGAGGATGATGCTCTTCCATTATCAATGGCGGAGGATATATCGAGTCTTGACACGTTGAGGTGAGTAATGTGTTGGAGAGGCTTCCACCCGCGAGGAAGCTGGAAAAAACCACGATCCAGAGAATGTAGCGACTGCGGGAATCAAACAATCACTGTTGAAAATGCTGTGACTGTGAAATTCATTTTCTTTGCCGCCAAATCCTTCACACGTTCTATGCGAACCGAATCGTACTAACCGAACCATATTTTCGACTTTCCGTATGGATTTGATAACAATGGTCTCGGGTTAATAAATGCTTTTGGTTGAAATATAAATAAAAAAGAAGATAAACTGATACAGACAAAGACAGAGGAAGATACAAAAGATTAAAACACTTACGGATGAAGAAACATTAAGATGATTGTCAGAGCTCAGACTCTGTCACATGAAAATACAAATTTAAGATGCAAAGGCCATGCCATTAGACAAATTAACCCGTAGGAAAACTGCAAATGCTAAAGAAATTGTACCAATGGAACTAGATCTTCATTGAAAAGCAGCTACTGAACTTTGCAGAAAGAAACAGGTTTCAATCATTGCTGCATATGAAAAAGACTAAAGAGAAATGGAATATTTTGGATTATTTCAATGCAAACTAATAAACATTACTGCTTTCCAACCACTTCAGCAAAAACCACAAATTTTGGACGAGAGGAGGTTACCATTCTTTCATAATTGGGGCAATCATAGAGTTTAGGAAAAAACTTATTGTGAAGTTAATATTAATTTCTCGCTTGGCACCACTAGATATCTTTGCAAAAGCACCCAGTAGCAGATGCAATTACCACAGTATCCTGTAGATGAGTAGATGACAGTACGCAGCTCCCACCAAGCACTAAGATCCAAACGTTAGCTGGCGTAGTTATCAGCGACCACAAGATTGTTACTGTCACCAAGATGGAATTGAGATCTGCACCTCGCAAATTCTGTACTTTACCAATAAACAAAGCTCATGCCTGGTGGGAGAGAAAGAGTTTGAAACGGAAAGTGGGATTCTACAACAGTTCTATGAGCAGAGGCAGTTCATTTGGAAACCTTCTAATTTTTCTATCTTCAGAAGATGGGAATTTATTATTCATGGCTCCTGTTTGGTAAAGCAGAAAGAGATTAAAAATGGTTGTCATTGCTCAGGGTTGTTAATACATAACCAGAACCAATGGGCATAAACAAACGGTGCTTGGATCGTAGGTATTGAATGTCAAAGGGATGGGCAGCTTTCCCTATGAACTTTTATTTATCCCCTGTTTTTCCCAACGACTATGGATTTTGGCCTTGGGTGGATCCAATGGTGAAGAATGAGGAGTTTTTCACCATTGACCAAGGTTTAAGTTCCGTAAGAATTTTATTGGGCAATTTAACATAACCATTAAAGAGAGTGGTCTAACATGTGAGGCACACATAACACTATCTGCATATACATAAGTGGATCAAAGTCCGCTCCCATGTTCTCTTTAAGACCTGCTAAATAATATATTTACCCAATATTGGATTCTCATTATTAACACTCATATTCAAATTAGACACGCTATCCCTAGAACCACAATATCAGTAAATGAAGTATCTAACACTATCCCAGTAGAGTATTTGACAGTGGAAAAGCATAAACAGTAGGGTATTTGACAGTGGAAAAGCATAAACAAGGAAAATTTAGAGGCAAAAATGTACACACATAAATAGATCAAAGCCCACCCCAGTTCTCTTGAATGCCTGCCAAATAATATATTTACCCAGTTTTGAGTTCTCATTATGTAGACCTGTGTTCAAATCCCATAGAAGGCCTGCCAAATAATATATTTACCCAGTTTTGGGTTCTCATTATGGATACCCCTGTTCAAATCCCATAGAGACATGCTATCCCTAGCACCCCGAGATAGTTCTCTTGAAGGCCTGCCAAATGATATATTTACCCAGTTTTGGGTTCTCATTATGGAGACCCATGTTCAAATCCCATAGAGACATACTATCACTAGCATCCCGAGATCACTAAGGAAGTATCTAAGGCTATCCCCTCGGTTCTCAAGAATTCATTAGAGGATTATGCAAAAGAATGAGTATACCAAAGAAACATGCATAATCATTGATTCAACTTCCTTGCTCTACGTGATCTACTACATTTTTCCTCTCATGCATAGTTTCTCTCACGGAAATCCTTGAATTCCCGTTATTTGACAGTGGAAAAGCATATACAAGGAAAATCTAGAGGGACCTATCGGCGATTTGTTTTCAAACATTTTTAAGCAACATGGAAGAAAAACAGTAACCCTCAAAAAGATCAGCAGATTCGCGATGTCTACCTTTTGAGGAATCCAGGGAGGAGGAGAACAGACATTAGAGATCTGGCAGAGGAGCAGTGTCTCTTGGAAGACATCAGCACTGCGTGTCACAGTCAGCATAAGGAACAGAATTCATGTGCAGAAAGTTTTGGGCAAAGCTGTTAGAAGTGGAGGTCAATGCAAAGGGGTTGGTTGATGCACCTTTAAAGATTTAAAGGTCTGATTCGTCTGAAAGAAGAATAGAAGGAAACAAGTCAAGACATTTTGCAGCTCTGATACAATTCCACAGCCAGGAACTGGTGGGAAGTGGTTGCGAGTAGTAGGGCAGATTGTTTGGGTTTGGTTCATCTGTCTAATGGATGGATGGATTCATCTGTCTATTACAATCATTGGGTAGACTTACGAACATGACCTCAATGGACACAAAATAAATTATCATTCAAACTAACAAATATTAGTCAGTTCTCTACATGTAGGCTCAAAACTAATGCCAAAGTAGGTCACTGAATAATACTACATCGATATTCAGAAACTAAGAACCAGAGAACATATCTAATAGATGTAAATTTCCATGAATACATTTGAACTATTACTAATTATACAATGCCCGAAAAAACAAAACACCAACAATATACTATGATATGATAAATTCTGAATTTAAAACGTAAAGAAACTTCAGAAGACGCTGTTCTTATTAGTTGTGAATTTCAAACAAGCTGAGCAAAACTGAAGATTAAAGAAAAACAAAAAATTACCCTATCGTCAGTTGATAATTAGACACTTTCTTGCTTAAAGCATGCAATTAGTTCCCAAGAGGCTAGTCCGATCAACTAAGACGAGTTGCCATCTTATCAAAGACCACGGTTCATGGCAATAGATGTAATACCCAAGCAGTAGATGCATATATTACCTAATTCTAATCAAAAGAGAAAATAGAACATTGCCCTGAACAACATAAAGTTCATTCTTTGACATCACAACACCCGGAAATAGGCTGTGATCATTTTTTTCCTTGCTTGGATTTCTCATAAGCATCATCCAATCAGACATAATTTAGAACTTTAACTGGTCTAACTGTTATAGAAGAAATATTTACTCTCCAAGAGCAGTGTGCATACTGCATTGCAGATTCTTGCATGCCATTACACCAGCAATTGTAAAATCCTCAATCGCAATTTTATACCGTTCTGGGTTGTGATCCAATAACCTATAGAATCAAACAAGAAACATTAGCAATTTTCTTTTGGGTATGGCCATGAAGAGCCACATTAACATTAACTCACTTCTCCATTCGCATGGGCATTGCCATTTTCTTGTGAGTTTACACCAGAAACAAGCTCAGCTTCAAATGTCTGTGATGGCAACCTCTCATACATCCTTGATCCAAGCCGCGTGATTTTACTTGAGGTCAATCTCACTGCCTGACCAACTGTAAGCTTATGCCATCTCTGCTGTATGAAAACCACAATCGCAAGCACCACGGCAGTGACTGGAATAGCAATATCTCCAAACTTTGAATAAAAATCCAAGCTAGGATTTGCAAAGTCATATTCATTTGCAAAATAAGGATTGAAAACTGGAGATCTCAAGTAGTCATAGATGTGAGGAAGGAGCCGCAGAACAGTGACACCAATGTAATATAGTTTCCTAAGGGGTTTACATTCAATATGCCAAATGATATTACCAACAATTTGAGGAAGAAGGAAGAAATCCTGCACCAGACCTACATACTCTTTAAGCTGAGTCTCCCATTCATGTTGCTTGTGCACATTGCCTTTCCAATCAAGATAGGTTGAGGACTGAATTGGGCGACTACTGGTCCTCACAGTATGAACAATTAGCACAACTAAGAAACCTATAGCATGTATAGCTGAGGAAATGGCAAGGACTCGTTTATCACTTGGGACTCTCCATGGCTCTAGAGGACTCCTTGTCAGCAACCGAATACGCGATTTCCAAACCCTTTGGCACAGTCTAAGAGTCAATAGAAATGCAATCAACACTAGCAGTTTAGCAATGTAATCAATGACCTCAGACCATCGGCTCCGACTGAGAACAGAAAATTCATTGTCTTCAGAATCTGATTTCAACCTTTCGAACAAGGCCTCTGCACCTGTTATAAGAGGAATACTATATCCAATGGCCTGAAGGCCCAGCATGACAAGAGATATGTATGGAGCAACTTCTCTCTTCCCTCGAATGTAAAATAATTCGCTGAGAATGCACCCAATCATCACCGACAGTGTCAATATGCGCAACATGCCTTCTACACTCTTGCGAGATATGATCTCTTCTCTCTGTCTCCTATATAGAATGGGAAGTGTCTGGATCTTAATCTGCCTAAAAAAGAGTGGGTCATCTTCAGTTCGCTTGCTTGTTACTGAAAGCTTCACAGTTGGATTTATGAACCACCTAGCATTTGTAGGTGGATACTCCAATTTTACTTCAACTAGGCAATCCAAACCATCCTCCAGATCCCCACTGTCATGCAAAACACTCCATGGAGCTCGAACATCCCTGCATCCTATAAGGTACATTCTGCCCACTCTTGGATCATAAAGACCCTCAACAAAAAGATTTGAAAAATTTCCTTCCACTTTCAACTGTGCAGCAACTTTCAAGAAGAACTTCTCCTCCTCTGGTCCTTCTGAATGAGGTGACTCCCGAACATCCTCAGGTATGACAGATGTGTTCGAGGCCTGCTCCCAATCAACTCCCACAAATTCCTCAATAGCTATAACATCCATGTCTATGAAGGTCTTGACAAAATGTCCTTTAGAGAACGGTTCAAAGATGCCCAATGAATGAACTGAGAGATCTTCGCTTAGAAGAGAGAAACTCTGTCTTGTCTTCCCGAGTTCTTTCAGGGGGTACTTCAATAATGATTTCATAATCTGCTCACCAAAACCTACAGGCTCATCTCTCTCTAACATAGATCCTGCTAAATCAGTCTTGCTGTATTTGTATGACATTTTGTTTAACACATCCCATGGCAACTGTGGAGGATGCAGCAGAAGCTCAAATGAGAGAGGATAGAAGGAATTTGTATCGTTCTTAATGCTGAAAATGCTGCCAATAACTACACTCCTTTGTTTTATTGAAAGTGTAAGTGGGATATAAATACAGATTCGAGAATTACAAGCACTATCCTCAGTCTTGATGGATCCAAGGCATCCGACCATACAAAGCTGACCAGCAGATGAGCTCCATTTTCCCTCTGCGGGCAAAGTTAGGCCATTAAGGCCTGATCGTTCTACTGCCAATGCCTGACTCTGAGAAGGAGGCACTGTTCGAAAAACAGCACTAACATTTGTAATACTTGATTTAACAACACTAGAATCAGATGGATCTATACATCTTACATCCTGCACAATAAGCTTTGTATTTTTAAAGCTGCCATTGGTGCGCTGAACTTCGTCATCCATCATGAATGGACCCAACTTGCTACAAAAGCCATTCGTGCCATTACACTGCCAATTGGGAACCACATCCAAAATCTGACCAGACGTTAGTTGCATTAGAGTTGAACATAATTGCTTCCCTCTGTATATTTCAATACCTTTTGACTGAAAATTGTCGGCATATGGGTAAGGATCACAAGCCTTTGCCACCAGGCTCCCGGAATCAAATCCATAATTTGAATAAGCAGCCAATTGTGAATAGATGTCAATTCCATCAAAGTACCTGGGATTGGAGTGCCGGTTGAAGCTTGTCAGCTTTCCCCGAATTTCCCTGCTAGTCAAAGAAAGCTTGCTTGGATAGTGCAATTGTAGCAAAATTTTATCATCTTCTAGAAGATTTGGCGAGAGCGACTCTAACCAGTCCCAAGGATCTGCAGAATTCTCCCCACGGGAGGGTAAATACGTACTGCCCAGCATACATAACAACCGCTCCTTTTGTGGGTTTTTCAGTTGTAAGTAGACTCCTTCAAAACGAATGCTAAGAGAAGAGAAGCCAGGATAAATCTCAAAGCCCTCAGGGTTGCTACCCATGAAGGAGACGCTTCTATCTAGGGATATGGCCAACTTTAAAACCCCACTCACATTCACCATTTTGCCAGAAGCCGTGTTCGGATCCACATCTGTGATCCAGAAAGAGGACAAACTGATAGCCGATAGGTTTTGGGCGAGGGTGTTATTAAAATTAGTAAATGGCATAACAGGAGCAGAGCCCTTGTCTTGTTTCCAATCCCCATTTACAAAAGAGAGCTCATTCTGAATCACATATCTTTGGTTCGGATCGGAAGGCAGCACTGAAGCCTCTGCTAAAAGAGAGCCGCATTTTTCCTTCACCTCATTAAAACGACTGTAAGTGGGAGTGGGATTGTAATTGTTGTTAGCTGGGAAGGTTGATGGGGCATTGAATGCCGCTACTTCATAAGGGGATGAACTGGCCAGGCGGAAACAGGACAAGAAGGAAATGCCAGCCAATACCCACACCCCAAACAGAACTTGCGAACACATTCCCATGTTTTTAACAGTCCAAATCAGCTTTGCCCTCCCAATGGGCTCAAATTTTTGGGCTTGCTATTAAAATTGAAGATCCGGATCTGTGAAACAAAGCATCCTTTTGGGAAGCAGGATTTGTGATCTTCAAGCAACCTTATCCACTTTTAGCTCAAAAGAGAATGGAGAAATTAATACATACAGATAGAAAGAGTCTTCGCGGGGACTAACCTGCATTGCATCTGAAAGCACTTCATCTTCCTTCAGTTTTCACATGGTCGTCAATGTGAATCCAGAGAACCATGGTATATATTCTCCTTTGAGTAGCGTGGAAGGAATGGATTAATATAATGAATTAAGTGACGAGTGGTTGGCACCGTCCCATCAGGTTAACAAGCGGAGAGAAATTTTCAGTGTGAAACGCACGAGTCTTCCCTATAAAATGCCGCAAATTTCTCCGATCTGCGTGTGACTAGACTTCGATTTCGATTGCTAATGTTCTCCTTCCTTGCCTCGCGGTAGAATGTTGTGCAACTCATGTTTTTTCTTTTTCTACGTCTCGTCAAGTAAATTCATGGGGTTTTAAACTCAACACGAGTACCAATGTGTTTTGAGAGACAGCAAAACCGGCGCAAGAAAGTTGTTAAAGGTGGAAAATGAAATGTAAAACTAAAATGTGGTAAAGAAATATCCGAAATGATGGCAACAATATATGATTAATACAGATAATATGAATAATATTAATCTTCAAGCAATTTTGTTAGATTTAAAATCTCAAAAATCAAGCTAAAGCAAAGATGATGATATTTCTCTTACTTTTATATTGACATAAGAAAAAGTCTACAAGATTATCAATCTAATTATGCCGAAAAGCGTATATCTATTGACAATGAGCACATTTAATATGTTTTTAGTACTTAATCAGTTTTGTATGGACAAGATTAAATATTGTTGGAATATTCTTAGTCGTCCCAATAAATCAATGGTTGTGATTTCAACCACTAACTTCCTCACTACTATAAAGACATACGTCTTAATCATATTTAAAATTTACTATGATGGTTAGCTATTGCCATCTCTCAGTGATTAACCTTTCATTTTCTAAAGAGCTCAAGTTTACCAACCACGATTTTTACTCCAACTATTATTTACTGAGCAGGATTTTCCTGCCTGAAACTCTTCCCACGTTGTCTTACCGCGTAAGTTATTTAATGCAGTTCTACCATTATTTAATGCTTAGGGCTTGATTATTTCGGCATTCACCAGCCACAAGTGACGTGTAGTTGTGCTAATCTATATTCAAACAATATAAGGTTTTTATAAGTTGTTGTGTCATCTTAGTATAGTATTCATTAGATATTTAATTTCCTTTATCTATCATCATTAAGATTATAAATTTAGAATTGATTTAGATGATGATATTTCTCCTACTTTTATATATTGATATAAGAAAAAATCTACAAGGTTATCAATCTAATCTAAATTCATATAATATAGGGTTTTTATAAGTTGGTGTGTCATCTCAATATAATATTCATTATATATTTAATGTCCTTTATCTATTATCATTAAGATTATAAAACTAAAATTTAAAATTGATTTTGACTAGAAAAGATAAAATTATTTTTAACCATCTAAATTAAACACAATTAATTTTTATATATAAAACAATATCACTACAATAATATATTTATATGGTTAGCTTCAATTGTTTTTGCTTTGTAAAAAAGTTAATCAAATAAAACACCACACACCTTAATAGCACAATAATTGACATGAATAATAATTACGTATAACACATAAAACAACAAGCACCACCCACACACAACAACATGCACCACCCTCAAATAGTTAAAAAATAAATAAATCAAACACTAAATACACTTAGTCTACATAGTCTGTTCAAATCCTACATAATTGATTCACATAAACATCACTCTCACGAATAACAAACTCACCAATGCACAACTCTTTTCATCACTAATATTCCTTCCTATGTAATTAACATTACCCAAGATTAGCCCCCAACAAGCATATTTAGCGTGCTCTTTAATTTGGAGAACAAACCTTAAAAAATAATTTATAATGAATACACACCTAAAACTTTGTTTAAGTGCAAGTTCCAAGTTTTTGGAATCATTATCATGTCCTTTAATTTGTGACAAGACACAACAAAACTTAAAAATAATTTTTAAAAATGCACACCTAAAACTTTGTTTAAGTACAAGTTCCAAGTTATTGCAATTATAGAAGAGGTGCATTTTTTTAATTGAGTAAGATAACATAATGATGGTATATCATAAGTGGATGGAAAAATATTAAATAAAATATTAATAAAATTATAATTATAATTTTAACATGTATGTAATAATTTAATTACAAAGTTATGTACACTTAAATAAAATATTATTAATAATAAAATATAACAAGTTAATATTTAAATGAATTTAATTGTTAAGCTAAATACACTTTATGTTCTAATATGAATTAGATATATAAAATTAAATGAAATAAGTAATATATATATATATATATATATATATATATATATATATATATATNTATTAATATACCACATAAAATAAATAAACAGAAATCATTTTTAACTTTCATCATTTTTTTTTCACATACAAATTTATTATTCTATTTCTTTTAATAATAATTTTATAATAATTTATTTTTTAGGAATTTGAGGTTAAAATGGATTTATATTGATTTGATGACTCACTACCTACAACTACCTACAAGTTTAATTCAAGAATTAAGGAAGGTTAGACAAACTATTAATGTAGCATACCCAATCACCCATGTACATTGTTGAGAGTGGGGAAATTCCTCCCATCCATATTAAAATTTCATGCTTTCATACCATAATCCTCTATTTCCTACTTTTAATGAATTAGCACATGCAATATGACAAGTAGGCCTATGCAAACATAATTAAATCATTCACAATTACATATGAAGATTATGCATGCACCATAACAATGATTAAATCCATAATATACACACCTTTAACTCAACATAAATACAAATAACCATAACACTTATCTTTATGGAAATAAGGCACCAACTAGTGGTAGATGTAGGGCGTTCGACCCAGCCATAGGTGTTGACCCAAAAATCTTCTTTGGGCTCAACATGGTGTTTTACACAATTACTTCTCCATAAACGTCCCTTGGTGCTATGGTTCCAGTCGAAGACAGTGGCGAGGGTCATAGTTACTATGACCTCTGCCCTTGAAAGAGTATCAGTTGGTTACCTTCAGAGCATTGTGGGCCTTCCCATGACATCTATTCCTCATGTCAAGGCTATTCGGTTCAAGTTTCATGAGCTAAACACACACTTTACAAGAATTTCAACGTTGGTCCCCTTTGCCTATCACCATGTGGGTCCCTTGGGGATGGGGTCCTTATGCAAATAATAAGATGAAATATGGTCATAATTCAAGAATTACAATAATTCTGTGTGGTAGGCATCAGGATAAGATTTCCAATGGGCTATCATGAGCCTGATTCCGAGTCTGTATGACCCCATACGAGGGACGCAAAGTCAACGTCACCCGAATGGCCAAAACCAATAGTTGTGACTTCTTTGTCTGATTATGTTTAGATTATGGTCTCAAAAGGAAAATCAAACCCAGACATGGTATAGGGCAGTGTGAGACCTTTCCAATGGTATATCACATGCTTGGCTTCGAGCCCCAGTTGGTAAGAACGAGCTTTCGCAAGTTCATGACCACTTTCAGAAACCAAATTGGTTGCAGTGTTTCGGAGTTGAAAATTGGTGGGTAAAGAGTTCTAAATCAGAGATTCGGGGATTCTACGTTGTAATAAACTCAGATACCTTTCCAGCGAGTTCTCATTTGCCTCATTCCAACCTTGGATGGCCCGGTTAGAGATGTCACAAGTTGATCAATTATTTCAGACAAATGAGGCCCACCAACTCACATGGAAGGGTTTCATAATAGCTAATACAATCATCAATGACCCTAGAACAAAAATATATTGTCACCTTGTCGAATTACTCGTCGATACCTTTACGACTGTATCTCATTTGCCTCGATTGGATATTGTATGGTGATTTGGCACGTTTCGCAAGATTGGGTGTCATGTGGGCCCACCAGCAAGTCAAGGGTTTTAAGTGACCATTGTTCCTAGCCGAATTTAAGGGCTGAAGTGAAATTATCTCAAGTTGGTGATGACATATTCCCGACGGTCTCATCGAGACCTTTCCAATGACGTGCCCTGCATCCGATTCCGACTCCGTCTCACCGGGCAACATTTTTGGGCTAAGTCAACAACAGCATGGTCAAAGTCAAAGTCAAAGTCAAAGTCAAACTTTGACTTGTACATTTTTCCAAGAAATATTAAAAAATTAATTGGAAAATTTTATTAAATTTTTTCAGAAAATTGGAAAATATGGGAGAAGGCATGTAGCCTCATGAAAATTTTGGGAAAAAATGTTTTTTTTTTTTAAACTAAAATATTCAAAACCCCCCTCTCCCCTCTCTCAAGCCATTTTGTCAATTTGGCTAGGTGGGGGGGGGGGGAGCTCTATAACAGGAATTCATGGCAGAAGAGGGAGGTTTTTATGGTAGCAGTTGCAACTTTGCAATGGGCATCCAATTTCTATATAGCAGTTTTCAAACAGTTGACCACGTAAACCCATCAATCCTAATTCCAAAAACCAAGGAAAATTTTGTTGGTTGTGTTGAGATCCTGCATAAAGAAATTGTATTTTTTTTCCTTCAAATTGGTGTTTATTTGCCTAGTTCAAGTGTGGTATTGGTTGTTGGTTCAGTGTTATTTGCTAGTTGTTGAGTTCAGGAAGTTATGTGTGTTTCAAAAGATGCAAAGGAGAGGGGATTCGAACCCCTCTTGGGCACCAGGCCCAAGCCTCCATGGCTCCTTTTAAATTTTTAATTTCTTAGTTCTTTGCTGAAGATTGCAGGCCTGGGCATGTCACTGGGAAGCCCTGGGCTTTGAACCCCAGTCCTCCCCCTTCTCCTTTGCCCAAAAAATCCCAGAGTTTCCTAGAAATTCAAATGGAGGGCAGGGGGTTTGAACCTAGAACCTCTTGTCCATTTTATTGCCAAAAAACCCACTTCCTCAAAGTTTTGAATTTTAATTTTTTTAATGGTGGTTGGCCACCCATCCACCACCTGGGCACCACCACCAGCTTTACAACTCGACCTCTTCCCCCAAATTCTCGAGCTCACCCACCTCTACACTCTCCTCGCCCTCTTCTCAGCCTCCTATACGCACCCCCAAACCCTCCTCCTCTCCTCTGCAAACTCACACCACCTCCCATCTCCCTCTCGGCGTTGCTCCTCATCCACGTGCCCTGAGCTCGCCCTCCTCCACCTCCTCATGCACCCTCTTCCCATTTCTCCAGACCCCGACCTTCACGCAGCCCTGCTCAGCTCTGCACCTCCACGCCCATAACCTCCACCTCCTCTAGCTCGCCCATTCCCAGCCCCCATTTCTCGTTCCCCTACTCGTCTCCTCCTTCTCCACGTCCCCACTCGCTTCCCCTACCCCCTGCTCTCTCCTCCTTCTGCGTGCGTGTGAAACCACTCTACCCAGCCACCACCACCATCCCTCCCTCTACCTCTATGCTACTCCCTCCTCAATGCCACCCCTCCACATTCACCCTTCCCCTTTCCTCTTGTGCACGACCTCCTCTCCCTTGCGTGCAACCACCTACACCCTCCCCGAAACCCCGCTCCTCCTCTCCCCATTATCTACACGTGCCCGACCACCTCTCTGCCCAGCACCACCACATCCTCCATACCCCATGGGCTCCTTTTCACTTCCGACCTAGTCGTATGGTGACCAGGGGCAGACGGCTAGGGGGTTTGTTTTTAAAATTTAAATTTAAACTTAATTTTTTCATATAGTTTTAATGAATGGTTAGAATTTATGTTTCAATTTTTTTTAATTTTATTGATTTTTAAATTGTATTTTATTTTTTATATATATATGAAATATATATACGTATATATTATTATATATGTTAAAAATAAGATTTATTTAAATTTATAACAAAATTATTTTATTTTTTATTAATAAATTGTATTTATACGTTTAAGACAATATATTAAAATTTAATTCCCCCCCCCCCCCAAGGGGTCACGACATGTTTTAATTGCATAACTTCCCCGTACGGAGGCCGATTTTGCCCATGAATAGTCGAAACGACCAGGGCGAAGTCTAGAATGCATCCATGGAATTCGCCTCAAAAAATTCAGCCCATATTTCTAGTGACATGTCCCAGAGTGACAGGGACTCATTATTGGCCCTACAAGCATGCACCAGAAGGAGACCTAATTGGGGCCCTCCGAAGCCAGATTTGGCCAGGTGGGGAAAACCCATTTTAGCTACAGGTATGCAGGCCTGTAGCAGCCTGTCAATTATGGTGTCTAGCCCATAATTTTACTCCAAATTCAAATTTTTCCCTGATATATCACCCGGTTGCCTCTTTCTGCGTACCTTCCCGGGGCCATATCTTACTCATCCAGAGTCAAGTTTGCGCCAAAGGAAAGGCAATGGAAAGATAGCAGACAGAGCTATAGCATGGTCATGGTAAATAACATTTGTGTGGCTATTTGGTATAGGGGAAGAGCCTCTCAAGCTTTAGGTCCAAGGGGTCCCTTCACCAAAACGGGCCCAAATCGAAGCCATGCTTCAACCAACTCACTGGGAAACTTATAGGCAGCAAAGGGGGGGTATAATCAAGTCTGAAAAGTGCTTGAACAGCGGGCATTTCCTTACTTACAATGGCCAAATCCCAAGGCCCCTTTCCCTCTTAAGAAGCTCATCGAATTCCCCACACCTTGGGGCTTTATCCCTATGAATCCGGCAGCCATGGTTGGCCGAGAATTGTCCTAAACCACCTCACCTACAGATACAAAACATGGCAGCAATGAAAGTGCCTTTGGGATGGCACAAATCCCAAGGAAAATGGTGATGTGGCATATCAAGTTTTGTCATTTTATGAAAAATGACTTTTTGTAATATGAACTCTCACATGATTTACTTTTTGGCATGTATTACTATGTAATTGAAGGGTCAAGTCAAATCTGATTTGATCCCCTTTTTGGATAAGGTTCCCTTATAGGATAAGATTCTTTTTGGATAATATACCTTTAGGATAAGGTTACTTTTTGTAAAAAGACAAAAGTACTTTAGGGTTGGTCCACTTGTCACTTTTCCAAAAGTGACAAGTGTCTTGTGACCTAACCCTAAGCCTTCACCTCTCCTTTATAAATAAGAGGGTTGGCATTGTAAAATGAGAGGATGAATATAGTAACAAAGCTCTGCTAAAATTTACAAGACTCTTTGTGTGTGTGATACTTGTTAGATTTTAGTTGTTGGATGTGCCACTTATTGGTTAAGGGTTGAGGGGTAGGGGTAAATGTTTGTTATGTTAGCCATCTCCAAGAGGGATTGGTTAGTTAGGTGTTTGTTATTGCTTCCTTAGGTTTAACTTGCTTACTTTCATCTTCTAACAACTTGATTTAATTTGTTTAATGTGTTTTAGTGTAGATTTTCTGAAGTATTCAATTGTTTTCAGCCTTAGCTAGTGGCTGGGAGTCCTAGGGCCCCATAGGAGAACCCTTAAATAGATCTCTTAGCTGGTTTTCCATACTTGTTTGTTTTATCTTTTCATTCATGTATATTTATGTTATGTTTTCTTACCATTAACCTTGCTGTCTCAAATAGGAAAATTGGTCATTTTGGTCAATTTCCCCTCACGGGACAACCATCTTAGTTGGTTGTTATATACTTCTTATGTGTAAATTTATGTTATATTTATTTAAATTTTTCCATGCATAAATACTAAAATTTCGTTGTTTGTTTGCAAGGATACAACCAGCCACCCACTCTGCTTCTCTTAAGCGGTTGGGGACCACCTAGAGACTTGTTTGAGGCAAAGGGGCCAGCAGGGCAGCGAAGAAAAACACACATTTTGATCAGTAAATCTACCCAATCACTCTCATATTCACTTTACTTATCACTTGCACTCACTCCAAAATTTTCGGTACACATACCTATGTTTATATGTTTGATTTGTGTAGATAGTTTGAATAGTTCACTTGTGAATTCATGTTAAAAATTTGATTCATACTTGCGTAGGTAATCATCACATTTTTTTATATTTCAAACACTAAATTTCCAATCCCCATACAAAGAGTTAGTTGGGGCTTTCATGCACATGGCGGCTTTGCCACTCACAAAGAGCCTCAACCCATTCCTTTGGGTTGAATGGTGTAATTGTCATTTTGTAATTATCTAATTTTGTTATATTTTCATTGTTTCACTTTTCGCTCACTAATCTACAGGTGGATGCCCCTAAAGGGCCCATGCAAAATTAGCAAGCTAAATACATGCAAAACGCCGCAAAAAAACTTGAAAACAATTCAGGGGTCCGCCCCATACACTGAAAACAAAAACTTATATTATTTAGATATTTACATATACATATTATCTAGCCGTGACATATATCTCACCTATCTATTTACTTGTTTTATGTATATACTTTTAAATAGATTTCAAATTCAGTAACTAGGAGGCACGCTTGCGAAAGCAAGACGTGACTTCGCCACGTGGATGACCTTGTATTTCATTTTATGCAATTTCAATTTTGTAGGATATTAAGAGTCAAAGCCAGGGAGTCTTCATCAGGAGCCCCTCAGAAGTTGTCTAGTTAGTACAAGTCGAGTGGTCTTTCCTTAGTACCACACGGTCAAAGAGTTAATACTACTCTGCTTAGCTCGGTTGGAATACTACTCTGCTTGGGTAAGCTCAACAAAAACCCTCTTTAGGGGGCTCATGAGCCTCTTCCTTTTCGCAGGTATCCTTCCTCCATCCAAGCAGCTTTAAGAGCCCGAAAGTGCTAGTGATGGGAAGTGGCTAATCCCTACTTCTCTGAACTGCATGGGGCACTCTTCAACCTAACCATCGTGGTCTGCTAGGACTACTCTTCTTATACTCATTGGTACAGTTTTGGGATGTGTTTGCATGATTGAGATAACTTTCAAAATAGTGTAGTGGCCAAGACATGTGATAAAAACTAAAAATTGACCAATAAAATACTTTTAAAGTCAACCTTTCATCAGTCCACCTTTTCACTCATGAACCAAAATTGAAGTTGTGAATACTTTCCCTTATATCATAGCTGTAACAGCTTGTAACAAGGTTGGTCATCCACTTTTACAACCCACTTTTGATTTAACAACCTTCCGAGATCACTTCCCGGGTCACCCTGGGGGGTATCAAGCCATTATGAGCTTG
Organism: Picea engelmannii; assembly: GCA_009831015.1. Classification (NCBI taxonomy): domain Eukaryota; kingdom Viridiplantae; phylum Streptophyta; class Pinopsida; order Pinales; family Pinaceae; genus Picea; species Picea engelmannii. Next base: position 88,894 of record ML778650.1, on the reverse strand, counting down.
TTTCCCTATCTTGAAAGCTTCGAACAACTTGTTGTTCGCAATTTACAGCCATTTAAAAGTACGTGGCTGCAACTTTAAGCTCCCTTTTCACCCTTGTTTCACACCCTTTTACTCAAGGCATTCATTGGTTAATTACCCAAGACACCAGTTTATCCTGGAAACCCATTCTGGGACAGTTTCCAACACTTTAAGAAAGTGAACAACTCGTTGTTCGCTTTATTTAGTTCGTTGTCCTAAAAATCAGCGAGCTCATTTTTATCCCACTGTCCATAACTTTCATCCCCCAGGCCATTTTGGCCATCCAGGAAATTAAGGAAGGACAACACCCAAGGTGGGTGGTCCTGAGAAAGACTTCTTGTAAATATTTCACCTTTCTTTTTCCCCTTCATACCGCCTCAGGCGAAGGACCACCTAAGGTGTGGGTAGTCTTTGCCTCGTGCCGAACTATCAAAGAGGTTGTAACCAGCTTTACAGCCATATTGGTTGGATCTGTCCCAACAGACAGATTTTGCTTATAGCACCTGCCTTTTTCTGGCGACTCCACTAGGGAACTTGCAAACCTCTTTAGATTTGCTTGTATCCCAAGCTTGTATTGAGCATTGGACCCAAATTCTTTGTGGTCCTTTTCCTACTTGTTGAAAAACTTTTGGCAAGGTATTTCAGTGGCCCTTTGGAATTTTCTTTGGTACTTGTTATAGTTTAGTTTCCTTGCAATTTCCATCGCACCTAGGAGTCATAAATACCATCGAGTTTTCATTTCCTTTTGCCTTGTCAGTCTTCAATTTTACTTGTTCAGACTCAAATGAGAAGTTATAAGTCTATCATACCTTACTTTCCACTTCGATAAGAACAAAAAAAAAGATTTGTTTTTAGTTGGGTTAATCTACATCGTGTTAGAAAGAATATGATTGTTGGTGATACACCCCTTGTACTCAAAGTACTTACTTGGCCCCTTGCAAGCTGACAGGGCGTAAGTATCCTAAGACTAGGGAAACAGTGTCCCCCAGGGTTACAAGAAGTCAAAGTTCATGAAAGAAAACAAGTAGTGAGACACATACACCTGGGAAACCAGGGAAACTCGTTACCTCTGCAGTGAAAACTGAGTCACCCTCTTCCTCTTCTCCTATTCAAAGCCCCTTACTAAAACAAACTTTAGTTAATCCAGCAACAATTACTAATCCTCTGGTTGTTTCTCCATCGTTTAAACAATTGTTGTTGTTCCTCCCATAGTTGTTCCGATGGAAATGCCATGGCAACCCAAGACTCCTTTGAGGTTGTCTAGACCTCTTCATGACATACCCGCAGATCCCCAAACAAGCTTCCTAAGTTCAGTGGCACTAGTACATTGAGTGATGAAGAACATATACAAAAATTCTATGATGCGTTAGTGCTTATGGACATAACAATTCTCGATGTCATCATTAGAATTTTTGTTAGGACCTTTGAGGGTGAAGCAACGAGATGGTATCACTTTCTTCCCAATGATAGTATCCCAGATTAGGATACTATGATCCAAGAATTCAAGAAACATTTCCAAGGGGTGGATGATGTGGCTTCCCTACTCATGGATTTCACAACCATCTCCATCCATGAGGGAGAGCAAATTTGTAATTTTAATCAACGCTTTACCTTGACCTTGAATAGGATCCCAACTGCTTCTCAACCATCTGGGAACAGTTTGTTCCATTATTACATGAATGCTATGAATCCAAATGTAAAGTATATATTGAAAGATAAATCAATACAAACTTTAGATGTGGCCAAGACTAGCGCCCTGGAAATTGAAAGAAACATGGAAGAATCCGGTATGATTCCCTCACCTTTAGCGCAGCCCCGTTTTAACGGGAGACCTAGGAATGATGTAACTCAAAACGAGGGTCCTCGGTATGAACCTCCACCCGCCCAAACTTTAAGGATTGAAGAAAGGGAAAGTTTGGAAACACTCAAGTTGTTAATGAACATGAACAACCAAATACTTTCCCTTAATCGAAAGGTGAATGGCATGCAGTTTTCTGCTCCTCCAAGGCCAAGACCTCCTTTCCCTCCCTCTCCTCCTCCTAGGCAACATGTTGTTGAAGTGGATTGGTGTCACTTTTTCCATGACTTCCATGATCCCGAGTATTGTTACTCGTATACACGTCACATGAATTGTCTAAAAATGGAAGAGCACCTCTACCTCTAGTAAAAAACAATCTTGCTTCCACTTCCCAAAATGACCAAGTTAACGTGGAAGACTCTATTCCCTGCGATGATGATCCTCTTTCTTTCAGAATCTTTATTGTAGAAACTAGGAGTCAGGCCCCTAAAACCACTCCGCAAGTAGTGGAAGAGGCCAAAATTGATCCCAAGGATAATGAAAAGGGAAAACTTCCCGCGAATGGTAGATTACCTTCCCTTACAAGGAACAGGGTTCCCTGGACCCCAAATAAGGTAAACTTGCCTTATAATCTACCACCCTGCTTCGCAACACCGATACCTTACAACGTCATTGAAGATATAGCGAAGGTTCCCACCCACATGACATTATTAGATTCTCTTAGAACACCCGCTCAGTTTGAAAACCTTTCACATGTTCTACAAGCACCCCCTACTCCACGAACAGAACAAAGACTTCCTCTTTCCAAAGAATCCACTTCTCAACCTAAGGAAGCATATGATGTTATTGATTTAGACCCTGGGGTTCCTCCTTTCTATATATCAATTTTGATTTCTGATTTTGTGCTCCATAACTGTGTCGTTGACACGGGAGAGAGGCACAATGTCATGCCCCTTTGAGTCATGAGGAGATTGGGTCCTAGAATTGAGATTGGAGCTTTCAATTCTAGGACTGTAGAAACCATTGGTTACATTAAAGACTTATCCATTACTTACGACCAAGCTCTAGAGATGAGCATGCTCATAAACATGATCGTAGCAGATATACCTAAAGCATATGGCATGCTTTTAGGGAGGGAGTGGTCCACTAAAGTCAAAAAGGTTCGTTACTTCATGGAGGGAACCCACGTCACCTTTCCTCATAAGGGTGTTGAAGTCGTCATTAGGAGGGAACCAAAGTACCAAGAGCAAGCTGTACCTACTTCCTATAATATGAAACATGTGTCTTTTCAAGATACAGGATGGATACATATACTATGTTATCTGAGGAAGATGCACATGTCCCTCCTTCTAAGTTGGAATAAATGGTGTGGAGTATGGATTTTGATGGTGCTAAATCCAAGAACGGATCTGGGGCTGGGGTCTTTTTGTGTGATTCCAAGGGAAACACAATCCCTTTCTCTTTTTGGTTAGAATTCCCTAACACTAATAATATGGTTGAATATGAAGCCTTAGTTCAAGGCCTCCAAAATGCCTTAGGCTTAGGAATACTCCATTTGTTGGTGAGTGGGGATTCTGAATTGGTTGTGAATCAAATTAGAGGTGAATATGAAGTTCACAACCCACACCTCAAACAATACCATATAAGGGCTAAGGAACTTATTGAGAAGTTCTTATCTTTCAACATTCAATTCGTGCCTAGGGCCGCAAATCACGTAGCTGATACTTTGGCCTTGGTTGGTTCTTGTTTCAGTTTGGATTTTGTAAGGTCTATCGAAGATGTAAAAGTCCAAATTTTACATAGACCTGCGTTACCTGATAATGTCGACTCTTGGCAAGTTTTTGATACTAACGAACAACTCTGTAGATTCCTTCAAAATAAGGAGGAATTCGAAGATTTACATATCAACCATGAGTTGGAGGAGGAAACAGGGAACATAATCCAATTGAAGACAAATAAGATCCCCCCTAGTTTGTCAGTATTGGAATCCATGTTTGATTCCAATGATGCCACTACTTTTGTACCTAGTATTGATAGTGAATCTATTAGGAAGGTGCGAGAAGTCATACCTATTAACCTGAGAACTAAGAAAGATAAAAAACTAGTCTATATAGGTGCACATTGTTCCCCTTCTGAGATCGCTCAATTCATGGAACTCTTGACAGAGTTCAAGGATGTTTTCGCTTGGTCCTATCAAGACCTCGAGGTTTTCGATATGTAGGAGATAGTCCATGCCATACCCATAATCCCTAATTCGAAACCTTACAGGCAGAGACAGAGAAAAAACAACCCTACTTTGTGTTATCACTCTGTAAACTCCTAGAGGTTGTTAGGAAAGAAGAAATCTACGAGAGGTAACTTTATCCAACCACTTCGAAACTGGAATCTAGCCCTACCAGCTTCAGAGAGGGATATCTCTGTATGATTTAAATATATTTTGAACTTAAGATATTAGGCTAGTTAAATAAATAAGATTAAAAAGGTTTGTTGTTTTTGTTGAGTTGGCTAAAAGGGATTTACGCATCTATTGGGCTATGGGGTCTATGTTATAGAGATGAAAATCTAAACCATAAACAAAAGATTCTTTTCACAGTGCAGGATAATGCACTCATTGGATTCTTTTAGCAGTAAAATGATGAAAAGCAGAAAAAGATGAGAATATCAATTAAAGTAAAGAAGCATTTAAGAATTTCTTCACTGTAATATCAGAAGATAAACATTAAAATCTTTCAAAGTTTGAAACAGGGTATACAAGGATAAATCCTACAATGTACATTACTTTTAAAAGATTAGATTAGAAAACACTATGATAACTGAGCAAGAGGAACATTCAACATAGAAAGAAAACATCACCAATGAGCAACACGCGAGAATCCTGTGAAACGTCTCTTTGGATTAATGGAAGAGCTCTTGATAAAAATATTACAGTCTTGTAGCTTGCAGAGCATAAAGATCAACCCTCAATACTTCAAAGTTTGAAGTATTTATCATTGAAATTACAAAAGATCCTGTCATTAAAGATCAGGACATGGTAAATCTAAATTTAGTTAACTAACTTAGCAAGATACAAAAATCTAGGAAACTGTTTGATGATGTGTCGAAACTTCATGTTTTTTTCTGGGTGAACTGTTGGTGAGGACTCCGCACAACCTCGTCTGACTGGATGGTTGACTGGACTTGGAAAACTCATCGACTACTCGATTAGATTGCAAAGCTCTTCCCATCGAAGGTGACTGGGAATGCTGACTTTGAGCAATCTACGATATACTTCATCCATCTCCGTGTACTTGGCAAAAGTTGGCTTGGTGATGAAGATGTACCGGATCTCATGCTGTATGATGATGTCCAACTGTAAAGCATCAAAGAATGGCTTACCAGTGATACTGCCTTGTATTCCTGAGAATTTTGAGCTATCCTTAGCCACAATGGCTAGTCTCTTTTTATAATCAGGGAGTGTCATCAATTTGTCATTTATAACTCTCATACTAGGAAGGCCTTTCTTCTGCAGAGCTTCGATCTTGCTAAAAAATCTTTGTACCCCTGCGTCCATGGTCTGGACCTTTTCCTCCAGTTGTAGAATTAGTCCTCTCTTGGTCAAGACCCTCTTGACCTCGAGGATGGTCTCTGTCCTATCTTCAATCTTCAACTCCTCTAGCTCCTCTCTAGTTTTGGAATTTAGAAATTTGATGATCTCAGTAGCTTCTGCGAGCATCTCTTCCAATTCCGCTCTTAACTTCTCGATGGCTTGCTGACTTCTTTGCACTAGATCATTTTGCTCGAACATGATTTGTATCATTGACCATATTTCATTCATGGACTTGGTGATGTCCATCCAGACATTTTCTTTGACCTCAACCAATGTTTTGCCCACCACTATTTGCTTTTGAAGCTGTTGCAATTCCTGTTTAAGCTTGTCTGAAGTTTGTTTCTCCTTGGTGTAACTGGTTTGGAAGGAAGATTTGAGTTCCTGAAGGTTCTCAATCTCCTTTTTAAGCCTGCTAATCTCCGTCTCTTGCAAATTCATGCGTTCCATGGATTTAGCCAGCTCAATTGTCTTCTCCATAGCTGTCGGTGGAGTTGCCGAGGGGATTTCTGCTACAGACGTTGTGCTCACTCCTGTGAGTGGAATTGCGCTCAGTGGAATGACCTCCATGGGCTTTGACTGCTCCTTTTCTTTCACTAGTTTTTCCAATTCTGCTTTTATTTCCTTCAACTGTGCATTCTGCTCAATGATCAGTTTGAGCATCTCATCCTTTTATCCTTCAGTCTCCGCTATTTCCTTCGCTTGTGAGTCTTCTGTTGGTGGCAGTTTTAACTGTTTCCTCAGAGATGCTATATCAAGATTTTTCTTTTTGAGCATATCCTCGACTGCTTTCACATTCGAGGGGTCATAACCGATCTTGAGGACCAGTTCTTCCAACGTCTTTATCCTATTATCCTTGGCAAATGATGATATTTTTTCTAACTTCAGCTGCATCTAGACGTTGTTCAGAGATACCTGTAACCTAGAGGTAGTAGTAGAAGCATGTGCCAATGTAGAGAAAACCATTTCTCCAGTTTTCCTGTGCAGATCCATCTGATCAGCTAGATGCACATATTTAGTCTGAAATTCGAAAGTTGGCCTTTTGTAATCGGTAATTACTTTTGGATCTGGCACCTGTGCTTGTAGAAACGCCATATGCATTCTACCCTTCTCAGTGTCGAATGCAGACAACAATCTGTGTTGTGCAGTTGATGTTTTCTTCCAGAATTGAGCATACGTGCTACTGGTCAGCGTCTGATTTCTCTTTTTAATCAGATCATATTTCTAAAAAATACTCAATTTTGGTCCTGTTTTGCTCAGTTGGTTGACTGGTGGAGTATCTGCATGCTTCTTGGGCAACACTATAGTCACGATTTGTTTACTTCTTGTACTAACAAGCGACCGATCAACCTCCAGAGTCGTAGTGGATTGAATTCCCTTTTCACCAGCCATGTTAGGTGCCTGACTGGTCTTTGGCCTCTTTGTGTGCTATTGAAACTCTTCAGACGATACTTCAGTGATGGAAGGTGAAGTGTCCTTCCAGGGCCTTTTCTCCTTGGGAACTCGTGGTGTAGTCGTCTGTGAAACAGTGATCGGCGGGTCCTGCTATTCTGTGTCAACCAGAGTGTTTGGCTCCCATTCTGTCTGGTTGGCGAACTTCTCTACCTCAGGCCTAGATGTGTGAACATACAGGATATTCTTATTTTTGACCCTCATTTCGGAAATTATCCTGCGCGGATCATAGTGCCATGCGAAACTAACAAAAAACTTCATTTCTTTTAGCAGTTTGTCTGCTTCCTCCCCGACGCCTCGGCTATTGCAAATGAATGATCCTATTTTCCCTTTGATCCTAAGTTGTTGCTTCTTTTTCAGAGACACAAAATGAATGTCGTCTGAATTGATCATCTACCTTATGTACTCCAGGGAAAAAATCCTCATGGGCAGATATTTGGGTAACTTGTATGGGGCCAATTCGCACCCATACACTCTGATCTCTGTGTGGTCCTGGTACAAGTACTCATCTCCCGTTTTTGCAAGATCCGAGAGGTGTAGGATCCTCTGAATTTCCTCGTTTATTCTAGGTTTGGGTCTGCCGCTAAGCATACTCACCACTAGGTGGTAGAACTACTTGATGAACTGCTTGAAACTAAATTCTGTAGAGTTATGTCTGAGCAACGAAGTCCACGCTGTCACTGCCTGTGGTCTCCCATCTTTATCCATCTTTTGCATTGAAAAGGAAAATTTGTCCGCTTGAAAGAAAAGGAATAGGTAAGCCAGTATTGAAGAATACTGGAACATGCCTTCTGTGGCGAAGTTAATTAATTGTTCATGAATGTTGTCCGCCAGGAACGTACTGTAGTCGAACTGAGTAGTGGATTTCTCATCAGTGGAAAAGATGGACAGATATTCCAAGATGGGTTCATCCACCCATTGATCCGAAAAATATCCAAGCAAGGCACATAGTGACGTGATGACCTAGTTTCCCTTTACTGAGAATAGGGAGGAAGGATAAGGGGTGTTTGTAGTGGGGAGCTGAGCGGATTGTGGGAGGAAAAGCTCAAAAATATGAGCCCTCTGGGGAAAAGACAACTTCTGGTAGAGCTCTGTGATGATTTCGAGGTTGAAAGGAGAGGCAGATTCGGCTCTGGGTATCTGCATTATTTGGTCAATGGTTTTTGGTGTGATGAGGAAAATAATTTCTCCGGACGAAGACATAATGGCTCTTTGTTTAGGGATATAATGGGCTTGGCATTTGAGGGCGAATTTAGGAAAGTGGTGAATCTGGGGGAAAGACATAGGGGAAGATTGGACTCCTAGAGCCCAATTTCATCGCTCTGTTCAAGGAAAACGTCTTTGAGTCATGACTACAAGTCTGCGAAGTCGAGTTTGCATCTGGTGTCTGTGATTAAATGGTCTTTGTCCGCTAGGGGGATCCTGTTGAGGTCGACAGGCAGCGGGAGGATAAAATTTTCCTCAGCTTTTGTCCTCTTTGATTTTGGCGCCATCGCTGTATAAATACCTACAAATGAAAGAGTCGTTAGTGGGGATGATGGTGGCTTGGGATGTTTGACTGAAACAAATAGAAAATGGGGAAAAATGCTCTAGTACAATGGGAAAAGGTATTTTCTGGTGAGACGACACAGTAAGCAATGGAAGAAAGAAGGGAAATGGTGGTTTTGAGTGAATGAATGTCTGTTGGGCACGGGGGACAGGTCAATAAGCTAACGGATAAGTTAGCCAGTAATAAATTACCAACAAATCATTTGGAGCACGAGATGGCAGGTAATAATGAATGACGAATACGACAGGCAACGTGGCGGGAGCTGCTTGGGGAGTGACCTTGGTGAGAGGACTTGTAAAGGGCGGATAAGGGGAAAGGGATTGACAGAGTAATGAGACGTGACCTCTAGGAAAACGTGGATGATGACGTCATGGGGTGACAGGGCATATCAGAAATGATAGGCGGAGGAAGTCTGAACCAATGAATTTATGCCACGTAGAGGAAAAGGGCCCACCAGGGAATATTCCATTCCAGACCCCCCCCTCCATTAAAGATAGATCGGTCGAGGGGGTCTGAAAAACACCATGAGTCGTTGATTTGCGCGCTTTCTTCTCAACCGCAGATCTGTGCGCGATATTTAAGTAACATTCCGAACCCCCCCCCATTAAAGGCAGAACGGATGGGGGGGGTCTGGAATCCAATCTAAGCCGTGGATCTAGATGCTGAAACCTGNCCCACCGTTAAAGGTAGAACGATCGAGGGGGTCCGGAAAGATTTTTTAACCATATATTTGGGCATGAACCTCTGAGCCGTTCATACCTGCACTGTGCTTAATTGTGAGTGTGACGACGTATGTGTTCTAAAAACTTAGGATAAGCGTGATCGTGGGTTTTCCCGAGCTTTTCCATGTTTTAATTACCAAGGGGTTAGACATAAAAAATTCAAACATCAAAGGTATGGTTCAACATCAATCATCATATTTGTTTTATTGAAATAAAGAAAACTACCCTATGCTATAACCTAATTACCTATGACAATTAGCCCAGATTAAACTGTTGGACTAAGAAATTACTCTATCATGGGGCTATCTGACCAAGATTAGACCGTTTGGTCAGATTTATTCCCTAACTAACCTAAATTACTTGGCTAAGATTGAATAGTTTAGCCAAGCTTATTCACTACTCCTATCAACATCATTTTAAAAGAACTTGACCATGCTTGAAAGGTATGGACCAAGTCATTGTTATTGCATGGGGCTCTATTGAATTTATTTTATGCCCTCTTTTATTGTTTTTCTTTTTCTTTTCTTTTCTTTTCTTTTTCTTCTCAAATTATTTGCAGAATGAAAAATCATTTGACAAACAAAAACACTTAAAGAGATAACATTTCAGTCACCAGTTGATCCTATAAATTATAGGGTTATAAAAGTGGCTCCACCTGGGGATGGTACTCTCCTTGTGAGGTGCCAAGAATCCTGATTCCTAATGTTCTGAAACTTTCTCCATAGTTTTCTTTGTTGCTTGATTGGTTTTATTTTCGAAAATTGGAAGACATTATTCAGTAGCTTAGGGCCTTCTCTGCGGGCTTCAACCATCTGATCAGATTTATTTCACTCAAAAACTTGTAAACAAAATGAAAATGGTTTGTACAATGGAAAAGTGTGATTGTAGGTCCCTTCTGCGGAGGTGAATAGTGCTTCAACATTCTGCCATTTACAGGTCCTCCTGGCAGATTTGTCCCATCACTGTTGTTGAGAAAGAAGGCATTATTTCCTCTGAATGCTTGAATAATGTAAGGTCCCTTCCATAGACTATCGAATTTTCCATGCTTCCCCTTATCTTCATTTCGGGCATCCCATCTCAGAACCAAGTCACCTAGCTCAAAGTCATCCTCTTTAGTTCTTTTGCCAAAGATATTTTTAATGCTTTCTTGGACAACCTGAGTTTTGTTGTATACTTCTTCTCTGGACTGCTACAATTGGATCATCTGGTTTATCCTTCTTTGGGAGTTGTTCGGCTCGGCTTGCATCTCTTGCAACAATTTCATGACAGGAACTCCTAAGGAAGTGGGAAAAAATGCTTCAGTGCCATAGACCAGCTGATATGGTGACATACCAATTGACCTCTTGGTGGTCAGTCTGTTAGCCCATAGTGCGAAAACTAGCTTGTTATGCCATGATTTTTTTTTTCTTGCAAAGTCTTTTTAACAATGTTCACTAGGGTCTTATTTGATGACTCCGCTAGACCATTTCCCTGAGGGTAATAAGATGTGGAATGACCCAAACCAATATGATACTGGTTGCAAAAGTCTATGAGCTTCTTAGATTGGAAAACAACTGCATTGTCAGTTATAATCTTTCTAGGACATCCAAAACGAGACAAGATATTATTTTCGAGAAATTTAATAATAACATAATCATTAGCTTGCCTGCTTGGTACCGCTTCGATCCATTTTGTGAAATAGTCTGTAGCAGTGAGAATCCACCTGTGCTGGCCCGAAGAGGGAGAATGTATTTCTCCGATAAAGTCTAATCCCCATTGTTGGAAAGGAGCTTCAACAGAGATTGGTTTCAGGGGAAAAGGAAGAAGCTTCTTTTTTCCCTCAAACACCTAACATTTATGACACAAATTCACTTTCTGATGCACATCAGTGAACAACGTAGGCCAATAGAATCTAGCTCTGAGAATTTTATTAGCTATGGTCTTCCAGCTTACATGACCACCACAATCTCCTGCGTGAAAATCCTGTAATACTTTGTCAGCTTCATCCTTTAACAGACAATTCAACAAAATACCTCCGGGATCCTTCCAATATAGATTGCCTTCTAGAATGCAAAATTTTAATGCTTTCAATTTCAAAAACCTAGCTTTAGTTTTGGTCAAACCAGGGGGAGCTTGTAAGTTATGCAAAACAAATATCAGGTCTGCATACCATGGAGAGTTCAGAAATACCTCTTTCATGCTTGGAGTCGCCTGTCTCCCTGTTCATCTACTGCAGCTAAGAAATTAATATCAAGAGCATGGAAATTGGATTCAGCCATTAACTTTGCTAGACCTTGACCCTTAATCAATTTAGTAGGCTTAATCTCTATGTCATACTCCAAAATGATAGCAATCCATTTTCCTCTTCTGCCATCTGGATTGTCCTGAGATAGAATGTCTTTTACTACCATGTTCAGAACATATGCGATAGTGTGGGAATGGAGAATATATACTCTGAAATCCTTTATGGATTTTACCAGGGAAAAAGCTTGTTTCTCCATTATTTTATAATTCAAAGAAGCATCTCTTAATGCCTTACTGAAAAAGGCTATGGGCTATTCATACCCTTTGTTTTTTTTTTTCTGTAGTAATACTGCTACAATGGTATGTTCAGAAGTGAAAGAAAAAAGGTAAAAATCTTTGGTGAAATCAGGACTGATCAAGACTGGAGCCTGTGTGAGTGCACATTTAACTTGTTCAAAAGACTGCTTAGATTCAATGTCCCATTTTATTTTTGTGTCCTTTTTTAACATGTTTGTGATGTTCCCAAGAAGTTCGGCCAGGTTGGGTATGAATCTTCTCAGAAAGTTTATTTTTCCAATGAAAGACTGTAACTCTTTGATATTTCTTGGGTGTTCTAATTTTTGAATGGCCTCGATTCTGCTGGGGTCTATCTTAATTCCGTCCTTAGAGATTATATGCCCCAACAATTTACCTTCCTCTAAACCAAAAAAGGCTTTTCTTAGGATTCAGAGAAATCCCAAACTTCCTGCATTTCTCAAACACTCGTCTAAGATGTCTTAAGTGCTCGTCATCGGATTAGGAAAACACAGTTAAATCGTCAAGATAAACGACAATAAATTTCCCAAGTTCTTCCACAAAAGTGATGTCCATTTCTCTTTGGAAAGTGGCCCCAGCGTTCATCAACCCAAAAGGCATTTTCACGTACATAAAGGTACCCCAAGGTGTTGTGAAAGTTGTTTTCTCTTGGTCATCTGGGTGAACGAGAACCTGGTTATAGCCTAAGAAACCATCCAGTAAGGAGATTCGACTGGATCCAACTACCTTTTGTAATATGTGGCCCATTTTTGGAAATGGGTAGTTGTCTTTCAGAGAAACTTTGTTCAGTTTCAGAAATCAATACAAAGCCTGATTTCCTCGCTTTTCTTTTGGGTTGGGACCAAATTTGAAACCCATTTGGAAAATCGTAAGGGAACTATGATTTTAGCATCGTACATCTTTTTAATTTCCTTTTCTATCAGGGGAAGTAACTTGGGATTGATTCTCCTAAGTTTCTGTCTGAAAGGTTTTTGATCTTCTTTTATCGGGATCCTATGTTGTATGATGCTTGTGTCATAAGATTTTAAATCTTCATAACCCCAAGCAAACACTTCCGCATATTCCTTGAAAAGTTCAATGTATTTGAGTTTTTTCTCATGAGGTAAGGATTTAGAAAGTTTTACTATCCTGGGCTTTTCTTTGTTCCTATGTTAACGTCTTCAACCTCTTTACCACTAGCTTCAATTTTTGGTTTTTAGCTACATCATTAAAATAAAAAAGATCTTCTAAAGGAACTAAACCCCTAGGTAAAACATTACCTTTTAAATGCAAAACATAAGATTCTAACTCATCTTCACCTAACTCTCCTGAATCTATCTTATTCACACTATCATTTCCAAAGTCAGATCTATTTACATTTTCATCCTCGTTTTCTAGGTCTATGTTTGTACACTCGAAATCATTTTTACATTGTAGAAAATCTTCAATATGGTCATCGTTCCCAAATACCTGCCAGTATCTGATGTTGTCGGGGACATTTGGTTTTCACTTCACCTCCACCGTGTATGGGCGAGTGGAACAAAAAGGTATCTTGCACGTAGCTGCTGACGTAGCTAACCCATCTGCTAAAATATTCTGTCCTCTGGGAATAACCTGTAAATCAACTTCAATGAAACATTTAAGGGCATCCAAAATTACATTCCTGTAAGCTTTGAGATGGGGATGTTTTGCAGAATACTCACCTTTGATTTGCTTGATAATTAATTCAGAATCGCCTCTTACCATGATTTGTTTGGCACCAACTTTCTTTAGAAGTTTCAGACCGAGCATCAGAGCTTCGTACTCGACAATGTTGTTAGTGCATTAAAAATTTAATTTGTAAGAATGGTTTTCCGAATACCTGGATTTGTGATTGTGCAACCAAAATCCGTCTCCAACTCCTTCTTTGCTTACAGCTCCATCGAAGTCCATGCTCCAGAAATCTGCTGACAATTCTTCACTTATCATGTTTCTCTTTCTTTCTGCCTCAACATTTTCTTGCCCTTCTTTCGGATCAAGTGTATCTTCTTCCAAATGGGCGATTTGCTCTCCTGTATTTCCGTCGTTATACAGGATGAAAGAGTCTAAGTCAAAATGTGCAGAGTAAAGAGGATAGTTATGTGGCTTTTCTTGGCTGCTGACCATATATTTCATTAGCATTTCTCTGTACAATCTTCTTTGTTGCCCGAATACTGGGATGGTGGAATACGACATATCCAACTACAAAGTACCTTTCAACTTGGTCCCCCAAGACCTGGACAACAACATACCATAATTTGGGGGAATGTTCGCGACCACAACATCCATAACCATGCTTTTTTCTGGAATCTGAACTAGAGTGATACATAAGTCCTTGATCAATCCAATACATCTGACTTTGCTGGAGTCGAAAGAGTGTAAGTCCTTGTAAGGTCTGGTGACCTCGAGTCCCAGTTTTTCCATCACTGCTTTGGGCATCAAGTTATGGGAAGCACGTGAATCTAGCATAGCATTATGAAGAATCAAGTCATGTATATTAAGGCTGATGTAAAAAGGAGCGACATCACCATTGTCAATCTGACCATCAAATTTAGGGCCAAACAGGAGTTCAGGTTGATCATCAGTAAGATTTACAGTGTCCAAATGATTCGTTGATCCAACAGTTAAGGCCTTCGTGCCTATATTAGGTTCAATTCTCAACGCTTTGATCACCTGTGATCGGTAAGCGTCCTTACTCATCAACTCGGAAAGGGGAATGGGAATTTTCACTTTGGCTAATTCCCCTTCGAGGCTGAAAGGGGTAGGTGCTCTGCTTTGGCTCAACAATTCTGATTTGTCCACCATAGTCTTCTGGGCAGAAGTATTTGGTGGGTTGATTGATGAAACCTCAGTCTATGTTGATCTTTGTAAAATGGTGAGGTTTCTTTTTGCTGGATCTTCAACATTACCTTTCTCAGGGATCTTCTTGGTAGAAGGCTCAGGGGATTTCTTGGTTTCGACCACTTTCTTCGTTTCGGTTACCTTTTTGGGGAACTTTCATCCGTCTTATTACTTCGCAAATTGTACTGCCTATGTACCTCCATAATGGCATTTTCAAATACCTGTTGTTCAGACTCTTTAACTTCTTCACTCACCTTCGTTTGAGAAAGAAGGAAAAGTTTTTTCTCTTCCTGAGTGAGGAAAATAGCTTTGTTATCGTGAATGCCCATGAGGTTTATGTGTGTGTCCTCCAATTCTTCAATTACCTCTTCTCCTTCATTGGCATAATTTTCCTGTAGGGGTGGTCTGATTTTTTGATCAGGACCGCTTTGTTCTCTTTGATCCCTGGGATCTCTCTACCTGATTTGAGGAGGATTCCTTCTGAAGTTAGGATTCTGAATTTGTGGAGTAGGTTGATTTTCTCTAGGAGGATTTCTTTAAGATACAGTGAGTCTCTCCATCATCCTTTCCATTGCTCTAGCTAAGGAATCCAATTTGGCATTAGAAGAAGATGTGGAAGGTTCTTCTTTAATCGTGACTCTCCTTTCAGTCCTCTGCCGTTCCCTTTTAGCCAACAGGTTGGCCTCCACACTTACTGTGCTTTTCTGCATGTCCTCTAGGGTGGTGGAGTTTCTTTCCCTTAATTGATATGACATATCAGCGTCGAAACCGTCAGGGAATTTTATCAGTGCTATAACTTGTGGGGGTTTAATATCGGCTAGAGTTGCATTGTACAGATTATTGAAGCGGGTGCAGTAATCTTGAACTGTCTCATCTTGATTCCTTCTGATGTTTTCGTATTTTGACAAGATTTGGAGAGGATTTTTCTTTACCTCCCATCTGTCTAGAAAACTTCTTTGAAACACTGTAAGGTCAAGCACTGAGGCAGCACGTAAACCTTTGTACCATTTCTTAACGTCACTGGTCAAACTCTGCGCAAACAATCTCATTTGAACGTCAGCCTCATCTACTTCCTGCATATCAAAATAATCATTCATTTTATCAATGTGTTGTTGTGCGCTCAAGGGCCCTGTTCCATTGAACTGTGGAAGTCTTGTTTGATAATTCTAGGGCATAGCATGTAGAGGTGCGACCAACACCAAGGGAGCATATCTGGCTACCATGATAGGTGGAGGGGGCAGGACAACAACCTGAATGATAGGTGTGGTAGTGACAGAAGATGAGGAGGAGGAGGGGCTTGCTGGCACAGAGTGAGCGGTTTGAGGGTTTGTAGTGGAAGATAGTATTTCAAGGGTCTGGGGTTGCAAGGTTTTTGGATCTAAAATGATTTCAGTCACAAAGCTGTCAGATTTTGTTCTAAACAGGCTTTGTTCAAAAATGGTGTCAAAGTTAAGATCTTGAAGGGTAACAAGTTCCTCTGGAAGGGAAGGGGACCTCTGAAGGGGACTATGACTTCCTGAAACTTCTAAGATGGTCTTCTTTCTGAGTAACTGTTCTGGATTATCAGTTGCTATTGCAGGTTCTGGGTCTGGGTGGGATCGAGTATAAGTTCTTTTAGGAGCCAGATTTCTTTTTTAATTATATATATTAGTTTTATGAGTCTGAAAAATAGTATGTACAAGCTTTAACAACCTCTAAACATTATTGCTTTTTCAGATTTATGATTTGTTTAGAAACAAGGCTTTCTTCTAAGGGAAAGAAAATGTGGGGTTGAAAAGTTCTTCCCCAGTATGGTCGCCACTATGTTATCACTCTGTAAATTCCTTGAGGTTGTTAGGAAAGAAGAAATCTACGAGAGGTAACTTTATCCAACCACTTCAAAACTGGAATCTAGCCCTACCAGCTTTAGAGAGGGATCTCTCTATATGATTTAAATATGTTTTGAACTTAAGATATTATGCTAGTTAAATAAATAAGATTAAAAAGGTTTGTTGTTTTTGATGAGTTGGCTAAAAGGGCTTTACACATCTATTGGGCTATGGTGTCTGTGTTATAGAGATGAAAATCTAAACCAGAAACAAAAGATTCTTTTCACAGGGAAGGATAATGCACTCGTTGGATTCTTTTAGCAGTAAAATGATGAAAAGCAGAAAAAGATGAGAACATCAATTAAAGTAAAGAAGCATTTAAGAATTTCTTCACTTTAATATCAAAAGATAAACATTAAAATATTTCAAAGTCTGAAATAGGGTATACAAGGATAAATCCTGCAACGTACATTACTTTTAAAAGATTAGATTAGAAAACACTATGATAACTGAGCAAGAGGAACATTCAACATAGAAAGAAAACATCACCAATGAGCAACACACGAGAATCCTGTGAAACGTATCTTTGTATTAATGGAAGATCTCTTGATAAAAATATTACAATCTTGTAGCTTGTAGAGCGTAAAGATCAACCCTCAATACTTCAAAGTTTGAAGTATTTATCATTGAAATTACAAACTATCCTGTCATTAAAGATCAGGATGTGGCAAATCTAAATTTAGCTAACTAACTTAAGAAGATACAAAAATCTAGGAAATTGTTTGATGATGTGTCGAAACTTCATGCTATTTTCTGGGTGAACCATTGGTGAGGACTCTGCATGACCTCATCTGACTGGACTTGGATAGCTCATCGACTACTCGATCATATTGCAAAGCTCTTCCCATCGAAGGTGACTGGGAATGTTGACTTTGAGCAATCTACGATATACTTCATCCATCTCCGTGTACTTGGCAAGAGTTGGCTTGGTGATGAAGATGTACCGGATCTCATACTGTATGCTGATGTCCAACTGTAAAGCATCCAAGAATGCCTTACCAGTGATACTGCCTTGTATTCCTGATAATTTTGAGCTATCCTTAGCCACAGTGGCTAGTCTCTTTTTATAATCGGGGAGTGTCATCAATTTGTCATTTATAACTCTCATACCAGGAAGGCCTTTCTTTTGCAGAGCTTTAATCTTACTGAAAAATCTTTGTACCCCTGCGTCCATGGTTTGAACCTTTTCCTCCAGCTGTAGCATCAGTCCAATCTTAGTCAGGACCCTCTTGACCTCGAGGATGGTCTTTGTCCTATCTTCAATCTTCAACTCCTCTAGCTCCTCTCTGGTTTTGGAATTTAGAAATTTGATGATCTCAGTAGCTTCTGTGGGCATCTCTCCCAGTTTCGCTCTTATATTCTTGATGGTCTGTTGACTTCTTTGCACTAGCTCGTTTTGCTCGAACATGATTTGTATCATCAGCCATATTTCATTCATGGAATTGGTGATGTCCATCCAGACATTTTCTTTAACCTCAGCCAGTGTTTTGCCCGCCACTATTTGCTTTTGAAGCTGTTGTAATTTCTGTTTAAGCTTGTCTGAAGTTTGTTTCTCCTTGGTGTAGCTAGTTTGGAGGGAAGATTTGAGTTCCTGAAGGTTCTCAATCTCCTTTTTAAGCCTGCTAATCTCTGTCTCTTGCAAATTCATGTGTTCCATGGATTTAACCAGCTCGACTGTCTTCTCCATAGCTGTCGGTGGAGATGTCGAGGGGATTTCTGCTATAGACGTTGTGCTCACTCTTGTGAGTGGAACTGCGCTCAGTGGAATGACCTCCATGGGCTTTGAATGCTCCTTTTATTTCACTAGTTTTTCCAATTCCGCTTCTATTTCCTTCAACTGTGCATTCTGCTCCATGATCAGTTTGAGCATCTCATCCTTTTCTCCTTCAGTCTCCGCTATTTCCTTCACCTGTGAGTCTTCTGTTGGTGGCATTTTTAACTATTTCCTTAGAGATGCTATATCAACATTTTTCTTTTTGAGCATCTCCTCGATTTCTTTCACATTCGAGGGGTCATAACCGATCTTGAGGACTAGTTCTTCCAATGTCTTTATCCTATTATCCTTGGAAAAGGATGATATTTTTTCTAACTTTAGCTGCGTCTGGATGTTGTTAAGAGATACTTGTAACCTGGAGGCAGTAGTAGAAGCATGTGCCAATGTAGAGAAAACTATTTCTCTAGTTTGCCTATGCAGATCCATCTGATCACCTGGATGCACATCTTTAGTCTGAAATTCGAAAGTTGCCCTTTTGTAATCGATGATTACTTTCGGGTCTGGCACTTGTGCTTGCATAAACGCCATATGCATTCTACCCTTCTCAGTGTCTAATGAAGACAGTAATCTGTGTTGTGTAATTGATGTTTGCTTCCAGAATTGAGCATACGTGCTGCTGGTCAGCGTATGATTTCTCTTTTTAATCAGATCATATTTTTAAAAAATACTCAATTTTGGTCCTATTTTTTTCGGCTGGTTGACTGGTGGAGTATCTGTATGCTTCTTGGGCAACACTGTAGTCATGATTTGTTTGTTGCTTGTACTAACGAGCGACCAATCAACCTCCAGAGTTGTAGTGGATTGAATTCCCTTTTCACCAGCCGTGTCAGGTGCCTGACTGGTCTTTGGCCTCTTTGTGTGCAATTGGAACTCTTCAGATGATACTTCAGTGATGGAAGGTGAAGTGTCCTTCCTGGGCCTTTTATCCTTGGGAACCTGTGGTGTAGTCGTCTGTGAAACAGTGACCGACGGGTCCTATTGTTCTGTCTCAACCAGAGTTTTTGGCTCCCATTCTGTCTGGTTGGTGAACTTCTCTACCTCAGGCCTGGATGTGTGAACATACAGGATATTCTTATTTTTGACCCTCATCTCGGAAATTATCCCGCACGGATCATAGTGCCATGCGAAACTAACAAAAAACTTCATTTCTTTTAGTAGTCTGTCTGCTTCCTCCCCGACGCCTCGGCTATTGAAAGTGAATGATCCTATTTACCCTTTGATCCTAAGTTGTTGCTTCTTTTTCAGAGACACAAAATGAATGTCATCTGAATTGATCATCTGCCTTATGTACTCCAGGGAAAAAATCCTCATGGGTAGATATTTGGGTAACTTGTATGGGGCCAATTCGCACCCATACACTCTGATCTCTGTGTAGTCCTGGTACAGGTACCAGTCTCCCATTTTTGCAAGATCCAAGAAGTGTAGGATCCTCTGAATTTTCTCGTTTGTTCTAGGTTCAGGTCTGCCACTGAGCATACTCACCACTGGGTGGTAGAACTGCTTGATGAACTGCTTGAAACTGAATTTTGTAGAGTTATGTCTGAGCAGCGAAGTCCACGCTGTCACTGCCTGTGGTCTCCCATATTTATCCATCTTTTGCATTGAAAAGGAAAATTTTTCCGCTTGAAAGAAAACGAATAGGTAAGCCAGTATTGAAGAATACCGGAACATGCCTTCTGTGGCGAAGTTAATGAATTTTTAGTGAATGTTGTCCACTAGGAACGTACTGTAGTTGAACTGAGTAGTGGATCTCTGATCGGTGGAAAAGATGGACATATATCCCAAGATGGGTTCATCCACCCATTGATCCGAAAAATATCCAAGCAAGGCACATAGTGACGTGATGACCTGGTTTCCCTTTACTGAGAACAGGGAGGAAGGATAAGGGGGGTTTGTAGTGGGGAGCTGAGTGGATTGTGGGAGGAAAATCTCAAAAATATGAGGAAAAGACAGCTTCTGGTAGAGCTCCATGATGATTTCGAGGTTGAAAGGTGAGGCAGATTCAACTCTGGGTATCTGCATCATTTGGTCAATGGTTTCTGGTGTGATGAGGAAAAGAATTTGTCTGGATGAAGACATAATGGCTCTTTGTTCAAGGAAATAATGGGTCTGGCATTTGAGGGTGAATTTAGGAAAGTGGTGAATTTGGGGGAAAAGATACAGGAGAAGATTTGACTCCCAGAGCCCAATTTCGTCACTCTGGTCAGGGAAAAACTCTTTGAGCCATGACTGCAAGTTCGCAAAGTCGAATTCACATCTGGTGTCTGTGATTAAATGGTCTTTTTCCACTAGGGGGATCTTGTTGAGGTCGACAGGTGGTGGGAGGAAAGGATTTTCCTTAGCTTCTTTCCTCTTTGATTTTGGCGCCATCATTGTATAAATACCTACAAATGAAAGAGTCGTTAGTGGGGATGATGGTGGCTTGGGATGTTTGACTGAAATGGAGAGAAAATGGAGAAAAATTCTCTAGTGCGACGGGAAAAGGTATTTTCTGGTGAGACGACACAGTAAGCAATGGAAGAAAGAAGGGAAACAATGGTTTTGAGTGAATGTATACTCGTTGGGCACGGGGGACAGGTCAATAGACTAACGGATAAGTTAGCCAGTAATAAGGTGCCAACAGATCATTTGGAGCGCGAGATGGCAAGTAATAATGAATGACGAATACGACCAAGCAACGTGGCGGGAGATGATTGGGGATTGACCTTGGTGAGAGGACTTGTAAATGGCGAACAAGGGGAAATGGACTGACAGAGTAATGAGACGTGACCTCTAGGAAAAACATGGATGATGACGTCATGGGGTGATGGGGCATGTCAGAAATGATAGGTGGTGGAAGTCTAAACCAATGAATTTATGCCATCTAGAGGAAAAGGGCCCACCAGGGAATATTCCATTCTGGACCCCCCCCCCCTCCAT
>ML778650.1:25466-48596 GCA_009831015.1 Picea engelmannii | reverse complement strand
TCTCATCAAACCATACATTCCATCTGATAATGATTTTTCGTTTGACAAGATCAAACAATCAATAGGTTTTCGACTCTTTAGAGTAGCCCATCATGATGCAAGCATGAATCTTTGCATCCAACTTATTTTTGCAATCATAAAAATGTGATCCCAGGAAACACATCCAAACACACAAAGGTGGTCGACTGAATATTTCTTTCCACGTTGTCATTTGACTAGAGTCATGGAAGGAATAGCTTGAATCAAGATGGGATTAAGTAGATAGTTTGCACAATACACTAATTCATCACATAAGCGAGGAAGATCTTTAGCCTGCAAAAGACATCTATCCATTTCGACTAATGTTCGATTATGACATTCTATGACACCATTTTGCTGAGGTGCATGAGGAATCAACCATTTCCACTCAATACAATATTGAACTAGGTATTCTTCAAAAGGTCGATTTACATACTCACCACCATTTTCATATCTCAAGCACTTGATGGGTCGACCACATTTATTTTCAGCAAAGGCTATGAACACCTTGAACTTTTCAAAGATAAGGTTCTTTCTCTTCAAAAAACAAACCCATGTAAAGAGAGAAAAATCATCAATGAAGGTGAAAATATACCTTGCACCTGCTAGTGAAGGTTTATTGATGCAACATACATCATTGTGAACCAACTCCGATAGGTTTTTTGCTCTCCATGCTTTACTAAATTTGAATGGTTCTTGATGATGCTTCCTTAGCACACAACCCTTGCAAATTCCTTCAGGGGGGAACAACTTCGTTAAACAACAACCATGTTATGAGTTGCCAGTTCCTGCAGACTTCAAAAATTCAGGTGTCTGAGTCGCTGATGCCAAATTTGACTTCTTTCATCAATGTGAGCAACAAGTGCAATCGGTTTAGTGCCAAGTTGAGTCGTGTCATGGAATTTGTACAATTTTTTCATCGGGTCGAGAATTCCCTCGACAACAATCAACTATGCATTTGTTCAAATCATAAACATAGAACCGATATTTCCAAAATTCCACATTCTTACTTGTCTGAGTTAATTGAGCAACAAACAATATATTGGCACCGAGATTTGACACATGATAGACATCGACAATCTTCACATGTCGACAGTTAACATCACCCTGACCAACAACATCCAAAGAAAACTCATTAGCAAAATAGATTTTCCACTCCTTAGCTTCATCCAACCACATGAACAAGGAGGCATCCTTATCCATGTGACGAGAGCACCCAGAGTCAACTGCCCATTTGTTCTACACAGAATAAGACATCAAGGCCTAGGAATTCTCGACTTTGAATGTGAAATTATCAGCAGGTCAATGTATAGAGGACACATCTCCTTCAAGGCATTTAAACTTCTCTAAATTGTCTCACTTCTTATAGAAAAATTTCTCCACATGCCCAGTCTTTTTAAATTATTGACATGTTTTCTTCTTTTGATTGCATTGGGGTGCTTCTGTCTGTCCCTTAGGTTTATGGTTGCAGTATGCAGGTTTCTGTTAGGTTCCTAACCCACACATAGGTAGATCAATATATTCGGATGTAATAAAGGTCAATATTAATAAGGCCTTTCAATAAAATAGAATAAGGCGGATGTAAGAAGACCTAATAGAAGCTTCCACTTCTAGAAGGATATTCTTCTAGATGCTTCTCTTGATAGACGTATTTAGTATAAATAAGGGTCGAGGGTATGAAAACCCTAGCTTGGAGATTATTGTAACAGAGCGTTGCTCGATTGGAGGTTGCCCCCTTGAAGAGGCCTGTGAACATTGCTTTCTGAATCAAAGTGCTATTTATGTTGTTGTTCTTATATCATTTCCGTGTTATTGTGGAGATTATGTTGGATATATTACTGTTATTTTGCCATTTCTAGCATTTTATTTATGTTCTGCATATTTATTATATTTGGTATCTTGTAAGTGGTATCAGAGCACTTTCCTTGGCAGAGATTGTGGGAATTTTTTTTTCAGGGTAGAGATGTATTCCGACGTCTTTAAACCACAGATATTTGTCGTTACACGCATAAACCCATGGTTGAGGTATTCATACACGCAGGAAATACAAGTGGTTCTTAAGCGCACATTTGTTGGCCACCCTTGTAACCTCTGTTGGTACCCCTTCGAGTGGTAGCGCATTAGAAAACACCTGTGTACAGATCGACCTAGATTTCCTGAAGCCCTCTTTAGATAAACCTATCGGCCACTGGACTTCTATAGTGTCACCGAGAACAACACTCGGGAAGATACTCTCTAGTACCTGGGTAGTCGGGTAGTACGACTAAGGGTACGTTCTATCCTCCTTAGTTAGTGCCCTGAGATATTGGGCCAAGTACTACTGTTGGACCCCACACGTATATCAGAGAGCTATAGCACAAGGCAAACCCTTGTCTGTAGAACCCTTGAATACCTAACCCTTGGGGGATAGAAACATAAACAAATTAAAACAGACCAGATCTATTGCCACGCAACTGTGTTTGGGTTGCCAAGTAAATACACATTTCTTTCTGGTTAAGCATTTGAGGATTTCATCACCGGAGTATTCTTCAGACCAGAGTATAACTTTGCAGGTGTAAAAAAAAAAAAAGTCTGGAATTTTTTTCACCATTATTTGAGACCTATTCCATTGATTCATCTCTCTTCCCTTATCAAATTCATCCATATCATTTTTCGGCAAAATTTTTGACCCCGCCTGCCCCTTTTCAATTCACCCATCCTCATGGCCCATACCCGTAGCCAAGATCTGGAAACTTGCTTTAACACCTTGCAATCTGGTTTCCTCGAGACCCAAAAAGAAGTGAAACAACTCAATGCTACTATTGCCTCCATTGAATCATCCATCAATGCCACCATAAATACAACCATGCAGTCCTCAATGGAGGAAGTCAAACAAGAACTGACCACCCAGCTTGAATCTGTCTTTGCATCCCTTTGCACCAAACTGAAGATCCCTACAGATGACCATTTCTTTGAAGCATCTCCAAAGACTGAAGGAGAACATTCCTCCCATTCCCATACCTTTCAGCACCAACACTTTCAACGTGACATATGCCTTCCGTGGGTGGATGTGACCAAATTTGATGGCTCAGACCCCACTAGTTGGGTAACCCAAATGGAACATTATTTCTATTTATACAGCATCACAGATGACTTGGCCAAACTATGGTATGGTGTTCTCCATCTAGATCAAGAATGTTGGCAATGGTGGCAATGGAGAAAAACTTCCCGTCAAGGGTATATTGCTTGGACCCAATTTGTGACTAATCTTTATGAATGGTTTGACATGGACACCAACCATTTGGGTTGTTTGACAAAGTTGAAACAATCCAGAACAGTAGAAGACTTCATAGCTGCCTTTGAGCGCTTGGCTTTTCGAACAAAGGGCATGACTGATGCTTTCTTTCGAGAGTGTTTTAATAGTGGCCTCAAGGAGGAGATTCAGGCCCATGTCCTCATGGCTCGACCCTCGACTTGGGTGGAGGCTACTAAAAGAGTTGAAGAAGCACAACAGGTTGTATCATCTCAAAACCGAAAACCCTCCTTTATCCCTCACCCTAAACCCGTCACTCCCACTACTTCCTCCACCCCATTAAAGATCCAAAAATTGACCAAAGCTAAAATGGTTGAACACCAACTCAAAGGCCTTTGTTATAATTGCGATGAAAAATATTTCCCAGGCCACAAGTGTAAGGAACAAAATCTTTTTATGGCCATCTCTGAGGATATTTCGGAAGAGGATGTTGAAACTCCCCTTGTGTCTGAGTCACCTGAAATCACTGACATAACCCCTCCCTCAGACCCTCCTGAAGTAGAACCCGTCATTTCCCTCAATGCTCTCACTGGATTTTCCGCTACCCAAACCCTCAATTTAATCAGTTACATCAAGCATCGAAAGGTCATCATTCTAGTTGATAGTGGAAGCACCCATAATTTTATTCATCGCCGCATTGCCCAAGAAATTCATTGCTACATCCATGCTGTCAACAATTTCCAAATCATGATTGCCAATGGTGGTTCCATGAAATGTGGAGGGTGTTGTGAAAATGTGTGTCTCCAAATCGGTGACTACCACCTAAAATCCCATATGTTTGCTATTGACATGGGTGGTTGTGACATTGTGTTGGGTGCCGACTGGCTAAGAAATTTGGGCCCCATTCTCATGGATTTTAAGGCATTAACCATGCAATTAGACCAGGAAGGCCACCAATATAAATTCCAAGGCATCACTGCTGGTTCACCTGAGGTCATTAGTTCCCATCGCATGGAAAAGCTGCTCAAAAAAGGTCATTCTGGTGTCATTGCCCAACTCCATGCCATCCAAGCAACAGAGACACCCTCAATGCCGCATGACCTCCAAGCTCTCCTGTCTAAACATCAAATGGTATTTTCCATTCCCCAAGAACTCCCTCCTTCCGACGGTGTTCATGATCATTCGATTCCCCTTGTACCCGAAAGCCTTCCTCCCAATATCCGTCCATATCGCCACCCCTTTTCACAAAAAAATGAAATTGAGAAAATGGTCCAGGAACTCCTTAATGCAGGCGTTATCCGCCCTAGTACGAGCCCTTACTCTTCTCCTGTAGTCATGGTATTGAATAAAGAAGGTTCTTAGAGAATGTGTCTTGACTTCCGTGCCCTCAACAAACTGACCATTAAAGACAAATTTCCCATTCCTGTCATTGATGACCTCCTAGATGAATTGAGTGGGGCCCAATTCTTTCCTAAACTTGATCTTCACTTGGGCTATCACCAGATACGTATGAAAGAGGAAGACATCCCCAAGATGGCCTTTTGCACTCATGAGGGCCACTATGAGTTCTTGGTCATTCCCTTTGGCTTGTGTAATGCCCCCTCCACCTTCCAAAGCCTCATGAATCATGTCTTTTGTCCCTTTCTCCATCATTTTGTCTTAGTTTTCTTTTATGATATCCTCATCTATGGCAAAACCTAGACAGACCATCTTACTCATGTGGATCAAGTTCTCCATCTCCTCTCCCAGCACCAACTTTTCCTAAAACAATCTAAATGTGCTTTTGGTGCCTCAGAAGTAGAATACTTGGGTCATCTGGTTGGCAAGGATGGCATCAGGGTGGATCCAAAAAAGATTGAAGCTATGCAAGACTGGCTGCACCCAAAGACTCTCAAAATCTTGCATGGATTTCTGGGCTTAAGAGGGTATTATCACAAGTTTGTTAAGAACTATGAAAATATTGCAGCACCTCTCACTGCTCTCCTCAAAAAGAACTCTTTCACTTGGACTCCAGCCGCTGCTCAAGCTTTTCAAACCTTGAAGACGACCATGTGCACCACTCTGGTTCTGGCCCTTCCTGATTTCACAAAGGCCTTTGTGTTGGAATGTGATGCCTCAAGGAAAGGAATCGACGTTGTCCTTATGCAAGAGGGTCGACCTTTGGCATTCACCAGCAAGCAACTGTCTGAAAGGAATCTGGGCAAACCCATTTATGAAAAGGAAATGCTGGCTATTTTTCATGTTGTTGATCTGTGGCACCCTTATCTCTTGGGGTAACACTTCCAAATTAAGACCGACCATCAAAGCCTCAAGTACTTTCTAGAACAACGCATTTCCTCCTAGGAGCAACAAAAATGGGTGACTAATCTCTTTGGTTATGATTATGAGATCATTTACAAGAAGGGAAAAGACATTATAGTGGTGGATGCACTGTCCCAAAAATATGAAGAAGAAGGATCCATTTTTTCCCTTTCCTTCATTGTACCCGATTGGCTCCAAGTTTTGCGCCAGGAATGGCTTCAAGATCCCAAAAGTTTGCATCTGATCCAACAATTGCAGACCAAGGCTCTGGCTCCCCCAGGGTACTCTTGGCTCTAGGATGAGATTCAATACAAAGGCCATTTGTATTTAAGTAAACAATCAAAGCTTAAATCCATGGTACTTTTTGAGCTTCATGCTACATCCACAGTGGGGCACTCAGGGTTCACCAAAACATATGACAGGGTCAAACGTTCTTTTTTCTGGGATGGTATGAAATGGGACATCCGTAATTTTGTTGCTGAATGTGAGGTGTGTCAACGCAACAAGGGAGAAACAGTCAAATCTCCGGGCACACTACAACCGCTTTCGATTCCACCTGCTATTTGGAAGGATATCTCTATGGACTTCATTACCGACTTACCCAAATCAGGGAATAAATCAGTATTAATGGTGGTTGTGGATTGCCTTTCCAAGTATTCTCATTTCTGCACTCTTCAACACCCATTTACTACATCCACGGTGGCTCAACTTTTCATGGACCAGGTTTTCAAGCTTCATTGCATTCCACACTCTATTGTTTCTGATCGTGACCCAACTTTCACAGGCAATTTTTGGCAAGAACTATTTAAGCTACAAGGCACCCAATTGCATCTCAGCACAGCTTAACATCCCCAAACTAATGGTCAAATGGAAGTTGTCAACAACTGTTTGGAAACATATCTGAGGTGTTTTGCCTCTGAAAAACAACATCAGTGGGCTCAATGGCTACCCCTAGCCGAATGGTGGTACAACACTTCCTACCATACAACTACTCGCATGACTCCTTTTGAAGAGGTATATGGACAGAAGCCACCTTTAGTTCTCTCATACTTACCGGGTACCTCGAAGGTCTAGGTGGTTGACCAAACACTTACAGTTCGAGAGGATATTCTTCGTACCCTTAAAGAGAACTTGGTCATGGCACAGAATCACATGAAGCAATAAGCAGATCAAGGTCACTCTGAATGTCAATTTGCAAAAGGGGATCGGGTGTTTCTGCGATTGCAACCATACAAGCAAACTTCCCTCAAGGCCGAGCATTGTCAGAAGCTAGCGCCCAAATTTTATGGTCCTTATACAGTTCTCAAGCATGTGGGACAAGTCGCATATCAATTAGCTCTGCCCAGTCAGTCGAAGCTACATCTAGTTTTTCATGTTTCATGCTTAAAGAAGGTGATTGGAACTAGGTGCCAAATTCAAACCAACCTTCCTGAGTTAGCTGAAGAAGGATCCATTTGTCTACAAACAGAAGTAGTTTTGGACCAGCATGAGCGTCGCCTGTGTCAGAGAAACATCAAGGAAGTGCTAGTCTAGTGGAAAGATATGACTCCAGCAGATGCCACTTGGGAACTAGCTACCATTCTACAACAGTTTCCACATCTCAAGCCTTGAGGACAAGGTTGTTTTTGAGGGGGCGTACATGTTAGGGTCCTAACCCGTACATAGGTAGATCAATATATTCTGATGTAATAAAGGTCAATATTAATAAGGCCTTTCAATAAAATAGAATAAGGTGGATGTAGGAAGACCTAATAGAAGCTTCCACTTCTAGAAGGATCTTCCTCTAGATGCTTCTCTTGATAGACATATTTAGTATAAATAAGGGTCGAGGGTATGAAAACCCTAGCTTGGAGATTATTGTAATAGAGCATTGCTCGATTGGAGGTAGCCCCCTCGAAAAGGCCTGTGAACATTGCTTTCTGAATCAAAGTGTTATTTCTGTTGTTGTTCTTATATCATTTATGTGTTATTGTGGATATTATGATGGATATATTATTGTTATTCTACCATTTCTAGCATTTTATTTCTGTTCTGCATATTTATTATATCTGGTATCTTGCAGTTTCTATGTAGAGGCATCAAATCGTATTTTATTCCTAGTATGTTGGATAGTTGGTTGTCATTGATGTCAACCCTTAGAGTGTTAAAGATACCCTAGAGTTGTGATCGAGATTGATGGTGAGTAAGTTTTCATTAATGTCAACAAGAGTGGTTGATGTTAGCATATGTGTTGAGTGCCTTTGATGAAGTCTACAGGAATCCCCGGAAGTGTGGTCATGAGACCCAAAGTTGTTTGAGGAATAAGGACATGAAGGACAATGCAAAGGTAGGTAAAACACACATGGATGGATAGTCCTTGTCATTCCATTATCAGTGATAGGTGGCATGCCACATGGTTCCTCATGGTTGAATAGTTATGGCCTTGTGAAGTTAGAAGCCCCAAGGAATGGTTATGAAACCCCTAGTTAGTTACACATCAATTAATGAAAGGGTAAAGTGGTTGTAATAAGAAATTCAAGAATCCCCTAAGATTAAGGAAAGAGGTCACCCAACAAAAGTATAAATACAAATCAAGGAGTCAATCACAAGTACATTCACTCACTTATTATATTGAACATATTCAAGTGAACTAGTGATCTATTTGACAAGTTTGCTATGGAAAAATCTGAGGTAGCGACAAGTGATAAGTGCAGGAGTTTTGGGATTAAAGAGTAGAGATAGGGTTTTCTGTAAAAAACCTAATTGGTTGATCCCCATGGGTCAAATATGTAATTTTTAAACCTGTGAAGTAAAGCAATTTATATATATTATCAAGCAAAAACAAAAATTAATCAATGGCTCATACACATAGTACACAGAGATTTATACTAGAAACCCTTAACTGGGAGAAAACCTTTCAACGCTTCATTGTATTAATTTCACCATTCACCATACAACACATACATATATACAATGTTTTTAGGTATTTTGTAGATACCAAAACCCTAATCCCTTAATCCAGGATTAATTTAGAAAACCACCAAAAATAGCAAAATCCGCTAAAATAGCAAAAACACCCCCAAAAGAATATTTGGGGCACTGCGTGTAACCAGGGGGGGCCATAACTACCCCCCCCTTGGGACCCCCCTAGGAAGCCCCAGACGCACATGACACAAAGAGGACTACTAGAGGGATCGTCAGACGTAGTTGTCGAATCTGACGCACCAACACACACACATGCAAAGAATATAACACATACCCAACATTCTCCCACTTGTTGTTTTCTTTGCATCCAGGGGTCCACAGGATTATATAGTCAACAATCTAGGGAAGATATGCCCATTGTTACTTTACACCAAGAGAACTTTTCTGTTCTCATAGACTTTGTCATTGAACCTGCAACATTCTTCAAAGTGTCAACCTTTTCTAGCAACACCTTCATTTCGTCAACCATGTCTCTGACAAAGTGATACTGAACATCAATATGCTTTGTCTTTGAATGATAATTTTGGGTCTTTTCCAGGAAGATTTCACTCTTACTGTCACAATATAATCTTACTGCTTGTTGTACCAACCCAATACCTGAAAACAATCTCTCTAACCATACTGCTTCCTTGCTTGCATGAGTGGCTTCCATGTATTCAACTTCTGTAGTTGAGAGTGCCACTATAGCCTGTCTTTTGCTCATCCAACTGATTGCTCCTCCAAATAGGTTAAACACA
Source organism: Picea engelmannii (assembly GCA_009831015.1). NCBI lineage: Eukaryota > Viridiplantae > Streptophyta > Pinopsida > Pinales > Pinaceae > Picea > Picea engelmannii. The sequence goes on along the minus strand of ML778650.1, from coordinate 39,344 downwards.
TACTCACTTGTAGATCTTCTGCGATCTAGATCTCCACCCCTATCTGCATCAACAAATCCATGTATGTCCACCACTCTGTCCAATATTGGTCTTCCTTGGTAGCACAATCCATAACTGGTACTGCCACGAAGATACCTGAAGACCCTGTTTACTGTTGTCCAATGATCCTTCCTTGGTTTTGACATATACCTTCTCAAAACTCCCACTGCATGTGCAATGTCCGGTCTAGTACAAACCATTGCATACATCAAACTGCCAACTGCATTGGCATACAGAACATGGGACATGTCCTCTTCTTCTTCATGTGTCTTGGGACACTGATCTGCAAATAACTTTACACCTATAGGAATAGGAACCTTGACCTGATTACTTCCATGCATATTAAACCTCTACAATATCGTCTCAACATATTTTCTCTGATTCAACCATAGTTTCCTGTTTGCATGATCTCTTTTAATGTCCATTCCCATAATGAAGTTAGCAACACCGAGATCCTTCATGTCAAATTTGGAGGATAGCCGCAATTTCAACTCCTTGATAACATCCATGTTATTTCCTACCAACAATATGTCATCAACATACAACACTACATAAATGAATTGATTACCAACCTGCTTGGAATATACACAGTGATCATCCCTACTTCTCACAAATCCCAATCCAAGGATGTATGTGTCAAACTTTTGGTACCACATCCTAGGTGATTGCTTTAGACCATATAGTGACTTCTTTAGCTTACATACCAGCTCTTTCTTTCCCTTCACTACAAATCCTTCTAGCTGCTTCATCTTTATTTCTTCTTCCAGATCCTCACGTAGGAATGTTGTCTTCAAATCCATCTGTTCCACTTCAAGATCAAAAGAAGAAATAATAGATAAAAGAAATCTAATAGAAGTTAACTTTGAAACAGGAGAAAAAATCTCACCAAAATAAATTCCCTCTACCTGGGAATAACCTTTTGCTACTAACTGAGCTTTGTATTTCTCCACTTTTCCTTCTTCATTAAACTTCTTCTTAAACAACCATTTTCTACCAACAGATTTTATTCCAGCTGGAAACTCAACTATATCCCATGTCTCATTCTTATCCAAGGCATCCATTTCTTCAACCATGGCCTTCTTCCAAGGTTTACTATCCTCTGAATTCACTATTTCCCTGACAGTTTTGGGATCATCATCAATAATAGATAAAGAAAAATTGGAACAGAAATTGGGTAGACTATACCTTTATGGTTGCCTTCTTTCCCTCACTGATCTCCTCAATACTGTGGTATGAGATTCTTCTTCTTCTGCTTCATCTTCTTCAGATGATTTAGATTTTGCATCATCCAAATCCAACTCTATTTTCTCAGGTTTTTCTGGCCTTGGTAGGAATTCCTATTTGGAAACATCTTTTACCTCTCTGAAAACAACATCTCGACTATAAACAATCTTCTTGGTTTCTAGGTTCCAAAGATTATAACCTTTTACACCATCCTTATAACCAATAAAGATACACTTTTCATCTTTTTTTATCCAACTTACTCCTATTTTCCTTTGGAACATGTACATAACCATCACAACCAAACACTCTAAGATGTTCAAGATAGGGTTTCTTTCCAGTCCATACCTCGTGTATAGTTTTATCATCCAATGCTGATGAGGGTGATCGATTGACCAGGTAACATGATGTACCCACTGCCTCTACCTAGAATTCTTGTTCTAACTCGGCACCGTTGAGCATGCTCCTTGATTTTTCCATCAGTGTCCTGGTCATCCTTTCTGCAACTCCATTTTGCTGAGGTGTGTATGGAGCAGTCTTCTGTCTCGCTATACCACACTTCTTACATAAATCTTCGAATTCTTTTCCAAAAAATTCTCCACCATTATCTATCCTCAATACCTTTATTTTCTTCTTTGTCTGATTTTCTACCAGAGCCTTAAACTCTTTAAATTTATCAAATGCCTCAGATTTCTTTCTAAGAAAATAAATCCATGTGTTCCTTAAGAAATCATCTATGAATAAAAAATAATACAAAGATTTACCTAGTGATGGAACAGGTACAAGTCCAAACACATCACTGTGTATCAACTCTAAGATCCCCTTTGCTCTTGTAGCACCAGATGGGAATCTTACTCGATTATGTTTACCATATATGCAATGTTCAGAGAAATCAAAATCCAGAGTGCAATTAGACATACCTTCAACCATACCTTTACCGTGTAGTGTTCGAAGGCCCTTTTATCCAATATGCCCTAGTCTTTGATGCCACACCATGGTCTTCTTTCCAGAGACAATATTGGTCTTGTCTTATTTATTTCTCTTCTTAGGGACAACAAAACTGTTACACCCATTAGTATAAGTTCTTCCCAACAACTTGTACATAGTTCCACACCAAAATCCCCTCATCAACACCATTGCTCCTCGTACCATCTTGCAAGTGCCCTTTCCCAATACAGTATCCACTCCTGCATCATCCAACTTGCTTATGGATATTAGGCTCCTAGATAGTTTTGGAATGTGCATAACCCCAGGGAGAGTTCTAATCCTTCCATATTTTAGCAACAACTTGACCCTTCCACGTCCCATTATTTTGGCTGTCGAGTCATCTTCTAGGAATACATCACCACCATCGTATTTTTCATATTCAGAGAACCACTCCCTATGAGTCATATGGTATGATGCACCTGATTCAATCAATCATACATCACGATCTGCATGTGTACCTGTAGATGCCACGTATACATCACCTCCTTCTTTAGTGGAGGTTTTCGCCTTTGTGGAAGAGGTACTATCAGATCCCTTTGGTTTATCAACCTTCTTAGACTTGCAATCTTTCTTATAATGCCCTGTTTTACCACACTTCCATCATTTCCTCAAAGATTTTCCTAGAGACTTATATATACCTATAGATTTAGATCTCCCCCTCGAAGACTTACCAGGATTCCTGTCTTGGGTACGACCTCTTACAAATAAAGCATCTATGCTATGACCATCCATGCTTTCCCGCTTCATCTCTTCAAATAACAAGGATGCAACTACATCCTCATACTTCAATGTAGATTGAGTGGTACTACCAATTTCTACAACCAGATTATCCCAAGAGTCTGGAAAATAACATAACAAAGTAATACACTTATCTTCTTCTGCAATCGTAATATTAACAGAGACAAGTTGACTTACCAGAGTATTAAAGGCATTTAGATGTTCTGTCACAGAATCTCCATCTTCCATCCTAAGATGATACAACTTCTTTCGAAGAAACAACTTGTTTACCAGGTACTTTGATTGATACAAATTCCCTAACTTAACCCATAGTTCCTTGGCTGTAGATTCTCCCGAGACATTCAACAACAATGAATTTGCCAGGTAGATTTGAATAGTACTCCTTTCTCTTCTGTCCAACTTCTCCCAATATTCCTTCGACATAACAGTAGGTGGTGTACTAGTAGTTTGTGTACTAGTAGGTTGTGTACCAATCGACTGTGTACTAGTAGACTGTGTACTAGTAGGTTGTGTACCAGGTTCCACAATGATCCATTGTTCTTTATCTACAAGAAGGTCCTCCATCTTGAGCTTCCATAGCTCAAAGTTTTTACCGTTGAACTTATCTATATTGATTCTAGAAGAGCTCACCATTCCTCTTTCTACACTCAAATAACCACTGCAAAATCTCCCACTAAACCTAGGTTAATCACAGACCCAAGATAACCTTGATCTATCAAGACCAAGCCAAACCCTCAACAACAAAGGTGTCCCTTTGAAGCCAAAAATGAGCTTTGATACCACATGTAAGTTATAAACCTATGAAGTAAAGCAATGCATAGAGATTCTTAAGAAAAAACAAAAATTAATCAATGGCTCATACACATAGTACACAGAGATTTATACCGGAAATCCTTAACCAGGAGAAAACCTTTCAACGCTTCATTGTATTAATTTCACCATTCACCATACAATAAATATACAATGTTTTTAGGTATTATGTAGATGCAAAAACCCTAATCCCTTATTCTGGGATTAATTTCTAAAACCGCTAAAAATAGCAAAATCTGCTAAAATAGCAAAAACGCCCAAAAAACAAATTTTGGGGCACTGTGCGTAACCAGGGGGGGCATACCTAGCCCCCCCTAGGAAGCGCTCGACGCACATGACACAAAGAGCACTACTAGAGGGATTGTCATACATAGTTGTCGAATCTGACGCGCCCACACACACACATGCAAAGAATATAACACATATTCAACAAGATAGCTAGTTTCTCACAAGGCATCCCCGTGGGTTGCATAGTGCTTGTCACGCAAGGCCTCACATGACAGGAAGTATTTGTATGATGAGGACGAGAAAACAGTGAAGAGAGATTCTTGTGCCAGGATGTTGATGCCCAGGTTGGTCTATTTGTCTAATATCTGATACAACAGGTCAACTACAGGTTACAGGTATGCTTATGTGTTAGTTTTGAGGCTTATGCTTGGTTATGGTATGGTACATGCTTGAGGCATGTCATGGTAGTGATGGTGCTTGGTACATCTTGTATACGATATGATACATTGTTAGTAGTACACTCTTGGTTGTTTGGTATATGTTTTGACTACATGTTGACGAGGTTATGGTACTTTCTTGAGGCAAGTCTTTAGTACACTGTTGAGGCATTGGCACATGCTTGAGGCACATCTTAGGTGCATGGTTGAGACATCCACTTGGTATATGATCTTGTTTGTTATGTAATTGGTTGAGGCACTTAATTGATGATATATGTTGGTACATGGCATGATTGAGAGTGATATGGTATTTGTTTGAGGCATATTTCATTGTACTTGGTTTATGGTACATGTTCATACATGATTGATGATATGCTACAGGTTAGATGCATGATATGGTACATTGTTGATGCACGGTTTCATACAATTTTTGGTGCATTGTTGATGCACGATTTGGTACAGGTGTTGGTGCATGATTGATGCATGGTTGATACATGTTGATGTACATGGTTTGGTGATGGTATCCATGTGAGAGGATATGGTTTTGTTGATGTTGAGTATCAACATTGGTGACAGGTTGATGATGGTATGTTAGTGACAGTGACAATGGTAGTGACAATTTGATGTGATAGGTTGATGTGAGAGTGGTAGTGAAAGTGACAAGTTGGATACAGTGACAAGTTGGCAGGTTACATGTTGATGTGATAGTGACAGTGGCAATGATTTTGGTAGTGACAGTTTGGTCTACACTTATATTTCAAGATGGCAGGATGGGACAAGGAAAGGAGGTTGTAGCCTTCTTCTAGTTTGTGTCATAGAACACAGGGAGTTGGAGCTTCCTTCAGGTTGGATCCTGAGAATAATGGGGCTGTAGCCTCCTTCTAGTTGGAGCCATAGAATTCATGGAGTTGTAGATTCCTTCAGGTTGGAGCCTGAGAATCAAGGGGTTGTAGCATCCTTCTGGTTGGAGCCAGAGAATTCAAGGAGTTGTATCTTCCTTCGGGGTTGAGCCTGTAAATAGGGGGTCATAGCCTCCTTCTAGTTGTATCTAGAGAATTGAGAAGTTGGTGCTTCTAATGAATGTATTTTTGACAATATATAAGAAAGCATTCTATGGTTTTCTCCCATCTGTGTTTCCACATAAATTATGGTGTACTGTGTATTTGATGTGATGTGATATTGCTTATGTTTATATGCTAATAATATATTGATGATACATTGATGATATACTGTTGATAAAGTTGAAGTTTATATATTGTGGTTAAAAGTAGTAAAAGTGATCATACTAATTCACTCCCCTCTCAGTATTCCATCAATTGGAATCAGAGCATGTTCCTTTAGGAAATAGTTTAACCACTAGAAGGTAGATCATGGAGAGCACCAATATGTACACGAATTGAATACCATAATTTGATGGACAAACTATGCACTTTGGATCAGAAGGATGAAAACATATGTACAAGAACATGGATTTGATGTTTTGCAATCAATAGTACATGGATACAAAGAGCTTGCCACTGCCCCAACAGATAACGATGGAAATAAACTCAGTAAAAACAATTTGAGAGATAAAAATCATGAATGGTCTTGTTGATTCGATATATGTCAAGGTTATGCATTGTGATTTTGCAAAGGAGAATTGGGACAAAATTCAGAATGTTTATGAAGGAGATGTCAAAGTCAAGGAAACCAAGCTTCAAACTTATAGAGGTCAATTTGAATAGTTGATAATGAAGGAATATGAATACCTTGAAACTTACTTTTTGTGAGTTGATGAAACAATGAATGCGATTAAAGGAATGTGAGAAGAATTTGAAGAATCTATGATTGTTCAAAAGGTACCGAGATCTCTTCCAATGAGATTTGATCCTAATATTTTAACACTAAAAGAAAGAGAAAGTCTTTCTACGATAAGAATGGATGAGATGCATGGAATATTTATATCTTATGAAATGAGAATAGAACAGGAAAATCCATCCAAGAAAGAAGAAGCTTTCAAATTATCCAAGAAAACAAAGAATAAGAAAAAGCCCGAGTCAAAATCAAATTGCAGTTGTAGCGATAATTCAAACGAGGATGAAGAAATATCCAACTTCATAAAGAAGTTGAAGAGAGGAACCAACAAGTACAAAATTATGCTTCCCTTAAAATGTTTTGATTGTGGAAAAATTGGTCATTTTTCAAATAAGTGTCCTTATGCTAAGAAGTCAGACAATGATGAAGAAGAATATCCCAAGAAAGAAAGGAAATATCAAAAGGGAAACAGGAAAGGAGATAAAAGGAAAGTCTTCAAGAAAAATCTCTATTCAAGAGAAGACAATTATTCATCTGATGAAGATGGTGAAAGCAATAGTGACTCAGAGAGAGTACTCTTTATGGCTATGGAAAAGAAGAAAAGAACTCCTGAAAGAGAAGAAGAAGGTGAAGTGTGTCTTGAGTTAGAATTCATCAGTGCTTTAATTGAGCTAAAGAAAGATAGGAAGAAAAACAAATCATTCAAAGAAGAAATCGTCTCCTTGAAAACCCATCTCGAAAAAGGAAAGAGAAAGGAAGAAGTAATGCAGATTTAGATGATAAAGAAAGAAAAAGAGTGTGAGAAGATTGAAAAGGAAATTGTGACATTGAGAGTTGAAGTCAACAAGCTCAATAAGAACTTGAAAATTTCTCAAGTGTTAGAAAAAATTCTCAACAGTCAAAGGCCATACAGTGAAAAATACGGACTAGGATACAAGAATGTTCATTTTGAGGAAGGTTCAATATCCATGATGAAAGAAACAAAAAAAATAAGAGTTATGCAGAAGTTCTCAAAGGAAGGAATTATGGTCAACAAGAATTAGAAAGGAATGAATACAAAATACCTTCTACATTAAGGAAACAAAGAAGCTTCAACCATTGTGAAGAAAACAACCGAATATAAGATCATGATAATCCAAAGAAAAAAATTAGAAGGAATACACCACAAAGAAGATCATTCACTCCCAGGTATGTAAATTTATTTTATGGTCATTGTTTTAATTGTACTAACTTTGGATACAAAGTTTTAGATTGCAAGGCTTATGGAAGAAATGTTCAAGAAATAAATGTTTATGTGGCTCCACATAACATTGAATGTTACAAATTCCACCACTATGGACACATAGCTCGAAATTGTAGAAGTGTGATAGAGCCTCCCATGAAGGAAAACACTGATGTCAAGTACAAAAAGGTTTGGAGAAGAAATGAAAAACAAGAAGAGCTGATAAATGAAAAACATGTCTCAGAGATCATACTCGCAAGATTCACATCAACACAAGATCATAATGAATTCATGGGCCAAGAGGAAGGTGTCAGAATTCATGCAGAGGATGAAGAGGAAGTTGTTAGAATTAAGGAAGATGATGAAAGGAATGTCATAATTTAGGAAGAGGATGAAAAGGAAGATGTCTCCACAGATGAAGAGGAAGATTACTCCTCATAAAAGAAAATACTTTTATGAGCCATTCGACTAGGAGACTCCCAGTAAATATGAATTTTGAACATGGTGAGTTGGTGCAATAGCTACTATAGATCAACGAACCATCCTTTGAGAAATTTTAAGTATTTGCAGAGACAGATTCCGAGCAGTCAGATAGAAGAAGTACACAATTATATATTGATCGATTGAGAAGTAGTGTTCCCATGAAGATATAAGAGGAATATCATTGACACAATTTCAACAAAGAAGCCTTCATGATAGTACAATGACAAATGGGTCAACATTGTGGACAATTGAGTAGCAGAGTTACATACATTTTATGACATATGGATAAAGATGTGTTAGCGAAATTTTTGGTTAGCGATATCATCTAGCGCCATCGGCGAAAGCTCCACAGGAGGGATTCATCGGGAATCGGGATATTGGAGATCCTGGGAGCGAGAGTTTTGTGCATTGCAAAATCGTGATACGCGATTTCTCGATTGGCGGGGAACAACTGTCAATCATGGAGGATAGGTGGCAGCTTTTCGCGACGGGGAATGGATCGTTGACAGGTCAACGACCATGAGCCATAGGGTTTCGGGGAATCACGAGTCCGGAGGATGCGTGCTCATTAACATCGCAAACCGTGAAACCCCGATGGAGAGTATGGTCGAGGGCATATGGTAGCGGTCACTTGGACCAGGGCCTAGTCAGAGGGCTAGCACGGAAGACGCATCGGCAATTGGAGAATCGCGAGTCCCGGGGACTTTTGTATCGAGACATTGAAAGCGTCGAAACCCTAATAGAGGTTTGGCTTAGGTCATATAAGAGGTGGTCGTATGGACCATAGTATAGCCTGGAGGGCTAACCCATACACGCGCTCATCGGAGAATCGGTGATCGGGAGTTCAAAGGGTCAAGAACTCTTGACAACAGGGAACGCGAAACCCCGAAACCCTATACAGAGTCGGGAAAAGGTCACGGTGAAGTTCAGGAGACCGTGAGGAAAGAAGAAGAGACTTGTGGACTGGGTTGGGTTTTCATCAGGGATTCCACTCGAGGATCCAAAGAGCCGCTTCGGCTCAGTAGAAAAGGATAAAGAGGGTGGGTGAAGCCTCACGTCACCCATTTATTGCAGAGTATGGATGTCCCGGCTGAAATTTACCTAGGAGGGTCCCTTTTACCAGTTCTCTTCAGGAAAGCCATGCCGAGTCTCCAACTCACCAGAGGAACCTACACACGCCAGTTCAATATTCAAAGGGCTCAACTGCCCCCTGGTGCGAGCCATGCTGAATTAAAGAGGCGTATGACAGGGGAGCAGAGGACAGATTTGATTGAGGCAGACTGACAGCCCATCCTGATAGAGAAGCTCCTCAACGTCAAGCATTGAATTCATGATATGATCACGCCTTCAGAGCCTGAGTCAGTTCCAAGTATATGTAGGCGTTTTCTCCATTTTGTAAATCATCGATGGTTGAGCAGAGCTTCCGGTTGTAAAGATTTAATGAAGCACTGATGCTCTGGTTATGTATAGACTTATGAGACTTCTTGCCTTATGAATGCCATTTTATTTACATCTTTGTTATACTGTGTTAGATCAGCTCAGAATTAGAGGATCCAGTCGAGTTGTAGCTGTTATAGGATGATGTTGTAATGGATCACTGTAATAGTTACGGAGTCTCTAATCGGTTCCTGTGATTTCCTTAACGCTGAATGACTTGGAATTGGAGGATCCAGTCAAGTCTTCTATTCAGTTTCTTGAAGCCCTGAACCAGGAAGATCCTGCGTTCATATTTTTTCCCCTACAAATCGTTGTAAGCCTGTTGCCCAGAGTTGTTTGTTCACCTTTCTTACTAAGTCTTCCACCTTCTCATCTTTTAATCAACCCTCTGGCTAAAGTTAGGATTCCAGACCTCCTTTGTTCTTTACATACCAGATCCAGTCCCTGAGTTAGAGTGATATCTCCTCGAGTCTCTACCCATTTGATCGCCCATTTATCAAACCGTGACATAAAAATTGATGGGCGTCGGGCTCTGCTCCTGCAAGCAATCCAGGAGTGACTTCTGACGCTAACATTTCTGGCGTTGTTGCTGGGGACGAAGTTGAAGATTTTCCCTGGGTAGAACGACAACGATCAAATGATTTTGAAGGTGCATCAAAAATAAGAATTATTCAGATTGCTACTGTGCACCTGGCGACTCCACTGTGGTGACTCCATTGTTTCCACTTTACTGTTTCAGTTGTGGCCACTGTTGGCACACCTGAAAGCTGACCCAAAGGAGCTTTCTCGAGAAGGTTTCAGCGGCTACTTTCTCAGCCTGAGAAGTTTCCTGGGATAACGATAATGTTAAGATCTGGCCTTTGATGGTGAACAAGGATCAGACACATTCGAAGCTGCACATTTTTCACCTGGCGACTCCACTGGTTCGATATGGAGGAAATCCTGGCTCGAAGGTTTTCTCCTTTTGATTTTTCTGCTATTCCTGGTTTTCCTAATGTTGTCCCCTCTATGGATGAATGGGGCAATTATTTGCCCATATTTAGAGAGCGTGAAGAGGACAACCCTACTCAGCATCTCTGGGAGTTTCATGAACTCATGCATCAGTGGGAGATACAACATGAGGATGTATTATTGAAAATGTTCATGTTCTCGTTAGCGGGGGATGCTTGTAAATGGTATCATTCTTTGCCCTCTGCTAGCATTTCTTCACTTGTAGAATTCCATGCAGCTTTCACCAATTACTGTCAGAAGTTGTATCCCTCTGAGTTAATTTTTCATAACTGTTGTGAGGGATACTACAACAAATGTATACAAGATAGAGCTGTCTTTCATGAAGGCTACGAGAATGATCCTGATGACCTGGATCAGGAATCAATCATTTCTCCTCCCCATTCGTCTGCTTCGGGCGAAGTTATGGAATTGATAAAATCTCTCTCTGCCCAACTGGATAGGTGGGAAGCTGAGCGATGTGCAGAGGGTTTTCCACCCTTTGAAGAAGATGATTGTGGTATCTCTACAATGAATGATTATAAATATCCCAGAGAAGGAGAAGACGCTTCGGGCGGAGTTATGGAACTGATAAAATCTCTCACTGTTAGATTTGATAGGTGGGAAGCTGAACAATACGCTGAGGATTTCCCATCCTTTGAAGCAGAGGCCTTTAGTAGCTCTACTAAGGGTGATTATGGAAAAATATTTCCCACGGGACCTATTTATGGTCATTATGAATCTAACCCATGGGAGAACCAAGAAGAAGAAATCCTCCCAGATATGATTATGTCTAAAGAAGGCTGTGATGATGAGGGCTGTAAGGATACAAGACTGGGGGAGGAAGTTGCTCTGAGTGAACTAATGATGTCTCTCATTGCCCAACATGAAAGGTTAAAATATGAGGGCAATGGGGAGGATTTTCCAGTCTCTGAGGCAGATGTTCTAGATGGCTCTCTCGAGGAGAATATTGAAGATCCCATAAGCGCATTAACATCTATCCCTGATGAGCTTGTTGTCTCAGAACAAAATGATGAAGTGGTAGTTGGGGAAGAGGACTGTTCTCTTTTTCTTCACGAGATTTCCCATGATGTATTTACATTTGGGATTGGAAAGGAGGATCTGGAGATCATTCCTTTTTTGCAAGATGAAGAAGTCTTGTGCTCATCCAGCTTTAACGACTATTCAGTTGAGGAGAAGCAGAGCCCCACATCACATATTGATGACCTGGGTAGCAGCCAACCCGTGTATGACAACTATGAATCAGGTTCTAAGATGGACACCCAGAACTTCCAAGAGAAGACTGCAGAGCCTTCTCCTCTGTTCACAAATGAAAGACAATGTGAGGAAATCAGCCCCCCTGAGAAACAAATTGAAAAGCAGAGCTCTCCCACAGGTCCTATCTATGATGATTATGACTCTGACCCTTGGGAGAGCCAAGAAGAGGTACCTGAAGAACCAGAGGAGCAGTCAAAGATGCAGTTTACAGACTGCGCAGAGCCAGTTAGTGAGAAGCCACCACCTAATATTAGTAAGCCCATTTCAGTTATTCACCCGCCTGTGCTTATTAGAGATATTCGGCCGCAGGTGAACAACTGTGTAGCAGAAGAGGTCGTCTGTCACCAATTTCCTGGAATTGGCCACTCATTTGATGACCCTGTCAGTGAATACATGGAGTGGCATTTCCCCTATGCCTTGGAGCCTCCCTATTTCATCTCAACTCCAGCCTGTAAGGAGGAGTTGAAGAGTGTAGCCGTTCTGCTATCACGGTTACACCATCTGCTGGTGATCATTGACATAAGGAAGGAGCTTCTATCTAGGAAGCTGCTTGAATGGATATGGTGGAAGTTCTCTTTCACCTAGCCCATGCAAAATATTTTATTAGTTTAGGATTGTATATAAATAAGCTCCTTTGAGCATGTATCTTTGTTTTATTGCTTTTATTTTTTCAGCTTGTATTTTCAGTAGCGGGATGTTTTCAGCATGACTCCATAGCCCAACAGCAAGGCACTAAAGCTGCGGAATGAGTCCTTAGAGAATCACAGGGACGACTCTATCCCCCATGGAGCCTAATGTTAGCGACATTTCTGGTTAGCAATATCATCTAGCGCCATCGACGAAAGCTCCATAGGAGGGCTTCATCATGAATCGGGATATCGGAGATCCCAGGAGCAAGAGTTTTTTGCATTGCAGAATCGTGATACGTGATTTCCTGATCGGCAGGGAACAACTGTCAATCATGGAGGACAGGTGGTAGGTTTTCGCGACGGGGAACGAACCATTGACAGGTCAACAACCATGAGCCATTGAGTTTCGGGGAATCGCGAGTCTAGAGGATGCGTGCTCGTTGACATCGCAAACTGCGAAACCCCGATGGAGAGTATGGTCGAGGGCATATGGTAGCAGTCACTTGGACCAGGGCCTAGTCAGAGGGCTAGCACAGAAGGCGCATCGACAATCGGAGAATCGCGAGTCCCGGGGACTTGTGTATCGAGACATCGAAAGCGCCGAAACCTCGACAGAGGTTTGGCTCAGGTCATATAAGAGGTGGTCGTATGGACCATATTATAGCCCAAAGGGCTAACCCATACACGCACTCATCGGATAATTGGTGATCGGGAGTTCAAAGGGTCAAGAAATCTTGACAACAGGGAACGCGAAACCCCGAAACCCGATACAGAGTCGGGAAAAGGTCACGGTGAAGTTCAGGAGACCATGAGGAAAGAAGAAGAGACCTGTGGACTAGGTCGGGTTTTCATCAGGGATTCCACTCGGGGATCTAAAGAGCCGCTTCGGCTCAGTAGAAAAGGAGAAAGAGGGTGGGTGAAGCCTCGCATCACCCATTTATTGCAGAGTATGGAGGTCTCGGCTGAAATTTTCCCAAGAGGGTCCCTTGTACCGGTTCTCTTCAGGAAAGCCACGTCGAGTCTCCAACTCACCAGAGGAACCTGCACACACCAGTTCAATATTCAAAGGGCTCAGCTACCCCTTGGCACGAGCCATGCTGAATTAAAGAGGCGTATGACAGGGGAGTAGAGGACAGATTTGATTGAGGCAGATTGACAGTCCATCCTGATAGAGAAGCTCCTCAATGTCAAGCATTGAATTCATGATATGATCGCGCCTTCATTGCCTGAGTCAGTTCCAAGTATATGTAGGCTTTTTCATCATTTTGTAAATCATCGATGGTTGAGAAGAGCTTCTGGTTGTAAAGCTTTAATGAAGCACTGATGCTCTGGTTATGTATAGACTTTTGAGACTTCTTACCTTATGAATGCCAGTTTCTTTACATCTTTGTTATATTGTGTTAGAGCAGCTCGGAATTGGAGGATCCAGTCGAGTTGTAGCTGTGATAGGATGATGTTGTAATGGATCACTGTAATAGTTACGGAGTCTCTAATCAGTTCCTATGATTTCCTTAACGCTGAATGACTTGGAATTGGAGGATCCAGTCAAGTCTTCTATTCAGTTTCTTGAAGCCCTGAACCAGGAGGA
>ML778650.1:0-11843 GCA_009831015.1 Picea engelmannii | reverse complement strand
AATGGCCTAAAGCCGACATAAATAAAATAACATTACTAATCTAAATCACAACTAATGGCCTAAGCCGACATAAATAAAATAACATTACTAATCTAATATGCCCCAATTAAGTGGTAATGAGCCAATATTAGGGCTTAACAAATAGATCCATACATATCTCAACTGGCCACATCCCTTTTCAGGTGGGGTTGGGATTTCAACCATTGGGTCCCACAGATGTTGCACTACCCCTTGCGTCCACATAAGAAGAATCCTCCCATGATCAAACCAAATCTAAAAAATCCACCCGGTTCATTGAACAAATCCAACACATCCTTCAATAGGTTCATGATTTTTAATAGAAGTCCAATGCCAAGTACAAGCAACACCATGATCAACATCGGGTGCCACACAAGTTTCAGGTGGGAGATAAAGTTTGGTTGCAGTTGCAAAATGAACACCTTACAAGACCCCATCGGAATATTCATCCACTCTGTTATGGACCTTACACCATCACCAAGGTTGTGGGTGACAATTATTTTGAGCTCAACATTCCCCCCTTCCTTGGCTTGCACCCAGTGTTTAATGTGGACCTCCTTCGGCCATAATTTCCACCATTATTGGAAACCTCAAAGATAGCAGAAGAACTAACATCGACATAGCTCAAACTTGAATACATGGAACATTCATCCATTGATCAGATCATGGACACACAGGTCAAGGGCACTCACCAGCATAAGCTTCAACTTTGTCATGTTGTCAAAGCAGGGCAACTCCTGCACCAAGGCAAGTGGTTCACACGGGGTCAAATTCAACCGAAATTTCCTCATATGATGGGGGAAATCAACACAATGGAGACCATTGCTTCCTAAGGGGGGAGGAATGATCCAGGTGGATATCGGTGGCCACCCACCTATTCTAACTGGCTCACATACAATTTTCATCTTGGTAGTTTTTCTTCTAGATTTTTGGGTCTTAAACTTCCAGGGCTATTTTGAGGCCCTAAACAACATTTTTTAGGCTCGCCACAATCACACTGTAGATGGATTCACAATGCGATGACAACATGTGTATTCCTCAGATAGACCTTTCCAAAGGGATATCGTGTGCCTAAAACGAAGATCGTATGCAAAATTTATGACCCTGAGAAGTTGATGTACTAACTTACCCCATCGGGGTCCACATGACTTTTGGCACTTCATCTCCTAGGATTATGTTTCTGGATGTCTAGGGTTTTCTAATTACTTCTTGATACTAAAAAATGCCTGGAGGCCTCATTTTAATGTGCTCATAAGAATGTGCATAGCCACCACATCTCTTCTCAGAGATTAGCTACTACCATTCAAGTGAGATTGTTTTCATTATGCATTTTACAATTTCAACAACTTTCTTTATTGAATAGAAGTCAAGTTTCAATGTATCTCTATTATTGTTCACTATATCTTTATGTTAATGTTATATATCTATGTTTCATTTCGTTCCGCTCATAAATATGTATCAATAAATAATTAAAGAGGAATAAAAAAAACATCAAAGACATAGGTGGTGTCTATAGACATCATTACATCACTTATGTAAAGTGCATTGTGATTAGAACATCATAGTGAATACTAGACCTTGATATCTTGATATGATATCAAATCGATCACCTGATTTCCATGATCATAATGAATGAAGGGGTCTCCTATTTATAGCCTTAATATCTAACCAACTTCCATAGAATCTGGAATATCTTGTCCACATGTAATCATCAATTGTTGACTCTACCAAATCTATGTTTTCAAGTCGAATCGACAAGGATGATCAACTCGACCACCTATGTGTCCAACTCATAGCCGATTGTTGGGTTGGTTGATCCACCACCCGACTATCTTCGACTATTGGTTGACTATGCTACTGACAAACACGTCAACTACTCGATCAAATAATGTAGTGTGTTGGTCGATCACCTGATCGACTGTATCCATATGTAGGTTGACCGCTTGACCAACTAAACCCAAGAGATGTGTGATGAACCACCAATGCTTGATGTTACAACACTATTAACATTCAATATGAAATGTTTGTTGGTTGTGGAGCCTAATTATCTTCCTAATTCAACGGTCTTTTGTTTTCATCTGTGTTTATACCCCATGAAGTATTTACACCCCAGAAGTATGTACACTCTTCCACACGGGGGAGTGCAGAGGGGGGTTACCCCCTCTGCAGAGTTTGGGGGCAAGCGGCCTTTGAAGGAAAAATGGCCTTGTAAATGTATATTGTAATTTCATTGTAAATATTGACCGTTCATTATAAGGTCACAAATCTAACGATAGAAATTATGTTAGGGTTTTTATCCCTAGAAGGAAACCCTTTGTTATGAGGGAAATGTATTGCGACTATGGATTATTGGGAATATTGTATTCTGAGATAGGAGTCTGTAAGAGAAAGAAGAGGAAGTTACAACGGGTTTGTTGTAGGTTGTATCCCTTCATTTGTTGGATAATAACAAAGTAACGACCTGACAATTTCTCTGGTGGACGTAGCCCACATTTGGTGAACCACGTATATCTGTGTCTCTATTGTATTGTGTATCTTCTATGTTTTATTTCCACATTTGTTTTATTTTATTGTTCCACGATCTTGTTTTTCTAACAATATTTACATATTACATCGCTTGGCCCTCGCCTATTTGTCGCATACTCAAATATACATTGTTAATTTGAGGATCAAAACTAGGGTGTTACAACTAAAGATGATGTAAATGTAAAAGTAAATGAGACAAAAGAAAAAAAGAAAAAGAAACGAAAAGGAAAAATAATAATAGGAGAAAAACTACTCAGGAATGGGAAGTAAAAGGTCATGCCTATTGGCCTTCCCATTACCCTAGCTCTCTCTATTTATCCTATACTTTAATTTTCAAAGGGTATTTTTTTTGCTAAGGAGGTGAGGATGCACAAAGGGCCATTAGCTACATTATAAGTAGATATTGTTGGAATAAGAGGATTGCGTGACCATTTGAAGATGGTTTTCCCATTCGGGTTTCTAAAGTAAAATTTGTGTGTTCATTTTGATTAGTTATTGTGTTTGTGGTTGTGTATTTCATTTGTGTGAGTGCATAGTTCAGATCCATATTCATTTCTTTTCTCATTATGTTAAGGGTAATGAATTATGAATAGTAAAACAAAGTCACTTTCCTCTGTGGTTAATTCGATGGTGATTTCCAGTGTAGGAAATTTTGGCTGTTGTTCTCATAAATAGAATCCATATGTATCATTGGACACTAGAACTTAATCAATTTGTGGTTCTTTGTTGAGAGGGATGAATAGTAAGTAATGGATTGATATTGTTTTTTTCTTAATTTGAATACCAACTTCTATGTATGTTTTGGGACAACACCCTCACACATTCATTGCCATGCAATTGTGCACTCACGTATCAATTAATTTTCATATGCAACCTAATTGGAATCCAATATTCAACAAACCCAAAATTCCCATTCCACTTCAAAGTCTAAGATCAATGGATAAAATTACATAGATTTTGCAATTAGTTAGATAAGTTGTCAAATTTGTCTCTCGGTGATAGTAATTCAATGTTCAATGAGGTCATTGGTTGTTGGATAGTCCATATACAACAAAATTCTTGAGCCCAAGGCCATACATTACATCTATTGTATTCTAGATATTGCACACAATGTTCGATTTCTCCTCCTTGGGGTCAAAGATAGGCCATTTGGGTTTTATACAACATTGGCAAGTTGTGCCTCTTGTCTCATGGCTAAGAGTTGAGGCTAAGTGATGTAGCCAAAGCATGAGATTCATTCACAAGATAAAATAAAACCATGAAAACACATGAGAATGGAAAAATAACTCTCTTTTATTCCTTCTCCATCCTAACTATTACAATGGAAGTTTAACACCTTATAACTATTATTTGAGATTTTCGAAAAGAACTATTTTTAGAAAAATATCTAAATTTAGGAAATTCTTGCATGACTCTAAAACTCACCACTAACTAAGAGATAACTAGAGAGACACTATTTTTCAACTCGCTTTTCTAATTAAGTTCATAAACTAAGAGATAATTGAAAATTGAAAAATTAAAAATTCTCGTAAAAACACTAAAACCCCAATTTGGCCCCAAAAAAGTGTCGAAATGATGTCCATTCTTATAGATTAGATTGGAACGATTGTGAAATCTTCGAGACACAACTCCTCATAAAATTTCATCCCAAACGGATAACTGAGTCAAAAGTTATGAACCTCGAAAAATCCCTGAAAAATACCTACATCATTCTCCTCCAGTTGAAAAGAATGCAGCTCCTACAAGTTACTCTCTTAAAACTGTTACCATTTAATGGGATCTAGGTTTAGTAAGCCCCCCTCTGTAATCCATGTATTCTCTGTTGGTGCTAGCCTTCCCATTGGACTAGATATCGGTTGTATTGGCCTTGCCGAGTATGAAGGATATTCTTATCTAAAATATGTGCAATATTTTCCTTTTTCTTGTTTGGAATGAATTGTTTCCAATCCACCTCTACCTCATTGTCATCACCCAGATCGTCCCCATGGAATATATACAAATCATAAATGTTAAACACAGGGGAGACATCAAGGTCAACTGGTAAATCAACCTTATAAGCATTCTTGTTGATTTTCTTGAGAATATTGCAAGGACCAATTTTCTTATACTTCAATTTGTGATAGGCTCCTCTAGGAAACCACTCCTTCCATAAATAAACCATCACCAAATCACCTTCATTGAATACATGGTATCGTCGGTGAGCATGTTTTATAATTTTGTTCTATTCATTACTAGCCTGTAGGTTTTGTCTCACCTGTTGTTGCAAGTGTTGAACATGTTATGCAAATGCTTCCCCATCATCACTGATCCTATCCCCAAGTGGTAGCTGCACCAAATCTAGGACACCCATAGGATTTCTACCGTAAACAACATGAAATGGATATTTACCTGTAGATCTATTCACTAAACTATTGTCAGCAAATTCTTCTTGAGGTAAATCCAAATCCCATTGCTTGGGTTTCTCTCCAACAATGCTCCATAACAGGTTTCCCAAACTTTGATTTACCACCTCGGTTTTCCCATCTATTTGGGGGTGATAGGCATTGTTGAACTATAATTTAGTCCCCATTGTCTTCTATAAAGTCCTCCAAAAATGACCTAAGAATTGATTATATCTATCAGAGGTAATAGGTTTTGGTACCCCATGTAATCTAACAACTTCTGAAAAAAACAAATCTACCACCCTCGATGCATCACTAGTTTTATTGCAAGCAATGAAATGAACCATTTTAGAGAACCTATCAACAACCACAAAAATAGAAACATTACCTCCATGTGTGTTTGGGATCCCCAACAAAAAATCCATGCTCAGATCTGTCCATGGGCCCATGGGCACTTGTAATGGCATATACAACCATGTGTTATGTGAGTGTCCTTTAGAAATTTGACAAATCCTACACCGTGCCACATACCTGGTTATATATTTTTTCATCTTTGGCCAGTAATACTTATCTCCGATTAAGGCTAATGTCTTATCCTTTCCAAAATGTCCTGAAAAACCACTACTGTGAAGGTCCCTGATAATATTTTCCCTCATTGAACCAATTGGAATGCATAATTGTTTTCCTTTGAAGAGGTATCCATCTTACATAAAATATTCACCTTGATTAAGATCTGTGTTCCCAACGATTGGTTTCTTCAACTGTTCCACAATCTCCTGAAAATCATTATCGGATGCATAGAGATCCTTTAATGAAACAAACCTAATTACTTGATTTTCCATGGTTGTCAAAAGAACAATGCGCTAACTCAAAGCATCTTCAACTTGATTCTACCATCCTGATTTGTGCTTCAAAAAAAAGGTGTAACCTTGTAAGAAAGAGACCCATTTTGCATGTCTATTGTTGAATTTCTTTTGGGTGTTTACATATTTTAATGCACTGTGATCGGTAAATAACACAAACTCTTTTGACACTAGATAATGCCTCCAATGTTGCAATTCTTGGACAATTGCATAAAATTCTGCATCATATGTGGAGTAGTTCTTTCTTACCTCATTCAATTTTTCAGTAAAGAATGCAATTGGTCTACCTGTTTGGCTAAGAACAACTCCAATTCCTACATGTGAAGCATCACAGTCAACCTCAAACACTTTATCAAAATCTGGTAAGGCTAATATGGGTGCCTCAGTTACCTTCTTCTTTAGAAACTTAAAACTTTCCTCAGCTTCATTGGTCCACACGAATGTCTTGCCTTTGGTGCAATCTGTTATATTGCTAAAATTTCAGTTAAATTTTCTGTAAAAGGTGGCCATCCCATGAAAAATTCTTACCTATGTTATTCTCCTGGGACTAGGATACTCCAAAATTGCTCTGACCTTATTTGAATACATCTTAACTCCCTCTATCGAGATAACAAAACCTAGAAACACCAAAATTTCTTGTAGGAAACTACATTTCTTCAGGTTTGCATACAATTGATCTTTTCTCAATGCATCCAATATAATTTTTAAATGTTGCAAGTGATCTTCTTTGTTGTTACTGAAAACTAGGATGTAATCAAAATAAACGACAACAAACTTACCAATATAAGGTCGAAGCACATTATTCATTAGCTGTAGGAAAGTGCTAGGAGCATTGGACAAATTGAATAGCATCACCATCCATTGATATAGTCCATACCTGGTCTTGAAGGAAGTTTTGCATTCATCCCCTTCGCAATCTGGATCTAGCGGTCTCCACTTTGTAAATCAATCTTACTAAAATATTTAGCTCCATCTAGTACATCCATCATGTCATCCAACCGTAGTATAGGAAACCTATATTTTATGGTAATATTATTGATTGCTCTTCTATCTATGTACATCCTCCATGTATTATCCTTTTTTGGAGTAAACAAAGTCAACACAACACATGGACTCATCCTTTCTCTTACCAAACCTTTCTTTATAAGTTTCTTCACTTACCAGTTGAGCTCTACATATTGTGTAGGACTCATCCTATAGGCTTCTTGATTAGGTAATGATCCTGAGATTAGATCAATGTGATGTTGAATATCCCTCTTTGGTGGAATACCATCAGGTAGTTCATTAGGGATAACATCAACATATTCTTCTAGTAACTTGTCCACTTCAATAGGAATTGGTGTGTCTTCCACGAATCCTTTTTGCACTATTAATGCATAGAAAAATCTCGTTTCCTTAACAAACTCTCTTTTTGAAAACATATTCTCAGTTTTTCCCTCATCCTTAAGGGGCAATAAGACGACTTTTGATCCATCCTTCCAAAAGATGTAGGTATTCTTTCCTCCGTCATGCATGACTTTTCTGTCATATTTCCAAGGCCTCCCCAATAACAAATGACATGCATCCATCGGAATGACATCACACCATACTTCATCTTTATAAGTCTTACCAATGGAAAACTTGATAAAACATATTTTATTAATGGTGACTTCATTCCCCTTTTTTAACTATGCAATTTAGTAAGGATGAGGATGTGTTTCACAACGTAATTTCAACTTATCTACCATCTCTTTGGAAACCATATTCTCACAACCGCCACTATCAACAATAACTTGACATACCTTTCCCCTGAAAGTGCATCTCTTTCGAAAAATATTTGTTCGAAGCCAAGAATCTTCATTGTCGTTACCCTGCCTTTGCTCTTTTTCGGGAATCACCATTGACCTCTGTATCATGAGACTCTCCCCCATATCAGGTGGGAATTTATATTCAACTCTTTCTTCTTCATTCTCAACTTGGACCAAGTTTAGACTAGCTTTTTGTCCTTGCTTTGGCTCTTGCATGTTACAACTTGGGCATTCAAATTCTCGACGACCCTCTACACCATACTTGAAACACACACAAGGTCCTCCTCTTCCACCACCATAACCTCTACCCCTTTGAAATCCTCTTCATCGTGGTTGATTTAGGTTACCTATTTGAGTATCTTCTTCTTTCTAAACTCCTTGGGATGATTCGCCTCTACCATATTTAAAACCACCTCATGAGGTAGACAATGTACCCCTCCTTGCTCCTCTATTCCTTTGAGAAAATTATCGGTTTATATTTTCCTTGACATTTATGGCTAATTGGTATCCCTCTTCCACATTACGAACCCTATGGCTGCTCAATTCATCTTGAATAGAAAAATTTAAACAACTCACATACCTTACAGTCAGTTTCTCATCAGTTTCATGGTGATCCACGTGAATGGACAACTAAAAATCATTTGTGAGTTCCTCCATGGTGGACAGGTTCTGCTTCAAGTTTTAAAATCTATGAAAAAGGGGTTGGGTATAGTCAAGAGGAAAAACATTTTCTCACAATTTTTTTCCATCTTGCTCCAGGTCTTAATTTTTTCTTTTCCTTTTCTTACTTTGTCTTTGTGCACATGATCCCACCAGATCATGGCGTGACCCTTCAGCTTGGTGCATGCAAATTTCACCTTCTTTTCCTCTAGCATAGGCTACCATTCCAAAAAATTTCCATGGAGTTAAACCAATCTATTAACTCCTCTAGTTTAAGATTCCTTGCATATTATAAAACTTTCATCTTGATCCTATCATTTCTCCCTTCTAGAGCCCTGAGCATCCTTTCTTCAAAATACATGCGCTCTAATTGTTATTCTTCATGTTCTATATACTTATCTACATCTCCTTGGTCTGTATCCTCATCATACACTTCTCTTTGTATTATTCTCTAACTAGCCAACATGTTTGCAAGATCTGCTACTTTCCTTTGGAGGTTTTGCATATCTCTGCGCATCTAAGAAAGACTTTCTCTTCCTCTTCCTCTCCCAACCATCTTCTTGCTCTCATACCAGATGATGTAACCAAATCATGAGATTCATTCAAAAGATCAAATAAATCCATGCAAACACATGAGAATGGAAAAATAGCTCTCTTTTATTCCTTCTCCATCCTAACTATTGCAATGGAAGTTCAACCCCTTAAAACTACTATTTGATATTTTCGAACACAACTATTTTTAGAAAAACAACTAAATTTAGAAAATTCTCCCATGACTCTAAAAGTGACCAATAACTAAGATATAACTAGAGAGAAACTATTTGTCAACTCACTTTTCTTATTAAGTTCATAAACTAAGAGATAACTGATAATTGAAAAATTAAAAATTATCGTAAAAACACTAAAACCCCAATTTGAGGTCTTATATGAAGGAATTTAGCCCTGAAAAGGTATTGAAACGATGTCCGATCTAATAGATCAGATTGACATGGTAGTGAAGTCTTCGAGACACAAATCCCTGTAAAATTTCATCCCAAATGGATAATCGAGTCAAAAGTTATGACCCTTGGAAAATCCCTGAAAAATTTGTGCATCACTAAGTAGAGTGATCTATGCTAAAGGGGATCCCTACAACCATTTTGAAATTTCATTAGTTTTTTTCATTGAATATGTTAGCACTCTGTAAATCTGTTTGGTTGATAAGAAGACTACAAAGGTAACTTTTTCAACCAACTTTGAGACCCAAAACTAGCCTTTCGGATCTAGAGAGGGCTCTCTCGAGAGACACTGTCTCAGCGTGGGATATGGATTTAAAGTTGTTGGCTAGATTTAACACCTTTGAAATAATAATTTTTGGTTATATTGGCACAATAGAGTAATACCTTGGGCTATGGATTTGGTTCGAGAAAACGATAGAAACAAATGACTCGGTGACTGAACTTGAGAGGATAAAGGCTAAGCAAGCAACAATATTTAGTGTAAAATCGTTGTGTGAGGCGGGGAGAAAACACATAAAGAAACTTGGAGCACCACTGAGGATGAATTCAAAGTTTAACTTAAAGGAAAATGGTTTGTCTAAATGGCGTGAATCCTAGGGCACTACGCAGTGAATCCCAGGTTTGAAAATACATTCCTATTTAGACATAAATAGATATGAATAAAGAATACAGGAAGTATGTATGCAAAGAAAGGAAACAATACATCCAACTGCTACAAGTAGAATATTTTCATCAAAGCTTCAGGAATTTTTCATTAAATTTCGATCGAACTCAAACTACATTCAATAGACACTGTCTATACTAATTTTTCAGACCAACTTGGCTTACATTGAAAAGATAAAATATATAGGAAAGGGTGTCGCTTGGGATGCCCTGATCTCTAGCTACTGTCCCTAAAAATTAGGAAATTGACTGTTCTATGCTAAATGACTCTTCGCATGACACCTTTCCAAAAATAGAAAACAACTACATCTGGTCATGTCATGACTTCTTGTGTTCCGCCATGGGGATTCGATTATCAACAAGGTCTCGTCATGGGGAGAGTGATATGTAAAAGCCTTTTTTTGACGAGGTATCTGAATGATCAAGTATTCTGACAAGGTCCTGCCATCCACTGTAATGGTCTTGATTTCTTTGGCACACTGATTCACTAGGGTGAGTGCGCGACGAGTAGCTGTTGACTTTCGTGATCGTTACCGAAACGAAAAAATGGTTTCAGGGCGATGTCTCCTTCAAAACTGTCAAGAACTAAACTCTGCTTGATGCTATGTGAATGAACTTATCTAATCTTTCTTCTTCTACGCATTGGCAAGAACTACGTGGAATCTCTCTTCAGTCGCTTCACATTCTCTAAAATGCTTCACATTCCTTTCTTCTGACAGCCTCTATGTTTCATGCAGATGTACGATTGTATCCTATGACTCTTTGAGCTATCTTTTGAGCCACGTCACATTTCCTTCGCAGCCTTAAGATGCTAACACTTCAAGGGTCTTTGCTACTAATTGTTGTCTCAATTCCCTGTTTTCCTGGTAAAGTTTGGCGACAACAAGTTTTGCCTACTTCAGTTGCTAAGATGGCTCTCGAACATTAGTGCCCACGACATCTGTCCTCCTTATTTTGGTCCCACTTACTCAGCTTGTACCTTCGGCATGCTCCAGCCGAATAGCACGCATAAGTAATTATTCAGTAGTTGATTTCGCGTGCAGCTTATTTGAGACTTGGATTTTCCCAGCTTCCTTGTCCTTCCTTGGCCAGCCCCTTCTCCAGGGTATTTGTTGTTGAGGAGACAGGGCTTCTAATGTCTTTCCTTCTTGTGCAACTTCTTCTACTCCAGGCTCTGAGAAATGTGATATCCTTGCTTTTGTGGGAAAAGGTGAAAATCCATTTAGATCTTTGGGGGCACCTGCTGCGAGTGAGAACGAATCCTAGTTGTTTTGGGGCTCTAGCCTAGTGATTCTGCCACTTTGCATGCTCTTTCTTACATTTTGGGAGGTTTCCATGGCGCAACTGTATTTTTCTTACGTGCGATGGATCTGGCAAAGGCCCAAAGCGGAGAATTCGATCACCCTGGGCTTGCAGGAAGATATTACAAACAATGCATAAACCCGATTTGCGAATAGAATGCATGCGGAATATATGAGATTTATAACAGAGGAGGCGGGAGGAGGAAACACGCTAAGGAACACTGAATTCATGGTGACTAGATGTTTCGAATTAGACTGCATATTTTCCATAGCACATTTGCATGTGTAAAGTACATCTGATAAGGGCTGCAGAACATACATGATATGAACGCCACGATTTTTCATTCTTCCAACCTTCATAATGAGCCAATCATGGTTACTGCACTTGCCGATGCAACTTCTATTAACAACTTGCCTAGACCTGGGGCATGTAGAAACACCCTTTTTGATAGGACCCGACTCTTTTGGAACAGGATCGTACTTATTTACCCATGTTTGGAATCTGACATCCCTTCCGAACTCCAAATGCCAACCGACCATCTGTTGACTTCGACTTGTTTTTTGTTATGTACCTGACCTCACGTGCTTTGACACATGGGCCATAACTTGACTAAAACCGACTCTAATTGAAGAGAAAAATGGTGGC
>ML778649.1:1376183-1397672 GCA_009831015.1 Picea engelmannii | reverse complement strand
CTTCTGAGAAACTAGGCCTGATCTTCTTGAGTAAAAGGTTGAACCTATCATTGAAATCCCTAATGCCCTCGCTGGAGGCTTTGCAAATATTAGTGTATTGAGAGTAAAGGGAATCCATGCTTTCTTTTTCACACCAATCTTTCTGGAAGGCTTGTTCAATATCTTCAGGGGTTTTGATGCTTCCTTTCGGGAGTTTATTAATCCATCTTCTGTCACTTCCGGTGAGTGAGCTAACAAAGAGCCTTAAAAAGACATCGAGGTGTTCTGGTCCGGATTGGTGAAACTGGAATGCATCACAGAAGTCGGTCCAATGAGAGTTGCCATAGGATCCATCTTCCCCTAAAAACTTAGGTATCCAGGACTCCACCTTCTTGGGTAGATCATGTAACCCCCCTTGGATGTTAGGTAAGCTTAAAGGACCAAAGAGTTCTTTATGAGACCATTTGGGAGAACTTACAGGGGTGACAGGATTTGTGGAGGTCATAGTAGTAGATGAAGGTATATACTGACGCCTACTACGAGTCGTCATTAGCTATTTGTGGAGTCGCCAGATGATTTGCTTGAAATCATCAAATAAAAGGGAAAACACCCTAGTGGAGTCGCCCGGTAAGCTTGTAAGATAAGGCTCTAGAGGCAAGGCTTACCGAAAAGATTTGTCGTTTGAGGAGAATTGACTCAGTGTTCCTCAGCAACGGTGCCAAAATGTTATCGCACAATTTGTAGCTTAGGTCAATGGCTGAGGGATTGAGATCAAACTGGCGTAACAGGAACCTTCCCCACCCAATGTCACCTCAATGGGGAGGTTCTTTCTGTTTAGGGAGGTTAGCCCAGGGGAGACGTCCTTGACAATCTGGGGTTTGAAGAGGCAGAAAGTATTAAGTCAAGTTTTAGAGTTCCCTCCTCACAGGTTACCACCAGAGTCAGACAGTCCGACTAATCAGCCAATGAAGTGTATGCCCTATTGAAAACACCTACCCGGAACAAGACAACAACAACACAATATATATGCAGGCTATAACTCAAAGGGTTAGTACTTCAGTAATTATCTGATATTATTCGATCAATAATGTAATGCAATAGATATAAAATGAAGTCAACGTTTTGTCAATTAGCTATGAAAGACCATCAATTCATCAATATCTATAGAGATGACTAAGCCAACAATATATCCAATCAACAATTTGCTCAATAAATGCTTCAAATCATCACTTAATTGCTTATATTCAACTTTTGCCGCGTCAAGATGAAATATCCAACTGTGATGCAACCCTTAATTAGGTTAGTTTGGTTAGTTAGGGTTTCAAAATTATAGTTTTGTACACTAAAACTTCAACGTTGGAGGTTAGATATCGGTGCCTTAGGGTATATGGAGTCAAATAAGAAGAGGGCACAAGATTTTGAAAGTATGATGACTTAAAGATTAGAAGGTAGGGTTCTATGGTGCTGCAAAGGCAGGGCCCTAGAATCAAAACCCTAGGGGAAAGAGGCTCACTCCGGTGTTGCTTAAGCAAGGCCTCGTGCTCTTTCCTCCTTCTTTAGGTCAACTTGGCAAAACGACTAACATAAAGAATAAGTCTAGGGGAGAAAGTGTTGTAAGGACAAGGCTTTCAAACCCTAGAAGATGAAGGCCCTAGGTGTAGATAACCTAGGCCTAGGACATCACCCTCTTTCAACCTATAAACTTCAACGCTAGCTCAAGGGAAGAAGCAAAATAAGTGTAGCAAAGGCTAGGCTCAATCTCTTTTCTTCAATGGCTGAAAAAATCTCTCTCTAAGGGGACATGTAACAATGACTTACTTGTGTGCTTGTTACCTAGGGTTTTAAATCAACAATATAATAAGCAAATGCAAGAAATTACACCTACAACCATTCAATTAAGAAGTTTTGTATGAAAATTCACTTACATATCATGAAGAGAAGCATAAGCAAACCCTAGTTGTAAACCTTCCTTGAGAGAAATGCCACAAAATGCCAAAAATATCCTTCCAATAGCAAGTGCGCCTCACTTATGCAACAAATATACCCAAGAAGGGCGCAAAAATCAGACCTCACAAGTGTGAGTGAATTATGTTATGTTAAAATGAGGGAAAACATCCTCAATTTATATCATCCAATGACCTTTAATTAAAATTAGGTCATTAAAATAGCCGACAAGGCTAATGAATACAAATCATACTGTTTTACATTACACTTCTAGAAGAAAACCCTAAATGAGCAATGAGCAAGATGTCGAGCCCCTTTGAGGGAGACGTTGGCCCCTTTTAGGGCAAATCACAGCACTAGATGACAAACATTGGCCCTCTCTAGGCCTCCAAACTCTGCCACACGTGCCAAACTGCACTATCAAACTGCCATGCGCTAGAGGTGACGTCAAGGGCCTCTAGAGGACGTCCTGGGTCAACAGAGGGACACGTTCCACCTGCAGTGGGTCAACTCCCTAGGGCTGGGCTCAACCAAGGCATCCTGGATGAAAAGGTCCTTCTTCTCTTGTGCAAAGGCTCGACCAGTCACTGTCCCGTCTCTGCCCCTGATGAGGTTTCAACAACCATCTGATGGGCTCTTCAGCCCCATGGAGGTTCGAACTAATCATCTCCCCATGTGTACTGGTCCACTTGGTACTTGTCCGTCGGGCATGGTCCTGCACATCAAAAACTTCGCCCTCCATGGGCTCATTAGTCCTCGGGATCATAGCAATGTTAATCATATTTCATCATTAATTTTATCAAATGCATGCATAAAAACCCTAGCATATCATCTGATAGCTCAAAGACATTACAATTACCTACTATACAGAGCTGAAGAAAAAGACAAGATGCCCTATTGGGCCAACATCCATAAGAAAAGGAAAGTTTCCCAACGGATATCATCCAAGCCATGTAACACGAGGTGGTGTGGTCAAAGGATGTCCAGACATAGTGAAAGACAGGGGTGATATTATTCGTGGGTGCCTTTGTAGGAGGCGAGCTGTACCTATCATGGATGCAATTCTTTCCAAGCCCTTTATTGCCTTTATTCTTTCTTTTTCTTGATTACTTTTTCTTTCTTTTTATTTCAAGGTCTAACTAGAGGACACTGCCTTGGCGTGGTGAGCAGAGCTGACAGTGTTACCCACAAGTACTTTCACAGAGATGATAAGGCTGGCTCGTGATGAGAACCCCTTTCCTTTGGCCATGCAACCAAATGTCACTGCCCTGGCGTGGTAACCAGATAATGGCAATGTCATATTGCTAGGCACCTATGAACATAATGGGCTGGCTCGTGATGAGACCTCCCATCCTCTTGGTTAGGTCTTGTTTTATTATTTTCCTTCGGGTCCCTCTTGTTTCTTATTGAGAGGCCTTTTATTGCCTTCTCGGGGATCCCTGGGGGAGGCATCTCTAGGTTTTATTTTTTTTATGGCTTTTATCTCTTACTCGCTGCTTTTATCTCCTGGGCCTTTAGCCCCTTCTTCCCACAGGATAAGGTGTAACCCCACAAATAGGTCATCCTAATGTCTGGACTAGGGGAATGGGATAGATGAATGGGAGATAAGATGTAAAAATGATAATATGATGGGAGCGGACGATGGCTCTTCAAAATCCCCCCTGGTAGCTAACCAAAACCTATGGGTACAAGCTTGTTAGGGTACCCCGTCGATCCCCCCAACCATGGTCAAGTGGGTTAGTGTAAGATCCAAGTAGTCGTCAGAAATGAAAGGAATCTGATGCATATATCTGAAAGTTATAATGATCAAATATGACACATACCATGATACCTGGACCATTTAGCTCATGGAGCAAGAGTCTTCTCCGATACAAGTCCAAGACGAAGGTGATGGATGTTGCTGTTGATGAAGAAGAAGAAACATGGGCCCTCCAGGGCCATGCTCAGGTCAATCCTGCTCTCGGTACTCCATGTCTAGGACCTGTGCGTCTCGAGACATGATCTCCTAGTTATCCCATGAAATCGGGGATAACATTACCCACAAGCACTTTCATAGAGATGATAAGGCTGGCTTGTGATGAGACCCCCTTTCCCTTGGTCATGCAACCAAAGGTCACTGCCCTGGCGTGGTAACCAGATAGTGGCAATGTCATGCTGTTTGGCACCCATGAACATAATAAGCTGGCTCGTGATGAGACCCCCTATCCTCTTGGCTAGGTCTTGTTTTGTTATTTTTCTTCGGGTCCCTCTTGTTTCTTGTTGAGAGGCTTTTTACTACCTTCTCGGGGATCCCTGGGTGAGGCATCTCGAGGTTTCATTTTTAGGCTTTTATCTTTTACCAGCTGCTTTTACCTTTTGGGCCTGTAGCCCCTTCTTCCCACGAGGTAAGGTGCAACCCCATAAACAGATCATCCTAATGCCCGGACAAGGGGAATGGGATAGATGAGCGGGAGACAAGATGGAAAAGTGACGATATAATGGGAGCGGACGATGGCTCTTTAGAAACCCTCAGTGGCAAACCAAAACCTATGGGTACATGCTTGCTAGAGTACCCAGTCAATCTCCCCAAGCATGGTCAATTGGATCAATGTAAGATCCAAGTAGTCGTCAGAAATAAAAGGAATTAGATGCATCTATTTAAAGGTTATAATGATCAAAAGTGACACATACCATGATACCTGGACCAATTACCTCATGGAGCAAGAGTCTTCTCAGATACAAGTCGAAGTCGAAGGTGATGGATGCTGCTGCTGATAAGACGAATTTGATGAAAGAAGAGAAGGATGGGCCCTCTAAGGCCATGCTCAGGTCAATCCTACTGTCGGTACTCCATGTCTAGGACCTGTGGGCCTTGAGACATGATCTCCTAGTTAACCCTAGAAATCAGGGATAACAAGGACAACATCTCTGATTGTCTCGCATAATAATCAATCAAATATGGTTTGGACTCCTGTACCAGGGATAATGGTCGAAGTCTTTGAGGGCTCCCATACTAGGGATTTATTCAAAAATGCAATCAACTATAAAATTTGAAATCAATTGGTTTACCTGGTTTGTGGTCATGCTTTAGTTTTAGAGGAAGTACTTCTCCTCTCTTTTTTCTTCATTCTTTTGAGGTGGGTCTGGATCAATGTCTGCGGTGGAAGCATATTGTCTTCCCTTCTTCCTCGTTGGACAGTTTCTTGCATAGTGTCCATAATTGTCACATCTGAAGCATCGAATTTTTGAAACATCTCTTATTTGATAACCTAGATTTGATGAAGACTTTTCACCTTTAAATGTTTGCCTGAAATTTCTTTTGAATTTTCCTCCTTTCTTTGTATGAAGTGCAAGAGCATGATTTTCTTCCACTCCTCGATTTCTAAGTCTAAGTTCTTCTTTAGTATAATCTGTCCATAGACGATCGAAGGTTGGTAGAGGTTCTCTTCCACTGATACTTTGAAGGAAGGGCTCCCATGATTTTGGGAGGTTGTTGAGAGTGGTTAAGACAAGTTCTCTATCAGACATGATTTCTCCGATGGTCTCTAGCTGTTCTTTAATCTTTGATAACTTCATAAAGAAGATGGCAACTGTGTCACCTTTCTTCATCTTAGTACTTTGAAGTTGGCTCTTCAAGGTAAGAACTCTGAGGGTGTTGTCACTTTCAAACATTCCTTTTAAAGCTTCATACATATCATAGGCTGTCTTCAGGTTGGCAATACGAGGTAGGAGGTGATCTCTTACTGAGTAGATGATTAATTTTCTTGCTTTGATATCTTCTTCCTTTCTTATCTTCTTCTCTATATCTGTAGCTGTGGCTGGTAGGGTTTTAGTTACCACATCCAAGAGGTCATCTTCTTCAAGGGTGACTCGAAGCCTTGATTTCCAGGAGCTGAAGTTTCTTGCTCCATCAAGCCTATCTTCTACTAAGGCTATGTTCTTCATTTGATTGGTTTCTTCAAACTCTCGCCAACTGGATTTTTAAAACCTAATGATTTGGTTGAATTAGTAACCTTGGATTATGTTGGACTTATGATTGCCAACAATCAACTTGATAGTGTCAAAGAGATGCTTGCTGATTCAGGAGAAACGTTTCTTCAGAAATCTAGAATTAATCTTTTGCAGGAAATTTCGGCACCATAGAAACCCTAGGGCCAAAAATCAAAATTTCTCGGAATTTCACTTTGAGAGCTTCTGGAGATGCATTGGAGGATGCCGTACTCTTCTATGCCAAAAGTAGCCCCAACATCCAAGTATTAAGGGCTGAATCACCACTGCAAAGAGGGTCAAAACCTTTCTGCTTGTTGGTATTTGATTTAATTCTTGCAATTGATTAAGTATTTCATTACTATTCATTGTGATTTAGCTATCTTATGAGCAATTTTCTCGTTCTATTTCTTTCTATTTCTCTTGTGGTAACCCTGCAAGATCCCTCCAAGCTAAAACTATATTTTTTCCCACGTATGGGGTGGAATTAACACGCTGTCGAAGACACTACAGACACTGTTTTTTCGGTCTTATTTACAGAAAATGAGACCTTAGGACAACAATAAATCACCCTAGGGACTCCCCTTCGAGGCTGACAAGCGCCAGCCCAAACAGAGAGCGGTCTAGCTCGTGACAATTTGGGGCTTTACTCCTTTAATTAGCCATTTTTTCATCGCTGAAATATCAGATTTATCAGCTCAATTGGAGGGTGGAATAGTGTGCTAACACACGCTATCTGAGTTTTGTTAAAGGTGACAGAAGTGCACCATTTCTAAAACAAACGTTGCAAAAGGAATACGCTATCGCAATTGTGGGA
This sequence comes from Picea engelmannii, assembly GCA_009831015.1. Taxonomy (NCBI): domain Eukaryota; kingdom Viridiplantae; phylum Streptophyta; class Pinopsida; order Pinales; family Pinaceae; genus Picea; species Picea engelmannii. The sequence goes on along the minus strand of ML778649.1, from coordinate 1,390,966 downwards.
GATAAAGTAGCAGATCAAATGTTGGGAGATTGAAGAAGGGTTTTCAAATCAGCAGTCATAATTAAGAATAGATAACAAGAAAGCATTGTTTGGCTTCTTATTATAGATGCATGTATTGAAGTTTGCCTAGGGTATCCAATGAATTTCAATGAGGATAGTGTGCGACTTGCAAAACTCTTGGGTGAGGAATTGCATCGATGCACTGTGGTTTGTGGTATGTTTTAAAAAAAAATGATTTTGGAAGTATCAAGCATTTTGAGAAAGTCGGGGTTGCAATCTGCGGTGGAGGTATAGATACATCAGCTATGAAACCAAGGGTGTTGTCTTGATTCATAGTGCTAAACAGGTACAGAGCACCGATATAGAGGTCTGAGATGTTATAGGTGCCACAAAACAACTTTGTCCAACAGATTGAGAAAAGGGGTGAAGAGGTGAGGTTTATATATATATGAGTATACAAGCCTATTCATTAAAGTCTATGCTGGGCTAACCTTTGAAAATTTGTATGATTTGATTCGTTGGAATAATGGAACAGGGCCGACCTCATTAGGCCATTAAATTGACTTTAAGTTTGAAGATAATTGTAAAGTCGACCCTTGGATGCAGATTTATTGAAATAAGCCGACCTCATTTGCCCTTAAATTTTGATATGGGTGTTGGAGCCTGTTACCTCTTGGAGGTGTTATCCCCCACTTTCAGGGATAACTAGGAGATCATGTCTCGAGGCCCACAGGTCCTAGACATGGAGTACCGAGAGAAGGATTGACTTTAGCATGGCCTTGGAGAGCCCACCTTTTCTCTCTTCCAACATTTTTATCCTGTCAGTAGCAGCAACAACCTCCACCACCATCGGCTTGGTCTTGTGTCAGAGAGGGTTCTTGCTTCATGAGGTAATTAGTTTAGGTATCATGGTATATGTCACTTTGATCATCAAAACCATTGAATGTATGCATCTGATTCCTTTTATTTCTAACAACTGCTTGGATCTTACACTTGCCCACTTGACCATGCTTTGGGGATTGACAGGGTGTCTTAGTAAGCCTGTGTCTGTTGGTTTTGGTTAGCCACTGGGGTTGTCTCTGAGAAGCCATCGTCTGCTCCCCTCACACTTTCACTTTTCCATCTTGTTTCTCTGCTCACCTATCCCATTCCACTTGTCCGGGCACTGAGATGACCTCTCTTAGGATTGCACCTTATCTAGTGGGAAGAAGGGGCTAAAGGCCCAGAAGGTAAAAGCAAGCTGGTAAAAGATAAAAGCCTAGGAATAAAACCTCGAGATGCTTCGCCCAGGGATCCCCGAGAAAGCAATAAAAGGCTTCTCAACAAGAAACAAGAGGGACCCTAAAAAAATAATAAAACAAGACCTAACCAGAGGATAGGGGGTCTCATCACGAGCCAGCCTATTAGGTCCATGGGTACCTAGCAGTATGACATTGCCGTCAGCTGGTTACCACGCCAGGGCAGTGACCTTTGGTTGCATGGCCAAGGGAAAGGGGGTCTCATCATGAGCCAACCTTCTCATTTCTGTGAAAGTACTTGTGGGTAACGCTGTCACCATTGGTCACCATGCCAGGGCAGTGTCCCCTGATTATCTCTTGAGAAAAAAAGAAAGAAAGAGCAATAAAAAATGAAATAACAAAAAAGAATAAAAGGCATGAATGGGCTTGGAAAGAATTGCATCCATGACAGGTACAACTCGCCTTCTACAAAGGCACCCACAAGTAACTTCTTGCATCCTTGGCCTTCATCACACCCACCTTCTTGGACATCCCTTGACCACTTCATTCACTTACATGGCTTGGAAGGGGTCTCTTCCGGGAGCTTCCCTTATTCAGTGGACACTCGCCCAATAGGATGCCTTGTCCTTTTCCCAGACTTGTATAGTAGGTTTGTGTAACGTCTTTGAGCTATTGACTGATCTATTAGGGGTTTTATGCATGTGTTTATTAATATTGATAATGAAATGTGATTGACATTGCTATGATCCTTGTGACTGATGAGCCCATGGAGGGTGTAGCTTTTGATGTGCAGGACCATACCCGACGGACAGGTACCATCTTGGACCGGTACACATGGGGAGATGATCAGTTCGGACCTCCATGGGGCTGAAGAGCCCATCAGGTGGATGTTGAGACCCCATCAGGGGGTAGATACAGGATAGAGATGGATCCAGAGTTTTGCACCAGAGGAGAAGAGGACATTCCACCAAAGGCACCTCGACAGAGCTTGACCTAGGGGGGATGACCCTTTCTCAATGGAACGCTGGCCTTGAGAGGCCTAGGACTTCACCATCTTGACCATGACGTCACCCAACATCATGGACGTTTTGGGGGGCAGACTAGGCAACAGTGGGACATGTGGCAGGTTGGAGAAGCCCAAGGAGGGCTAACGTTTTGCTCCAGGACGCCCCATCTGCCCAAAAAGGAGCTAACGTCTCCCTTGGAGGGGCTTTTACTCTCTTTTCAGCTTGATTTAGGATTTAATTTGACAATTTAATGTAAAAACAATATGATTTGATATTTTGGCCTTATCGACCTTTTACCTGACCTAAAATGTAAAATTAGGTCAAGGTTTTGTATAAATGAGGGATTTTCACTCTCATTTTATCATCATAATTCATTCACTCCATAAGGAGGACTGAAATTTGCGCCTCTCTTGGGTATTTGGCTGGATTAAGTGATGCACACTTGTTGAAGGAAGTGATTTTTGGCATTTATGGTGTTTCTCTTGAAGGAAGGTGTTACAACTAGGGTTTGCATGGTTATTTCATGATGAATTGTAAGTATTTTTCTGCAAAACTTCTTGAATGAATGGTTGTAGTTTAATTTCTTGCATGTGTTTATGAATTTTGTTGAATCAAAACCCTAGGTGGCAAGCACACAAGTAGGTCCTTGTCTCATGTCCCCTGATAGAGAAACTTTCAGCCATTGAAGAAGGAAGAAAGAGCCTAGACGTAGCTACACTCCTATTTCTTCTTCCTCTTTGCTAACCGCACCAATTGAAAGCCAATAAGAGTGAGACGTCCCTGGCCTATGTCTACTACACTAGGGCCGTACTCCTTCTAGGGTTTTCTGAAAGGCCTTGCTGTAGCAACACCTTACCTCATCAAACCCTCTTGTTTTGGTTATATTTTTATTCTTGAGCTAGCCGTTTTGCCGGGAAGGAGGAGAGAGCACGAGGCCTTGCTTTAGCAACACTGGAGTGAGCCTCTCTTCCCTAGGGTTTTGATTTTGAGGCCTTGCCTTTGCAACACCTCAAAACTCTTTCCTCTAGTCCTTGAAATCTTGCCTCCTTCAACTCTTGCGTCGTTCACTTATGACTCCATTAAACCCTGAGGCACTAATTTGAAAGTCCTCTAACATTGAAGTGAAGCTGATCAAACAACTCTCTAAATACTTTAAATTTTAAACCCTAACCTACTAACCCTAAGTTGCTGACGTCATCATTGGTTTAGGCATTGAATGAAATAAAGTGTTGATTGGTTGTATTAAATGCTACATCGTTCCAGTATTTATTGGTGAAGTGACATTATTTTCATTGCTATATTGATAAACATTGACTTCGTCAATATTTATTGCCATATTGCTTATATATATTTATCAGATAGTCTTGTGAAGTACTAACCCATTGAAATATAGCTTGCATATATCAGTTTGTTGTTGTTTTGTTCTAGGCAGGTGTTCTTCATTGGGGATTTACTTCATTATTGGCTGTTTAGCTGGGACTATCTGTTTGGGTGGTGACTTGTGAAGGGGGGAAATCTTATCTTTGTCTCATTAGCCTTTTGCCTCTTCAAAACCCCAGGTCACCGGGGACGTCTCCCCTGGGCCTCACTGCCCTAAAGAAAAAGAACCATCCCATTGTGGTGACATTGGGTGGGATTGGTTCTTGTTACGCCAGTTTTGCCTTATATCTTATAGCCTTTTATCCTAACTACAAACTGTGCGATAACATGAGGTACCCTATGTTTTTTCATGGCAACACCATTGTAAGTCCGAGAAGACGTAAGTCTAAAGCCTTGTAGGCCGTATGGATGGTTATGTATATGGTATCCTAGGCCTTCGATGGTCGGCCATGCTTGGTCCCTCTAGTCCCTACTCTCAATTCCTTTCGTCTTGGATAGGATTATAGGACTTGAGATGGATCTATTGGAACACATGGTTTACGGTATCCATTGGTTTTGTAGGGGTGATTGCACTATGTAGGGCTTCTTATGCCCATATTTTACACGCACCTATCTCTTTCCCACTTGATCATGTGTCATAGAGTTTGTATGCATCTTCTTGGCCATGGTGCAGTATTCATCTATAGTTCTCAACATGGCAGTCTCACAGTTCACAACATTGCGTGTTTTTTGAGGAGTTCACGAATCTTGATGCATAGAGTCCCGAGACCAAAAATACAACAATGGCTCAAATTGATCATCATGATGTGTACTTGACATGCCACGTTGAAATTTTGGCAAATAACAAAGGCATGAAGCAAAATAAGTTTATAAAGGGTCACACAGGCATATTTATGGGTAAACATGGCAAAAGAGGGCCATCCATTGTCAAGAAAGGATGGATTTGACGTCAAAAGTGAAGCAAATTATGTTTTGGACAAAACCCATGTGTCAGAATTCGTCCATTCAACAATGTTTACGTGGTTCTAGCAAAATCGAACCAAATTTGGGGTGACGTCCTCCATTCTCCAAGTGAATGTTGGGTAAAATGGTAAACAGTGGAGGGTGGGGGCCAGAAGCTAGCCATTGGCACATTTCCTTATGTGAATCGATCCTCACTTTCATTAAATCGGTTCTAAACAATAAAATTGACCCACCACCTAAGCTAGATGCCAACAAAGGGAGCTTCCATTACTCTCTCAGCCATAAAATAGATAGCCATTGGACATGTTGCTGCCTTATACACACTTGGGCTAGCGTGGAATAAATCTTCAATCCACTTAGTGTGTCCTTGGGGGCAAGTTCGAGTTAGGTGCTGTCACCTAATCCTCAACTACTCCTTCCAGGCCAATTCCTAGCGAAGCCAAGGGGGGTAGTCCCTATGAAAAAGAATGCAAGGTTTTTAATCTATGAAATTTGAAAGCAAAACTATTCTAGGAGTTTATTATGAAATAACAAGACTTATATCAACAACATATATGATTCAAAAGGACACACCCTGTAAAACCTCATACAAGAGTTATTCATTCATTATGTGCTTCAAAGGAAATAACTTGAACCATATGAGTCTTTGAAATAAAATAGATTTGACAAGATAGATGAAGTAAAGACCAATGCCAAAAGGTAAGTTTGATGTTTTGAAAAGTGCCGCGTTTATTTTATCTTGAGTGTTTTATTATGGGATTTGGGAAAATTAAAGAAGTCTTGAAACCGTGAAGTGGGGATTAAAGTCGAGGTCCCCACTCTTTGTGTGCAATACTGCATTTGGCCCGATTTACTCACTATTCAACAATCTTATAGACATGTCGATTGTGTGTGCTGTAGGTACAAAAAGAGGAGAGAACGAATCTCATTAATGAGTATCCCCCCCGACTTAACACACTCCACCCAGATGCAGAGGTCTTAGACAAATAGTGCAGCAAAGCAGATTTCCCTATAAAGACTAACATGCGTTACTCAGGTCCGTTTCTGGGTCTCTGAAGCCACCCGAAAGTAGCAGCGAGATTGCATACACAGTTGAGTAACTAAGATTTATTCCAATAATAGTTGCAAAAATTGAACTAATCTAGCAATTAGTATTCTATGAAAAATAAAGCTAATCTAAAACTTGTTGTGGTTGATTTTATTAATAGGTTTAGGCGATGTGAATTCTTATTAGCTTTGTGTTGTTTTTTAGAACATAAAAAAAGGAAAAAGGAAAATAGCCAAAAAGACACCAGTCCCTCTAAGGGGAAAATAAAGCTGAACCGTGCAAGGTCCGCTTTACATTTATGAGATTACAATGCTTTTGAAGAGAAATGCTTGTGATCCTTTACATTTAGGATCACAAAGCTTACAATTATTTGAGAGAGAAACAAGATCAAGGTAGGAAGCCTCCAGGTGCTCCGGATGGTCCAAATCCTTAAAAATGGGGCAGCATAACCTTCTACCTGTTCATCAACCTGCACAAAACAGCAAGCAAACTCAAGTGAAATGTGCTCAAAATGAGTTTAAACAAGCATGGAAATCAGCACTATAAACCCAAAATTTATTCTAGTAAAAGCTGTGCTAAAAAGGGAAGAAAAACACTAAGAGAGGCAAGCAGAAGCTTACTTCTCCTAGGGTAATTCTTTGCTGTTATAAAACAGCAAGCTAAGGCACTTTAGATTTTTCCAAATAAGAGTTAAAACCCAAAAGAAACTTTCCTACTACAAGCTTTAAATTTAACGATAAATTACATGCAAAAAAAAGACTTCTTTGTACTAGATTTAGCTTAAAAAATGATGAAATTAACTAACAACGAGATCTAATACATGCATGAATTTACAAATCTGATATGTATAAGATTTTCTTTTAGAAAGACAAGTCTAGATCTGCAAATTAAGTAACCAAAATTGAAAATCTGAAATTTATAACTTGTGAGAAAGAGAAAGAAGAATGGTTTGATTCGCTGGAATCCTTGGGCAAATGGAGTCCTCTTTTGGTGGAACAAAGAGGGATGATGTCTTCTTATGAAATCTCAAAGATGAGGGTGATGCTTGCTCGCTTAACCTCCTCTTCAAGTGAAGCAACCTGCAAATCTTAGAAACCCTTGCAAGAAATATAGTTAAACAAGCTTGGTGTTACCTACAAAAGAAAACTTGGAAAGCATGAACATTAGCTGAAATAAACACGCGATTCAAAGAGATCTAAAGCAAGTAAACAATAAGATTATCAGATTACTGAATTTTCAAATCTTATCCTACATGGAGGTAGCTCCTTTTCATAGGCCAAGTTAACCAATTTAATCATGCAAAAATACATGAACAAATATACCTCATTAGCATTAATTTGACAATCCACATCCACACATTAGCATGCTACACCATATGAGACCTCCAAAGCCTTTATTCCATTGATACAAAAGATTGATACAACAATGATAGCGTTTTCTTCCAAAACTCTGACAAACTGACAAGAGAAAGGTCGACCTTCCTTTATACACCCAACGGTGACATCTCCAAGGTAGATGTGCATGGGAGAGGTGGGAGATGCACATGAGCTAAGGGGAGTGGTGCATGGGTGAGGTGGGAGATGAGTCGAGGAGGTGGAAGGTGTAGTGGAGTGGAGTGAGGGTGAGTGGGAGATGAGTGAGGGTAAGGGCGATTTGAAGTGAGGTGGTAGGTGAGTGAGGTCGAGTGTCAAGCTTTGGGATTAGCGCCCTCAAGGGGAATGCGCCAACAATGCAAGGGGATGCGCATGAGCTCATTGGGATCTCCACGCCATGCACCCTCACTAGGAGTAGTCACTGCCAACTGTACTCAGGACTCTAGATAAGGCAAAACATGTTTCCGACATGTTTGCTAACTTTTAGGAATTCCCCTAAATTTTAGGAAAATTAATTAAAGTCCCCTTTTTGTCTTTTTGAGAGTAAAATACATTTTTGAATGATTACAATCACTTTTTTTCCTAGACAAAAGGTGAATAAGAGTTTAGGGGGTGCTCTGGCTTAGAAAACGAGCACAAATATGGCATCTGACATTGACTGATGCCATTTTTTACAACTTTATTGAGCCTTACATTAAAAAAGTCCGTTTTACGGGAAATTTGTTATTTGACTAAAACATAAAAAAAAACCTATGGGGACCTAGCGCAATTTCCATATGACTCAATAGACATGACTTAACATGAACTTATATACATTTAGACACTAGACATTGGTTATACCATGCCAAGGCCTAATCACCAACACATACTTCAGCGTTGGAGTTAGTTTTGAGTGAAAAAACTTAGAAATTATTAATCGTTGGTTAGGCAAGAAATAATTAACAAGTGAAAAAAAACACTCTAGAGTACATGCTCGTGCCCAGGTCTTAGGTGGCCAATAGTCTTTTACAACTTTCATGCTCAAGTCATTTATTACAATGCCCCGGAGGGATGGAAATGCGAAAAAAGGTGGTCTGATAGACCTGCTGAACAAGTGAACATTGACTTCTGAGCATCTGACTTCTCAGTCTCTGGAGGCTCATCTTCAAATCCAACTAGTACAACTCGGTGGATAACAAGACAAATTAAATGAGCCATGGAGCAAATCGATGCACTCCCAAGCTAATCAACTCTCATATCAAACAAAATTAGAGCCAAATTAAATTAAATCAGCCCCAACATATAAATTGGGGCACTCTTCTAATTAAATCGACTCTCAAAGTTAATCGTTGGTAAACCGTCTTGTTCAATTAAGCAAATGGATTCACAATTAATTGAATTGACCAATCCAATTTAACAAATCGATCCACTTTTAGTAGCCGTGGGTGGTCAAAAAAATGGTAAACGTGGGGAAGTCAAACCGGCTGTTGACACATCTTCCTAATGCAGATTGACCCCCATCTTAGGCACATTGGTCTTCAAGCTAGCCGTTGGAGCCTCCTTCCCTAGCTGTCATTTTCATTTTGAGTTGGATGTTGCCTCTATAAGTCAAATCAAACCCCTTTGTGGGGAAACGTTAACGTAAAAAAAATTTCCTACATAATGACTTAGTCTACGGGTTGTGGATGACAAGTCAACAAATATTATTTTGAGAGAGGGGTTTTTACTAGCCATTACAAAGAAAATTATATAAGGCTAGCCCCATCCTCTCAATTGTTGTTGTTGAATTGTGAGATCATTCGTGCCATTCAATAGAACTTTATTTTTGTGAGCAAATTTATGGTTTGATTATTCTATTCTCTTTCTTCTTGGCTAAAGGGTAAAAGTACTTCATAGAGTAGACATTGTCTTTTGGTGTTGTTTGTAAGGCTATTGGATCAATCCGTTGAGGGGCTACATAGTCACGTGGAAGGAGAGGTCTAGACATTTGTCTCATCTCTCCTTTGGTGGTGTTAAGCGAGTCAAATCCAAGGTTGGACAAACCCTTATAGGGGGTATCTTCAACAAGGAGGAGATTTCATTTTACACCCTTGTTGATCTAATGGTTGGGGGCCATCCTACGAGAGGAGCTTTCCTGGCAAGATCCGGAAACAATATAACTACTCTAGATTAGATTGGGAGTGATAGTTCATCAACTCCAAACCCAATTCCTAGTCCAAAGTCTACGACCGATTTAGAAGGGGTTGTGATTGCAATTCTGCGCTCCGAAGGTAAAGGTAAGGCCAAGGTAAGCCTCACAACTTCAACCAATTTATTTAAAAATACAAATCTCTTTTATTTTCTATCTTGAATAAAAATAAAAAGCCAAAAAACATTTCACCTAGCTTGTGCTTGAAGTCCTATTTTACATTAGCTAGTAGATCCTCGGGATTTTGTCTTTATATTTGTTTCTACCCAAGGATATTTTACCCTCTGTTTTCTGCAATTTATTTCCTATTTCATGAGGGTATAGTGAGGATTTTGCAGATCTGAAATATATTACAACAAAGCCTACTCCAAATCCGATGATAACCTCACTCGAAAGGAGCTGACAGGTAAGTTTACATCTTAAAAAACCCCTCTGTATTTTCTAGATTTGATTTTTCATAGTCAAACATCTTATTTTATGGATGGTTGAATAAACAAAATCCAACAAGATTTAGAGAGACCACTTACTCAAGAAATCGTTTTCATCCATAAACTATAGACATGAAAATCCACAAAAGTTGCAAAGTCATCCACAAAATATCATCCTCAAGAAGGTGCTCTATTTATCTATCGATAACAAAATTATAGAAGTCATAGTAGACACGTAATTTTTTCCACAAGTTCTCGCAATGATTTACAAGTGAGAAGAGCTTCTCTTATTTATACGAGAGATCAAACACTCTTCTCATCCATCAAAAGCCCTAAAAACATAAAGTAATGCCTTTATCTCTTACAAACCCTAGAGACAATGCAACAAAACATAAAATATCCATGATACAAGAGTGGATAGGTCACTGAGACCCCCAACGATGCCTCAAAAATGAAGTAAATATGATCATGAGACAAGACGTCTGTCATAAATGCATGTGCCATCTCACATGTGTGGCATGTGTGACCTCAATTAATGGACAACTCACTCACAAATCAAGAGTAGGGGCTCCAAAAGTGAAATGTTGTCTCCAAGGATTGCACCATTTCATCATCAAGTGCCATATCATGCCCCAAAAGGTGCGGCGTCTCATCCAAAGATGCCAAATCGTCATGTAAAGGTGCAACATCCGATCATCAAGGTGTCAAATCATATCCAATGGATGCTAGGGTGTCTCAACAAGGGAACCATGTCATCATAAGGCTCAACGTCCTTCAAAATATGTGGAATGACCTCTCTCAAGTTGTGGGACGACCTTCATCAAATGTGATAGTAGCCTGCCAACGTTCTCTAAAGGACCAAGTCTCAATCAAGGTGGTAGTAATGTGAAGTACATTGTCCAAGGAGGGGTTCATGTGGTCCAATGAGTCCATTAAATCCCGAGGAATATACACAAGCAAATGCAACATATAAAGTGAGTCATGTCAATGTAAAAGCCACTAGATAGATCACATTAAGTGTCCTCTTCAAAATTCACACTAGCTCATAAACTTATACAATTTACCGGGTTTAGGTATGGAAGGATCATTATTTACGCCTATTAGGTGTGCCGATACCTAGGAGGAGGAGTATTTCCCAAGAAACCCATCAAGGAGTGTGCATAATGGCATATGATATGGTTTGTGTTTTATTCATGGGTGGTGGGATAGCCATGAAAGTTTATGTATGATAGTCATTCTCATGAACGCCTTTGTATGAGGGAGCACTTAGGAAATGAGTTGCCCTTTCCAAGGTACCGTGACTTTCCAAACCCCTATTTTCCTTTTTCTTTATTCATCCAACTATTTTGACTTTTGATTTGCTAAGTCCTTTTTGTTAGGTATGCATTAATTGCATTGGACTTGGGGTGATTGCTGCTTAGCGACGGGGCATAGCTCATGATTCTTATTTGTTGTTGGTTCTTGACATTGCTTTTCTTTCTTCTTTGTTTTGCTTTGCATTTTGAGTTTAGCATTTACTCTTTTCTATATATTTTTTATATCAAGCTACATCAACCTCGAGCATTCTAGCTCCTTCTTCTAATGGGATTATGAGGCTTGAACCTTTATGGGCGACATATGACAACCAACCCAAAAGAAGGGATATTGGAGATGGGAAAAATGGAGCATGTTACGTATGGATTGGGATATGTATTTTAGTTCAGAGATGGATTGCACTTGGTGTTCTTTTGGTTATATGCACCCTTACTTGCTATATACATGAGAAACTTTGCATATTTGTGTATAATGGTTTGGATTCATATGGATGAACATGAATATATATATCAGTGTTACTAACATCGCGATAATATCGTGATGTTGGCGATATTATCTTCAAAATCAGGGTCAGCGATATTTTCTGATATTTTTCATTCTTACAACATTGTTTTTCATTCTTACAACATTTTCCGATATTTTCCCATATTTTCCCCGATGTTGCCGATATTTTTTTTCCGACCCTCGGCGATATTTTGCCGATGCTGATGTTTGCAACACTGATATATGGTTTTTTTCAAAATTTGAATATTTATGTATATTTTGGTCGACCAGTTTTGTGGTTTGGATTTTTCTTAGTTCTGGTTGGGTTCAGGTTTTTGGGGTCCACTAGTTTGATCAGTTTGGTTCTGATAACATTGGATCAGACGGTTAATTCTAACATAAGGGAGGGTATCTAAAAGTGAGATCAATCAGAAATGGACCATTTTAAATCATGTAGCAGAGAGGCAATAATGCTTGCATTCTTAGCTACTATCAAACTTAGGTATTCATCTAGTGTTGAATGTGGAGAAGCCCCGATTGTCCATACATCAATGCTAGAGAATGACGAGGATGATGCGGTCAGTATACCTAACATGATAGACTGGATTCCAGAAATTGATCAACCCTTGGATGAGACTCCATTATAAAAGTCGAGGAGAAGAAGACTAGGAACAACACAGATACACTATACTGGTTTGGAAAATGAGGAAATCTACCTTAAGATAGTAACTGGTTGACTGAACACAAAATACAAAAGGAAATTCCTCATTTGATGTACAAGATCATGAGGGTGATCATCCTCATAAGGGGGATGTTTTTTTGACCAGTTAACCTCAGCATCAATCGACGTTGAGATTTGGCAACTCACCTTGACTAATGAGAAAGACAAAATGTCTTGAGACTTGTCTCTAAAAGAATTGTGGTTATTTGTGAATGAAAAATGCCATGTTGTATAAATAGAACAAAGAGCTTTGAATAAGAGGCTCTTCTGGTTCAGAAATGTGGTCTGTAAAGATGTTGTATGAATATCAAAAATGAAAATGTTATTGGAAAATCCCTATCCTATTGATCTGATTGTTTCTTTGAGAAGTCTATGACTGTTGTCATGTGCCTGAATTCCCTTAGGAATCAAGAGTACATAATTGTATATTGACACATATATATAGTATTTCAATACAAATATTTTTACTTAATCAGCATCTAAATCCTCTAGAGCTGTAAGCATGTAACGATTATAAAGAACTCCTCTAGCCTTTGTGTTTCTCAAGTTGTTTTTAGAAGCTCCATTAAACTCGAACTTTTTGTGGTTTGCTTCTTCTACTCTTTACTTGAGATATGGGGTTCTGGAAACCTCCAAACCCTGTAACGATTATAAATTTTCAATGACCAAACCTTGGTTAAATTTTAATTGTATTTTACTCATTTTTCCACTAATTATCTCTAATTTTCCATGTAATAATTGATACAAACCCATGTTTCCCTCAAGGATGTATGGCTTTGTAGTATGAGTAGTGGCAAATACCAGTAATTGCAATCAATCTTATGCTCCGTTGTGCCTTTCTTATGTTTTAGGCACCATTGTGTCTTCACCTAATATATTACTATCTAAATGTTTAATACCAGCACTAACGATTGGCGAATATGTAGATGCTATTTTATGTGTGAGCCATGATCTAGAAGGGTAACTTGTGTATGATGAAACTTGGTGTTTGTTGAGTAATGGGGATTACAACTTATCATGTTTGGAGTGACTGGAGTGTAAAATTACAACTAAAGCCAAAGTACGTTCACCTCATGGTTACATTTGTACACCAAAGGGGCAAAACATTAGCTGGGCCTTTTGTTTCACATTGTCATGGTAATTGTGTCTTATTCCAAGATAAAGTAGACATTTATATCGGATGATGCATAAGAGACAGACTTAATAATTTGATATAGAAGTTGGGGTTGCTTTATTGCAGATCATCTATTATTTATTTCTATTTATAGAACATACATAGGTTGGTTTGTTCTTTCAATATATTTCCATGGCTCTTGTCATTTTCAAATGTGCTTTGTTAGGCTGTTAGTTTGGATGCCCTTATTTTTGTTATACATATTTTATTTCACAGAATGAACCTTAAATGATTTCTTGTGATTTGTGTGGATGCAGACATGCATAGAAGATGGATTACGTGCAGATAAGTTGCATCTAGAGAAGGAAATTGCCTCACTTAGTGAGAGGAAAGGTGACCTCTCCAAGGTTATCCGGGTGTTGGAGAAAAAGGTGATTTCTAGCATGGTTGTTTATTTAGTGTTTGAGATTCTTTTCTTTCCTCATTTGCACATAGCAAAGTGTAATGTACATAAATTACATTACATAGTAATAATATATTATATAATAATAAATAATTCAAAGGTCAGTAGTCATGTTTATTTTGTGTTTGAGATTCTTTTCATCCTCATTTCTACACTGCAAATTGTAATGTACATTATTAATACATTATATAATCATAATAAATTCAAGGCTCATGAGTTGTCTCTTTAGGTCGTGACCATTCAGTGTTGTTTGTTATCTATAATGTCATGAGTGATTGCACAGTTCATCAATAATTGAGGTCAATATTATCAAATTATATATTTTATCCTTCATGGATTATATGGCTTTATCCTTTTCTTATAGTTTAATGATATCTCCTAGTGAGTACTGTTTGGTACATTGCATGTGTTATCTGAGTGGTTCCATTTCTGTTGGCCAGGTGTAAAAACTTTTGCAACAAGGCAATAAAACTTCAATCTAGGAGGCCATCCATTTCATTCCCCTACTCATCACACATTCCATTGCCATACACACTCTACCGTGGCTTTCTTGTGTCCCACAAACTTTATTTTGTTTACCATTTCCACCAATTAAAAAAAAAAGAAAAAAAAGAAGAAGTAGCAAAATAAGTCTAGAACTTGCAATTAAAAAAACATTGTTGTGATAATAAATGAGGATACAACTGCCTGCCACTGATGCTGTTAACAATTGTGACATAAATTACAACGCACATTTACAGCCTTTCCTTTTTTCAGAAACCAAGGACATTGACACACCACAAGCTGCCAAAAATTGTGTAACCACAGTTGTTCACTAATTATAATGAAACAACAATTAATAGTAAAGCACCATTCCACAGTCTATTGTGACTGCAGACAAAGAGCACAAACAATATAATATGAAACAAGAATAATCATCTAGAATAATTATTGTCTAGACTCTGTTATCGCTCAGTTTGTTGTTTAGGTCAAGTAGCTGAAGGTTAAGGGTCAAACTGGCGTAACAGGAGCTTCCCCACCCACTGTCACCTCGATGGGGAGCTCTTTCTATTTAGGGTGGCTAATCCCAAGGGAGACGTCCCTA